>CM057388.1:21013585-21431085 GCA_030015415.1 Cynopterus sphinx | reverse complement strand
CAGGATGAAATAGTTCTACTTCAGAATTGAAGGATATGATCGGATCTATTTGTATTAGTTCCCAGTAGTCACCATCATTGGTTGTTTCTGGAGAAGATTCTTCTTGAACAGCATTCCTTGTTCCAGAAGCTGCAGAAAGACCCACATTTTGCAGCTCAGTTCCAGTTATTTGCTCTCTTGATGTTTCTTCATTCTGAGTTCCTGAAAATCTGTCTGTCTCATTTACCAGAGGCTGCTCAAAAGTTGGAGGTACTAGATTATGATGAAATCTTCGTAACATTTCACCCAGTGAATGTGGAAGTGATCTACTTGCAATTCTTGCTCTGGTTCTATGATGGTCCGGGCTTCTGCTTCTTGCTCTTCGTTGACCTCTGGTAGTTGGGACTTCCATTAATGCTTTAGGTGTACTTTGTTCTGATATAGATGGTCTTGTAAATGTCGATTCAGCTTGTGAATTTTCTGCATGACTTTGGCTGTTTCCCATGTTTTCTCCTCTAAGAAGTCTTGTCGATGGTACATATTCATTCTCTGAATCTGGGCTCCTGTTATTGAAATTAGTAAATATTTCTGAACTAAATCCAAAATCACTGTATGGATTAACCTGACTTACTTCTTTCCAATATTGGTGTTCTCTTTGTCCACTTGTCACATTTTCTGTTTGTTCAAAAGAATCAAGGCAGTCTATTATACAGTCAGCACTAGACACATCATCTGACGAGTCTTCACCTGTTAACAAAACAGAAGGGGGCACAGAAGGGAACCACCAAATCAGAGCCATCATAAAACAGCATTCTGAAATTTTGTTTCATCACTATTTAAATAATAATTTAAATATTCAGATGTTTTAAACAGATTTCACATTTATAGAGTTAGTATTTTGTAAACTACACTGTAAGTTGAGAAGTAAAGGCAGGAAGTTTCAATTCCATCTTAAAAAGAGTGAGATAATCCTAGATAAATTTAGAGAATTGTTTTTTCAAAGGGAATCTGGAGGAAGTCTGTTTTCTGTATTTCATCATATACGCAGCCTTGTGCACCAATGTGGGAGAAATGCTAAAACATTTTTCACTCCACTCTCAAAACACTAATGCAATTAAATAAGGCACACACCAGTTAAAGTCCAGTTCTAGAAATTTTAGTTCAATTTAAATTATAGTCTAATTCTCAGTATTCTACAACATTACTTCTAGGCTTTTGACTTAATGCTTTTGATAATACACAAAGTTGTTTTAAAATATAAGACTACTGTAGCCATTGCCAAAATCCAAACAAAATGTATAGGTTTAAAAGTATTTGAATACTTCTTAATGTTAATAAGATTTTGAACTGACATCAAGTTGAAAATTAGATCAAATTAATAGACAGAACCCAGCATACTACATATAAAGCCATATTCAAGAACCAAACTATTTTAGTGTCTTCTTCATTAGAGAATAAAATTCTCTACTTCAGACTTAGAAAGAAGCACCAGACCTGAGGTTAGAGTAGGGTTTATCAACCTTAACACCATTGACATTTTGGCACTGGGAAATTATTTAATTTAGGGAGGTATCCTGTGAATTGTGGGATGTTTAGCAGCATCCCTTGCTTCTGCTCATTGGATGCCAGTATGCTCCCCCCACCACCTGTGACAACCAAAAATGTATTTATACATTGTGAAATGCCTGCAATTGAGAACTACTTGATTAGAATATAAAATAACTTATTTTTGTGGGTCAGGACATCACATGTCTGTGTAGAAAAAGTAGGAGGAACTTTCAATTGAGGTGGAAAACCAAGGAAAATATCAACAGGTTATTCCCACTGTTTCCCAATTAAAACAACCCAAATGTGAATTAGGAAAAAAATGTACCCTTGACATTCTCACCAAAAATCAGTTTTTTTTTTTTTTTAATGAGAAATTACTTAGCACCAAATTAATCTGTGCCACTTATGTATAATCTCTGGCTGACATTTACTGTTATGAAGTTCCTTATCCATCCCATCCTATTACCTCAAAAGCTAAATATACCTTTATTTTCATCTGCGTTTTGACTTGGGGTTTCTTTTAACTGTCGAAGTCTTCTCAGCAACTGGTCTTCCGTATTTTCACCTGGGTCCCCCAGCAAATTGTTTTCTCTCATAAGCTTGTAATCTTCTTTGCTCAGGTTATTTACACGTTGATAGAACTCTTCTCCGCGAACCAATCGATCCATTCGGCTGCCGCACCATGCCACGGATTCATCCGCTTCATCGCTGGACTCGGAGTTTGCCATCTTGTTAAACTGCGGAAAACTGTCCGGCTTTTACGACATGGTGTCGTAACACAGAATACCCGACTTTAGTCATCACTTCCTGCTTCAGCTAGAGCGGCAGGGCCGGAACTTAGGCACTTTTGCCCAGATATATTATCCTGTGGCAATTCTGAGGCTTCTGGTGAGTCAGGGGCTGAGACCCGCTTTTAACCCAAGTGACTGCTAAATCTTGTTGCTAGATTTTATTGAAACATCTAATACATTTCTCATTGTTACGAAATAGGAACTGGGTTCAAGTTAGGTTTCATTTTTTTTTCCAGTCTGGCAAGCACTGATGAGGGCTGATCGTGTACCAAGCACAGCACTTCATTTTCTTTAACCGTCATGAGCCTAATCTCAGGCTTTCAGGAGGCTTTCTCAGGCTTTGATATGCCCTAGTTGTTTGTATGTTAAATCAAAGGACCCAAATACAGATAGATATAGATATACATATAGATGATATAGATGATGGTGATGGTGATGATGATGATGATGATGATGATGTGTGTGTGTGTGTGTGTGTGTGTATAATGACCTCTGTCTTTCCTCCTCATAATTCCTTAAATCATAGACACTAAGAAAGCCCAAAACTTTTAATAATTCACCATGGCCATAGCTGAATATGTTTAATTGGGCCCTTTCCCTTTTTACTTTTAATGACATCATCTTGCATTATACAATCCCTCAAGCTTCTGTTAAAAAATAACTAATTAAAAATTTGCCAAGTTTCTGCCACCTAGAGAATCCCTTAAGGGATTTTCCACAAATACATCCAGTTTCATTTTTGTTCTCCTTTCTCATAGGTATTATAAACTATATTAATTAAAACTATCCAGAACATCACTTTTAAAACAGATCCATAATTATTTTGTCTCCTGTAGTGAGTGCTGACTTTGCTGATTTTGTTCCATGTATGTTAGTGCAGCCAGGATGTCTAGGTAAAAATATTGCTATTTGCAATCTTATCTGAAGGAGATCTCCAAGAGTTTCTGGACTCATTGTTAATATTACCAGTCTCACTTCACACTTGCTTCTTGCTTGGGAGTCCTTCATTCATCTTGTTCATGTAAAGATAAGATTTGGCTACTGAATTTGAGACATTATTCAATTTAACATGTTTAATAATTAATCCGTCCAACACAAACTGAGTCAGTTACTGCCCTAGCCACTAGAGATATGTTAAATATTGTTAAATATTGTAGCATTCTATACTCTCGAGTAAGTCACACTCCAAATGAGGGAAACTTTGCATAGAAACTATCAAAATACAATATATTTTATTATATCCTATAATATATTTACATATGTAGTATTGTGTAAATACAGAGAACTGTGTGATGATTAATGGGAGTGGGAAATGTTTCACAGTGATATAAGATTTAAATCTGAACCTTAAAATATGAGTTTCTACAGATAAAAAATGGCAGTTGAATATATTGGTGAAGAGAGACTATGTCAGACAGAAGGAATAGACTTGAAAGACCTTGGCTGCTTTGGGCAACTGTGGCCACAATTTGGAGGTTGGGGGAAAATGTGAGATTAATCCCAGAAGAAATAATTGGCACAGAGTATAAATTGAGTTTTGTTTTTCTTTTTCCTGTAAGAAATAGGACACCAATTAAGATGTTTTGTTATTTTTTTTTTGAGAACAAGCCGTAGATTTTGTTTTTGCCTGCTTAGCATCTACTTAACATACTTATAATAATAATGTCCTGGTTTTCCTGGGGATAAAAAGAAACCATTCTCCAATCTCAATACAGTTGGTTTAGATTTAACTGAATTCACTGCCATGGCTATAGGAAAGGGCACATGATGCAGCTATGTCTAATTAGCATATCTTGACTTGCTGGTTATGGTAATTATTTTAAGTATGGCCATGTGACCAAAAGTACATTTAAGAGTTGAATCTGAGATTTTAGTTAGAACTATTGAAAATGAGAAATTATTTTCTACTGTTTGCTAAGCTTATAGGATGTAAATCTAAAAGTGCTTGTTGCTATCTTGTGTAACTGAGAATGAAGAAAATCAGCATAAAGAGACAGAGGAAAATAAAGAAGGAGAAAGAGCCAGATGCCTGAGAAAAAAATTGAGAAATATGTGAAGCTAGATGTTTCTTAGGATTTTGAGATCTGTAAACTAGTGTGTTTCATTTTCTTTATGTAAACTTTTGAAGGATTCCTGTCACTTAAGATTGGAAGGGTCCTGATAATTGCTATAGGAGAGTGATATCAGTAATTTAATCAGGTTTCAAAAAGTAATTTTTAATAAATTTGCCATGTTAGATTTATTTGCTATTGTCAAGTCTATAAAGTTAACATGTTTATATAATTTATGTTTCATTGGGGTTAGTCTTTATGAAAAAAAAATGAGAAAAGATTTTTTTCTGACAATTTTTTAGTATTAGGTACTGAAATTGCATATAATTAAGTTGAAACAATCATTTTAATTTGATTATGAATTAAATGTGGTTATGGTACATAATGCTAATTAGATAAATTTCTTCTCTATACCATAAGGTCTTTTCAAAATGTCCCTATTTTTGCATGTGTTAATGTACATTCTGACACCTTGACCCACCTTGATCCACCTTGACCCAAGGTGACTATATTCTGACACCTTGACCCAATTAATCATTTAATTCTCAGATGAAGAGAAAATATCCTGAAGTAAACTATCACTAAACATTTGGTTTCTATTAAGAAAAGAAATGGTCCTAGTGGGAACTAAAATTTATTTCACTGATACCTTAATAAAAAGTAAGATAATGTGACCAATTAGCACACTGATGAGATTTTTATGATGCCTAAGTTTAGCAAAGTTTTAATTAGTATGAGTAGGTATGTACTTGTGTGTGCACAAGTGCATATGTTTGGTGTGTTTAAAAAGTTTAAGCAGATGTTTGGTTAAGTTAACTATAAGCTTCAGTGTAGTTTCTAGATACTAATAGGTCTATTTCACCTAAGTTTTGAAATTTCCTCTGCAATGTGAATGTACGTACAATTATTGTCTACTCTAAATGTTTGTTTTTGATATTTTTTTCTCCAAACATCAAAATTGATGCTCCCAATCATTTCAATTTATTATATTTAAAGGCAATCTACTGAGGCAATTTAGAGATCCAGGCTGAAGTCTAATCTAATTAATCCATTATTTGCCCAATTCTTTAATCTCCATAGACTCTAATTTCTTAAACTCTCATATGAGAAAGCTCATTCTCTTTTTTAAAATTTTAGTCAGTTGCTCAAAGAGCACTAGGCAGTGGAAATTGAAAATAATGCCTGAACCAGAGAGTTGGATTGGCAACCATGAAGTAAAAAGGAAAAGTTTAGTGGGGCTAGAGTTAGTATCAGCAATGCTGAGCTAAAAGAGAAGGGGATCAGAGCAGGTCTATATCCTAAAGTTAGGGTAGGGATAATTGTCTCCCAGAACTTTAATTCAAAGTTAGAAGGCTGAAATGGAGTATTAAGTCATAGAAGGCAATTTAAGAAGATTCAGAGCAGAGCCAAGGTAAGGTCATGACAAGCTTGCTAAATTAACATATTTACACCTTGGATCTCTGAAGGTTGGTACTCAGTTGTTTTGATATTTTTATTTATGAGATATTTGAGATGGGTAACTTCAGTATCTTTTCATAATTCTATTAATGAGATTATAAGCACAACAAATTTTAACTCCTAATATTCTAAAACACCAGGAAAAACATTTAAATTAACTTTCAGAAAGTGGTTATAGTATAGTATATGCAAAAGCAAAATTATGTAGCACATTATCAGCACTGACAAAGTTACTGATCATTTGCTTCTTAACATTTTCTACAGTTAAGTTCATAGATTAAGATGATCATATTTACCACTTTGAGAGTGAGAGGAAAAAATAAAGGTGTATTCATCATCTGTTAAATATGCTTACTATATGCTCTGTTATATATATGCAAGGCCTGGGTTACTGAAAGTGCAATTGTCAGACTTTTTAATAAACTGGACAAAGCCATTTGTTTCTGCATAGCATATCACCCTTACATAAAAGCAGTCAGGAGAAAACATGAAATAGTCAAGCATTCTGCCATACAAAACAGCTAATAAACATTACTAAACTGCAATACAACTATGTAGTGCACAAAAATACATAAGAAGTTAGAACTATGTTTGATAAGTATTCCTTTAACAAATACATTCTTTCACTTGAAATGGTTTCATACACATCCAGGTCCAGATTACATCAACTTTAGTAGGTTTTTAGTTTTACAAGAATGATTTCAATGATTAGTGAATCATTAGATAGTTTTTGACTACTCAAGAAAAAGTTGCTCACATTTTCTCAAATCAGGTCACAAATTAGATGAATTGCTTACTTTCAAACAAAAAGCAATATATAAAGACAAGTGAAATTTTACCTCAAATAGTCTAAGAAATAACTGTTTCATAAGATGTTTGATTAACAGCAGCAAAATACCATAAAAACGAAGTTTACCACTTGAGGTGAAACTTAAAACAAATACAAAGACATGTTAATAATCTTTTCAAGAGATAGAGCTAGTGGCTTGTTCCAAGGACTCTTCAAGTTGCTTCCCTCACCTCTCCCCAGTCCTCAGGCTGCTTGCTAATGACTTCTTATCGTACTAGGGCATCACTCCTTCCTTTTTAAGAGACATGAAAGGATCCTTGGATTGTGAGTTGGACTTTTCTTCTGATGGAACACTTCTGGATGTAGACCTGTTCTTGGTTAGTGAGGAAGATATGGACACCGGGGAAGACTTGGATCGACTGGTAGAGCTACATTCGGAGGTTGATGGAGATTGACAATAAAAGTGAGATGCAGACTTCCTGTGGCTGCAGCAAAGTGGAGACTTCTTGCTGAAGCAAGATCTGCCCCGAGATGTTGCTACTAATGGAGTCATGTCCCCGCCATGAACTGTGGCTCTGGCATCTGTAGGTGCGGGTAGGCATTGTCTGGCAGTAGCCATGGAGATTTGGAGGACGACCAAAGTGCGCCATATGGACCAGCAGTTCACGGCCATACAGTATGATCCCGTTTATGGCATCCTTGGCAGTCTCAGCCTAGTGCTTGACACGGAAATGGATGAAGGCAAATCCATGGGCCACTTTAGTGAAGCAGTCCCATGGAATGTACACATCACTGATATCCCCATACTTCTCAAAGGTGAGTAGCAGTGTGTTGATTGTTGTGCAGTAATTCAAGTTGCCCACCTTAAGAGAGGTCATGCTCTCCACATTGGGAGGAGGGTGATGGTAACTCGTGGCCTTTGAAAGTTCAGTCTGAGCCCTGCGAACTAATCAGCAAGAAATGGCCAATCTGGGAAGGTTGCAAGCTTGACCCAGATGGCTACAATGGTTTCTTTAGTTTCCTTCTTCTTAAGGCTCCTCCTCTTTGCATCCCTTGCATGACGCATGTGTGTGGGAGCTTAGAAACACCAAAATATTCAGCATGGCACCTCCTATCTCCAGAGCCTAGACCACCTGAGAAACAACTCCATACGGTATTTAAAAATGAATGTTCACAATTGTAACATATCATTTTCTGACTTTATCAGTATATACCCAAACACCTTGTTGTAATTATGGATAAATGTATATATGTATAGATATAATTATGCAACTTGGAATACATTGCGATGTTGATTCATATAGGCTAGAAACATTTGTCTACTTGGAGACAAAAATAAACAAAATACCAAAACAAATCATGAACAGATGGGGTGAGTTAATAATACTAACAGGCAAAGAGAGTTGAGAGCTGCCAGCAAGGTATGAACTATAATCAGAAACTCAATATTGGTGCCCTTTTCCATTAAAAATAAATAAATGAATCAAAGGCGTCATGATCTGTGATTTCAAATTATATAACTGAATATAACCCCAGATTATTAGAATTTACTGCTTTCTCATTAATTGACCCAATATACTATCTGATGGAATAAGGTAATTTGATGTAGCTTTCATTTTTAAAATTATTTTTAGAATTAATTATATTTTATCAAATTGTTGATATCTTTTCTGATGAATCATGTCCACTGCACTCCAATAAATGAGTTTATAATGATAGGAGATAGGAAATATTATTTTAAGTATTCTTCACCTTCAATGAATATTTTGTGTTCTTTGAAAGCTACAGCATCTTCTGCACAGAATTAATATATGTTCTGGTTATCCACTGTTACATAACAACCTACATTGAAACTTAGTGGCTGAAATTAACAATTTGTCATTATTTTATCTCAATCCAGAGGCACAGGGATTCAGACAAGGGACAGTAGGGATTCTTATCCATTATATCAACTGAATTAGCTAGGTGACAGATGGCTCTTCTGGAACTGCTATGTGTCACCTGATTCCCATCCACAGCTTCCCCTTTTCCAGAGCCAATTCATGTAGCTAGCCTGACAGATTTTTAGTCTAGTTAAATTTCTCACATAGCACCTCAGACTTATAAGAAGCCAGAGTAGAAGTACCAGTCCCCTTAAAGTCTAGGCCTAGGCCAGTATATAGTATCAGTTTTGCATAGATTCCATTCCATTGGTCATAGTAACCATAGGACAGATCAGGTTCAAAGGGAAAGAAAAAAGAATCTCTCAATGGATTATGTGTGAAGGATTTGCAGCTATCTTTAAATCTAATATAATCAGTCCTCTGGACAAATATTTACATTCTTCTCATGTGAAAAAAATACATTCAGCTGCTTCTAAAACTATCAAAATCCTTATATGGCAATGTATGAACATCCAGGAACTTGTACTCTTAATTAGATTTAGGTGCAGGAGAGACTTTTTAGGTAAAGTTCTTTGGGTTTTATTAACCTTAATCAGATCTGTGACATAAAGAAGCAAGTTATTTGCCCTCTTCACATCTAACATAAAATTTTGAGCTAGTTACAGAATAGCCTTAATTAAAAGTTCTATTCAAAGGGAAGAACAAACAGCCCACAATAATTGGAAAATTCAACAGGACACATGCTTCCAGGATCTTGGCTAGGTCCTGTTCCTTAGGTCACCAATTGGTCCTCTGGTATTTTAGTTCAGTCTTCTGAGACAGTTTGGTGCTGATTAGCTTTCTTAGGATGGTACCAGTGTGCAAAGGTTGAGTGTTACCAAGAATTCTAATTCTGAACTGTTTCTTTCCCTTTTATTCTAAGCTCATGATCCTTCTCATAGCAAAAATTCTGTCTGCCTGTCAGGTTGCTTCTGATTCTTATTAGATGTTCACTCCATTAAAAGCCATATCTACATTTATTTCCAAGACAAGTCTTTATCTACTTTGGGCCACCTGTGAGGCTGCTGTGGGTTGCCTAGCAAAGAAAATTAGTGAGGAAATGCTCTGTAATCTTTGAGATCTTAAAAAAGGGACATATAGCTATACCCTTTACTTCTTTACCCTGAAACTGCATTTTACTGTCCAGATTGCTTTCTTTGCTCTAAGGTTATTGTTTATTTTTGAATCTTGTTAAAATTAATAAAGGAAGCCAAATTTAAAACGAAGTCAAGAAGTCTTGAGGGGAGGTGAGGGGCTCTCATGTACTGCCACCTAGACCCCAAACAGGAGGATGTACTCAGCAGAAGGAAGAATTTCTTATTTGCCCACCTGAACCTCTTTTGCTGGTTGCCTTTAGGGGTGGGCTCCTGGTTACAGCCCGGCCAGATTTATGAATTTAATAAGTACACTTGCTATTTTCTATAGCACTCTCAGTGATACATTTACTGATCGTTTTGCAGTAGATAATTTAGGTTTCCAGTTCTCCACTACTCCTTTGCTTTCTTCCTGTTCTTTGAAGTTTTAATAGAATTATGTCATGGCCTAGTAAAGAACACATAACATGCATTATTTCAGTTGTTTAAGCTCTAATTACTTTTTCAATAAAAAAGAATTTTAGCTCTTAATTACATGAGTTCTCTTAAGAGAAGTAATTCCAATGTAAAGGTGAATTGGAAGACATTTTGTCCCAATTATCAAAAAAAAGAGTATACATGTCAGATGTGTTAAAAATTGGGCTTTTATCAATTGGGTTTCATTTATGCCAGAGGAGAGAGCACTAAACCAACTTTTGGGGACTTGGATTCCTGTCCTAGCTCCATTGCAGATAAGCCATGGTACCTGAGAGAGTCAACTCCTGGGCTCAGGTTTTATTCTCTCTCAAGTGAGAAAGTTAGACCAGTTGATCTTGGCATTCTATTCCAGCTGAAAACACCACTTACATAAAATTGTTGACATGTTTATTTTTAAAACTCAACAATATTTAAATTTATTGAAACCATATTTATAATACTAACAGCCCTATTCAAAATGATAGTTTGCAGGCTGCATTAGATTCAGTTCTCTGGCAACAATCTACTCATTTAAAATGAACATCACTATACGATTTGACTCAAGTAAAGAATAACTTCAGGAACTTTAGAGGGTTATTATCTAAGGGACTTATCCCTGAATTGAAAATCAGGAAACACATGATCTTGTTTTACTTTTTCCTTTTATTGTCTATGATTTAGGACAATAATTTTGTTTAATTTATTCTTTAATTACAATTGACATTCAATAGGGCAACAATTCTTTTTTAATATTTTAATTAATTAATTAATGATTTTTTTAATGCAGCTGCACTAAAAATGAGCTCTGTGTTGTTTTATTTTTCAATTACATTTGGTATAAAATATTATATTAGTTTCAGGTGTACAACATAGTAATTAGACATCTGTAAAACTCATGAGGTGATTACCCTGATAAATTTAGTACCCATCTGACACCATATATAGTTATTACAATGTTATTGACTATATCTCTTATGCTGTACTTTACATCTGTATGACTGTTTAGTAAATACCAAATTGTGCTTCTTAGTCCTTTCCCCCTTTTCCACCTGCCCCATCAAACCCCCTCCTATCTGGTAACCCTCAAAATGTTCTCTGTATCTATGAGTTTGTTTCTGTTTTATTTGTTTATTTTGTTCTTTAGATTCCACATATAAGTGCAATAATATGGCATTTATCTTTCTCTGACTTACTCCACTCGGTGCACTACCCTCACGGTCCATACATGTTGTTGCATATGTAAAGATTTTTCCTTCTCTCTTTCTTTCTTTTTTTCTTTCTTTCTTTCTTTCTTTCTTTCTTTCTTTCTTTCTTTCTTTCTTTCTTTCCTTTCTTTCCTTTCTTTCCTTTCTTTCCTTTCTTTCCTTTCTTTCCTTTCTTTCCTTTCTTTCCTTTCTTTCCTTTCTTTCCTTTCTTTCCTTTCTTTCCTTTCTTTCCTTTCTTTCCTTTCTTTCCTTTCTTTCCTTTCTTTCCTTTCTTTCCTTTCTTTCCTTTCTTTCTTCCTTTCTTCCTTTCTTCCTTTCTTCCTTTCTTCCTTTCTTCCTTTCTTCCTTTCTTCCTTTCTTTCCTTTCTTTCCTTTCTTTCCTTTCTTTCTTTCTTTCTTTCTTTCTTTCTTTCTTTCTTTCTTTCTTTCTCTCTCTCTCTCTCTCTCTCATTCTCTCTCTATCTCTCTCTCTCTCTTCTTTCTCCCTCCCTCCCTCCCTCCCTTCCTTCCTTCCTTTTATGCCTGAGTACTATTCTATTTTATATATGTACCACCTTTTCTTTACCCATTCATCCTTTGCCTCCTTATCTTGGCTACTATAAATAATGCTTCAGTTAACATATGAATGCACATGTTCTTTCAAAGTAGTATTTTGGGTTTCTTTGGATAAATACCCAGAAGTGGAATTGCTGGATTCTTCTTTGTCTCTTTTTAGCCTTTGTTTTAAAGTCTGTTTTGTTTGGTATAAATATTACAAACCCAGATTTTTTGTTAATTTGTTTACATTTTCATGAAATATCTTTTCTATCCCTTTACTTTTAGTCTGTGTGTGTCTTTTGATCTGCAGTGGCATATTCTTCCCTAGTTACCTGAGCCAGGTACAGGTGTGTCCCTGAATGGGCCGTGTGTGCCCTCTTGTAGTTGAGCCTTGGTTGCTGTGTCTTCATCTATGAGAATGATTAACCCTTGGGCTGATTGGCTTATGAGGACTGGCTGGTGAGAAGATAACTTTACAGAGCAGGATTCACTTTAGCAGGGCTCTGGATCCAGCCTGCCTAGTCTATAGGGCAGTAATTCTTAACAAATCTTAACATATTTTGTGATTACCAGGGTCATGTATACAGTGAAGTGATTTGGAAAATTTTAAGTATAGCATAAGTTTTGTCCTTGAAACTCAAATAATTTGAAGTCTAATGGAAACTACTCTTCATGGAGGTTATCCTCCTTGCTCAATATTCCTATTTCTTTGTCTTCCGCAAATATTTTTAGACTTATTACTATGTGTATAGACCTGTTCTAGATGTCATATGTTTCTTATTTATCTACTACATGAAAAGATTAAAATGAATTGGTTAAATATACTCTGTGTTTGCTATAAATATCTTGGAAACCTGAACCACCAGAATAATGCTGTACTATACATTGTAGATGGTGTCCCAAGTGGATATGTCTCATGGGAGAAAATATACTGATCCATATGTACAAGAGACTGAAATCCACTTTAAAGTAATATATACAAATGTAACTCAATAAATTCCTTTTTTAGTTAAATTCCCAAATTTCCCAAATTTCTAATGACTTTATGACTTTAGAGTTATGAATCAGAATTATAAGACTAATAACCTCTGAATTTAGTAGCTAATAAATAATATAGCCTAAAAACACAGCAAATAAACCTGGGAAATTGTGACCCACTCAAGATTTTTTCACTTTTTATTCCTGTGTGAGCAGGCTGTCAGCCTTCCCCTGACCAAGCTCCCTTACCTTATTGTTATGTCACCCTCCCTAAACTGTAATTTGTGGCATAAACTGGGTGGAAGATATTTATTATCTTAGGGAAAGACTATGATTTACTTGAGTTTGGGATCGTCATTCCTAAAAACAAACAACCAAAAAAAAATCAACAACAACAACAAAAAATATATGTCTCAAAATGGAATACTTTTCAGCCTTAAAAGAGAAATCCTGCCATTAGTGACAACATAAATGAACCTGGAGCACATCATGTTAAGTGAAACAAGCCTGCATTCCACTTTTGTGAGCTATCTAAAATTAGGAAACTGATAGAAGCAGAGAATGAATGAATAATAGTTGCAAGGGGCTGGGGAGGGAGAAAAAAAATTCAACATGTATAAATTTTTAGGTATGCAAGTTGACTAAGTTCTAGAGATCTGCTGTACAACGTAGTCCCTGTAGTTAACAATACTGTATTGTGTACTTAGAGATATGTTAAGTGGATAGATCTCATGTTAAGTTTTTCTATTACAAAACAGAATTAAACAAAAAAACCTGAAGAGATGCAAGGAAACTTTTGAGATGAAGGATATGTCTATTACCTTGATCATGGTGATGATTTCATGGCTGTATGTATATGTGCCAACTCATCAAATTATACACATTAAACATGTAATAAGTATATATTAAATATTTATTAAATTATATACATTAATTGTGATTTTAATGTATATATTACATATGTATAAATGTAAATATTAATCTGTATATTAAATATGTTCAGTTATACCTCAATAAAGCTTTTTAAAAAAGTAAAGGATGATTGGTATTTGGACAGGAGCCACATCATGAAACTTTTACCACCTCTAGAACTGAAGGGAAAGAGTTGGAAAAAATGTTACAAAAATTTGTGCAAATTAGCATCTTGGAGGTGGGCTTGCTCAGTGGGAAAGCTAATCAAGGGATTCAGAAATTGCCCAACATGTGTTTCTGGAGAAGAGAAAGAATGGAGGAGATATGCCCCGACCTTTCTTCTCACTTTATCCAGTTAATGTTCCTCTTTGGCTGAACTGCAAGTGAAGCCAGAGAGCCTGGGAAATGCTGTGAGAGTGGGGCTATCTTTCTAGGCACAGTTAGAGAAGAGCAGAAAAGGAAGCAGAATGTATGAACAAATAGAATGAATAGTATATCCTGTTCTGTTAGTCCTGCCTTCTTAGAATCATCAATACCTTGAGTTCAGCACATATCTATTTTACACTACATGGCCATAATAAGAGGCTATAAGTAACTTCTTATGTTTTCCTGCTTGATAAAATGAGTGCTTCATTTTGCAAAAGAGACCTTTCAGAATATTTTTGTTCTTGCTTTTCACTTTGTTTTTTGCCCTTAGAAGTCCCATGTTCTTCTTGAAATAACCATCGACCCTGTAAATCATCTGTGTTTGTGATTTTATTTTAAAGAGTTAGTAAGTGAAGAAAATTGTCAGATTAAATCTGATGAGTGGTATTATAATAATGCAATCTTGAGGTCCTTCTCAGTCCTCTATGAATCCTTCTTATTCTCTTCTGGTTAGTACTTTGTAAGTTAATCCTCATGTTGAAATGAAGTTAGGTCTTTCCTTACTGATTCCTGTTGGTCAATAAGATGAATATGCTCATTTATCTGAGTCGGTTCCATAGCCAGTGTTGATTTTGGTCTTGTGTACTTTAATTTTGTATTGAAGTTTAAGATTATTTTGTTTGTCATCATCCCTTAAGAACTTTACTGGAAAGAAATATAAATCCCACCCACTAAGGCAGAAAAATGGGTTGGATTTAATGTTCCTTATGCTGCCATAATTCTCTTTTTGTGAGAAACTAGATATAAAGCAAAAATTTGAGTCATAATTTAGTTCATAGTGTAATCAAAATAGCATGGAGCTGACATCTGATTCAACAATCAGTGGTGTGATTATGGGAGAGGTACTTTACTCCTTTATATCTTAGATGCTGCATCAATAAAATATGAGAATTGAACTGTTTTATATTTAATATTACATTCAGCTTCTAATATTCTTAATCAGGAAGTGAACTAAAGTTTACTGAAGGCCTTTACTTTAGTCAGTACTCTATAATATGAATAGTGAAGAAAGAATGAAGGTGACATTGCATTATAAAATATTTTATTTCCAGATAAGAAGTTGACTCAATCTGTTCAAACACTATTCTCTTACCCGATTTGAAAAACAACTAAATAAAACATGCTCAGCAATAGAAATCATTGAACTTGCAATATTTCCTTTCCCTGGACTGAAAAATAGTTTTGTCTAATTTGTTCATGCTCCTGGTTAGCTGAACCAAGTCAATTTATTACCTCTTTAAGCTTAACACCAGCATTTCATTGTAGTGACTGTGATAATCACAGTGGCTTGAGTTTCTGATGCTCTTATTGTAAATGACGGTGTAAATATTCACCAAGAGTTCAGGAATGATGAAAAAAATTTTGTTTTTGTGCCACTGGCATCAAAAGATCTTGAAAGTGGATAAAGTAGTGCAGTTGGGAGAAAATGACAATAAGAAAGAGAAGAGAATGGAGAGTAATGGGAGATGTGAGACCCTAAAGAAAGCAGTTGGATTCTGTTTTTAAGATAACTTGATGTGAAAGAAAAAAAAAAATCCCTAACCTATTATACTTAACTGATTTTCCCCATTTTTTCAAGTACTTAGAACTATTAAGATTATATTAAATTAAAAAAAAATAATATTCTTTTCATTAAACTCTCATTGAAAGGATCTTCTTTGGTCATTAAGTATTTTATTCATTTCAAAAACAACCATAATTAATATCCAGGCATGGCCATTTGTAACTGACCCTAATAAACTATCAGAGAATTTTGTCTGAAGAGTGATTCTAAACTCAATTTTGCTTTCTTTGGTTGTCATTGGTTGTGTGCTGGGCAAAATGGGTGAAGGTAGAATAAAACAAATCACACAAATTTTTTGGTTTCCCAGTACATATGAAATTATGTTTATACTCTTTAAAATGCACAATAGCATATGTCTAATATATATATATATATATATATATATATATATATATACACACACACACACACATATATATGTATATATATATGTATATATACATATATATTATGTATGTGTGTGTATATATATATATATATATATATATATATACACACACATACACACCTAATTTAAAAATACTTTATTGCTAAAAAATACATACCATCATCTGAGCCTTTAGCGAGTCATAATTTTTTTGCTGGAAGAGGGTCTTACCTTTAATTTGTAAAAAACACAGTATCTGAGAAGTGAAGTAAAGTGAAGCACAATAAAATGAGGTATACTTGTTTATTACAATTTCTTTATCCATTCATTCTTTGAGGGACACTAAGGTTCTTTCCATATCTTGGCTATTATAGATAATGCTGCAAGGAACATAGGGGTACAATTATTTTTTTGCATTAGTGTTTTTATTTTCTTGGATAAATATCCGGGAGTGGAATTGCTGGATCATATGGTAGTTCTATTTTATTTTTTGAGGAGTCTTCATACTGTTTTTCATAGTGGCTGTACCAATTTACCTTCACCACCAGTGCTGAAGGGTTCCCTTTTCTTCACACCCTTACCAACACTTGTTGCTTGTTGATGTAAGAATGATAGCCAATCTGACAGGTGTTAGGTGATATCTCATTATGGTTTTGATTTGTATCACCCTGATAATTAGTGATGTTGAACAACTTTTCATGTACCTGTTGGCAATCTGCATGTCTTTTTTTTGGAAAAAAAAATGTTTATTCAGTTCTCCTGCCCATTTTTTAATTGGATTGTTTGTTTTTTGCTATGGAGTTGTTCCAGGGGACTTGTTAAAATGCAGATTTTGATTCAATAGTTTTGAGTGGGAATGGATACCCTGTATTTCTAACATGTTTCTGGGAGAGATTAATAAGGCAGCACCTACAACCAACCATACTTTGAGTAATTAGTTATTACTTAAGATATGGAGTCAGGCAGATCAGAATTTGAATCAAGATTTATCTATTTATTGACATTTCACTTTGTTAAATTTAAGTTTCTATGTTTTAGTTTTTTAATCTGTAGAACTGGAATAAAAGTACCTCTCTGATGGCAATTTTGTGGCTATTAAATAAAATACTGTTAAATATTGTGGACACTAAATGAAATACATAGGACGTGTGTATATGCCTTTATTATTGTGACTAGTACATGGTAATTTCTTTTTAAAGAACCTAGTTACTTTTATTTTTAGGTAAAATGTCTTCATATTTAACATAGCTTTCTGTCTACATCTTAGGATGCTAGATAGTATGAAGAGTTAACTATTTTTCTTTTGGCAGGATTTTAGACCTTATACTGTATTCTTTTTTATTCTGTTATCTAAAGCAAAGATGATAGAAGTACTAGAAAGGGATGGAAATTCCTCATAAAATGGATGAGTGCCCTTGAAACACTCAGCTCTCAGAAAGTGGGCTGCCTTTATCCTATCAAATGACATTAAGCTTGTCAGATCAAAACAAGTGCAGGGACATAGCAAAGATGGAAAAATACTGATATCAAGAAGGCACAACTGGGCTTTTTTTTTTCTTTTTAATAAGAACACTGCGAAAACCTAGAGGCTTAATTGTGAATGAAATAATCCTACATCACACATTGGAAAATTAGAAGTGTTCATTATTTCCTACAACAATATGCCCTGACAGCCACAATGCTTTTTTCTCCCCCTGTTTGCTTTATCTTTTCAAATCTCATAGCTCCCTCTTATGTTTACATAGGGACTAGGCTGTTTAATCAGCCTTTGCTATTCCTCCAGATTTAACAGGTCCACATCTGCACCTGAGGAAGCTCACTGTATGCATTTCCCAGTCATCAAGTTGAAATTAAAATATTTTATAGTCCCAGACAAGTGGCAGGACAGTACTGGGAAGGACTTTTCAGGAATAAGGTGATAGTATTTATTCAAAATAAAGTGTATGTTTATTGATTTCTGTTTCTTTTTTAATCTGGTGTTTTCAGTTATAAAACTACTTGTATCTTTAATATGATTTTTGTTGACCTATTTGGAAGACAGTGACATAGAGTCTGAATTTTACATTGGTAAGATTAATTCAATACACATTTTTAAGTGTTTATGTGCAATTATTATACAAAATACCACAGGGGTAGGGTGGTGAGCCAAAGACCCAGTTCCTCTCTCTAAAGCTCATAATCTTGGATGAGATAACTATGCCTTGGAAAGAACACATAACCTAAGTACTACTTTTGACCCTGCTTCCAACAAACCATATGATATCTGGCCCTCATGCTTATCTTCAGGCAGAGGATTACAGTTACCTCATTTATGTAATGAGGAAAATAGACTAGACAAATGTTTCCAAAATTTGAGTGGTTATGAACTCATCTGGATCATTGTTAAAAGTATAGATGCCCAGAATCTGAAGATTCTGGGCAGCATCCAGGAATCTATATTTTCAGTGGGCACCTTTCTTAGTGATTCTTTTCATCAAGCAAGTGTCAGGAGGGAGAAATTTCCCCAATACCTCTCTTGAGTTCTTGTAGCTGGACTAATAATATAGTTGACATAAAACAGATTAACAGGAGATAAAACAATTTAATATTTGCACATAGGAGATTGTAAATGATGCTCAGAAATAATTGAAGCAAGAAGCTTTTAGACAAACAGTAAATTTGTGAGGATTTGACAGGACAAAGAAACTTAGGTTTGGGTGCTTATTAGTGAGGAATCTAAGCAAAGTTTGGGCTTGAGTAGTAAATAAGTAAAAACAAACAAAAAAAACAAAAAACAAATAAACATTAAGGTTTGTTTATAAATGCTTCTCAGCCCTGAATTTTCTATCTCTGGTGGTAAAAATACCTTCCTTGTTAGCTTCTAGGTACAGGGAAAGTACCTTTCACACAGGAGATTTATCTCCTGCTCTCAATCAGGGTGGGGAGAGAGAGAGAGAGAGAGAGAGAGAGAGAGAGAGAGAGAGAGAAGGGAGGAGGAGGAGGGAGGGAGGGAGGGAGGGAGGGAGGGAGGGAGGGAGGAGAGGTCAGCATGTTCTTCTTACACTGGCAGTTTCTTAAGTAACTTTAATTCAAAATAGTGAACATGCTATTGTGAGAGATTTAGGGATGGCCTACCCTGGGCCCTGGTATTAGCTATGGATGTATAGAGGCATATATTCCTAAGTTTATTATATCTAGAATATTCTATGATTTTATGATTTCAAAAATAACTATAATTTAATGATATGTATACCATCAAATGAATTATAACCAAATGCTATTGGAATTCATTAAAGAAAGAACCAGTTCTATCTTGGATGATCAGAGAAGGGTATAAATTTTATAATGTAGATATGATTTGAATACATAGAAAAAGAAGAGTATAACAGGTGGGGGTGCAGAATGAAAAAGATACAAATTAATAAAAGGAAATGCAAAGTAATTTTGACAGTACGTCCTCTATTTCTTTAGAGCATATTGAATATTTAATGGACTAGTGCAAGGTAAAGCTGAAAAGGGAGATTGGTTTATATCATGAAGCAGCTAAGAGGTTTGGGAGATACACACACACACAGAGCAGGTCCTTAAATGACTGTGTTTCTTCAACAATGTTTTGATATAATGTTGATGAGAAAAGAAAATTGATTCCCACCTGGGGATATTGTATGTTCTCCCAATGTCTGCTTGAGTTTTCTTCAGGTACTCCAGTTTCTTTCCACATCCCAAAGGTGTACATGTGTAGTGACTGGCATGTATAAATTGTCCCAGGCTGAGTTAGTGTGTGTGTGATGCTTCATATGATAAAAGGGCATCCTTCCCAGGGTGTGTGCCTGCCCAGCACTCTGGACTGCTGGCATAGACTCTGGCTACCTGTGACCCTGAACTGGAGAAAGCAGTTTGGAAAATCATTATATTGTTTATATTTATCTTAAAAATATGTTGAGATCATATATAAATATAAATAAATGCAATCCATTACAAGTTTTGACTAGCAAGAAGGTTAAGATAAGCCTTTATATTAGATGAGTAGCATAGTAGAAATAGGAGAAATAAAGATAGAACGTGGATGCCGCTAATAAGGTATGGTGGTTAAGGTGAGAAATGAGTCAGTAGCATGATGTACATTGTAGCTAGAGAACATTATTGTGGTCAGGGGAAAAAGGACAGAGTTGGGGGTGAGGAGGAATTCTCCGAGTAGAGAAAACTGTAACCTAGGTAGAATCTGTCTTTTCCTTCTTAAAATTCCAGGAGTTGACAGATCCTATTTTATACATTTTTGAATTGTATATCTCTTTCAAATATCAAAATATATTTGTAGAATCAAGGCAATCACATTTCTAACACCCTCTTATTTTCTTTCAGTGTCATAGTGTTAATGATATTGCTCAGTCCTGTCAACATCCTTTCATCTGGTTTTGCATAGACAGATTGTTTAGAAGGTCTGCTTTCTAAAGACTGCCAAATAAGCCCAAGATGTGCCATTTTCTCCTGCTTTCCTGACTTAGTCAATAATATTTGTCTTAAGTGTAGTAAAAGTCTTTCACAGGTAGTTTTTATTGCTCCCCTCTGGCCTTGCTCTGACTAAGATTTCTCCTCCATGTGTCTGCTTCCTCCCACATATCTTGGCCTATTTCATCCTTTAGGAAGTGCTTAGACGTAAAGAATACAGTCACTGCCAGCACTTCCCATAACTCTTGGATCTCATTTCAGTCCTGAAAGGTCTCTGGCAGGCATGAATAGGACCATTTATGAGTTGTCATTAAGTATCACTAGGCATGAGTCACCTTGAACCCTGTGATTCTAAAACATCAGCAATGACAGAAAAGGAAATGCTGGAAGGAAGGCCAAAGGAATCAATGGTATATTGTAGAAGAACAATATGTCACTGCAAGATATGTCTTCTTGGTATGAGCATTATTTTAGGCTGGTTAATTTTAAGAAACAGCAGCCAGCTTAGAAGCTCTGAAAACTAAGTAGAAGTTACCCTTTATAAAATAGCATTTATATTGGTATGGATGTCTCCCCGTTTGTAACAGGAAAAAGGATGTGACTTTATTTTTAGAAACTCTTATGAATACAGAAGACAATTTAAATCTGCATAACAACTTTACCCTTGTTTACAGTGCTTTTCCTGGCAACCTCCCAACTAACATCTTTTGTCTTCAGCTGATGATGGTACTTAAGGTGGTGGCTTCAGACATTTTGGCAGAGTTACTCAGTTTTCCATGTTTTTCCCTGAAAAAGAAACACTTTGAACATGTTTTCAAATATTTACTCGTCTATTTGTACCTGAAATTTTAAAAATTTGTACCTAAACATATTTGTGTTAAAATTTTGGATTTAAACAAGAGATGAATGAGTACATTTTGGCCATTGAAAAACCCAATACAAATAAAGTAGTCTTTCCTAAGATTACTTTTATATCTGATTCTAGTTCCATTTCTCACACATTTCCCTTGCACTAACAAAATTAATCACTAGACCACTGTGACACATATCCATCTCAAACGTTTTCATCCATGGGAATTTTTTTTTCAGTGTACTGTTCTGCAACTTGCTTCTTCAATTAACAAGATCTAAATGAAGATTGTTCTATATATATATATATATATATATATATATATATATATATATATATATTCTTTCTTTTTTGCCTGTGGCATGGAATTTCATATTATAGCTATAACATAGACTATTTATTCCATTACTAATGGAGATTTTTAATGGATATGTTGCTTTTTACATTGCTTTTGAAATCTGAAGTCACATATATAATTTCCAATATCTTTCTTTTTAATCTTTTTATACCATCATTTCCACTTGTTATGGATGTGATATTTACTCATATTTCTCTGATGTATATTTGTGAAGTTCTTTCCAGTACTATGAAGTATTCCTATCTCTCCTAGGATTTAGCTTTCTATTTTTTACATTTATCTTATTTTTTTATGTGACACCTTTCCCAAATATCTCAATAAATTATGGAGCACCTACTCAGGGCAAGGTAGTATTCTGGGTGCTATGAGTACTGCAGTGAAAATTACAAAACCCTTGCTTGCTATGATTTTTCATTCTTGTTAAGTTCTAGTGATATTTTGTTTTCTATTCATATTCAGGAATGAAGACTATGAACTCTACGTGTGTGGTTAGGGTTTGGCTTCTGAAAGTCTTAATTTCCCCATGAACAGATGGAGACCTGCCACTATTCGGAAGACCTATAAATGTTGAAAGAATGAAGCTTTGATGTGGAACAGGAACAGTCATACTGACCAACGTAGTTCACCCTGGAGATAGTCTTTTTATTTCTTTAAAGAAAAAGCTCTTTTTTAAAAAGAAAGAATTAGTAAATGCTGGCTAAATGCCTTTCTGCTAGTCATTCTACTTGGAGCAAAGTGGTGTAGGAAGAGTTATGGTTCCACATAGACTTTGAGTTCACTTCTCCCTTTTGCCATCCTGAGTTACTCAGGAGTTTGTTGGGCATGTCAGGGAGCAAAATTTGCCACCCCAAAATGTGTGTCTTTGGTATGAGGATTGTTTTTAAGAAACAGGAGACCTAGGAAGTTTTTATTTTTACCTCCCTCTTTACTGTGTAAAAGAATTTATATAGAGGGCCTATAGCAAGAAGAGAGCTATTATCAGAGATAACTATAAAAAATATGAGCTAGATGTGGTGGGCTGGGGGAGCTGGGCAGGACCTGTAATCAAAGTTCTTTCTGCTTCCCATTGTCTCTGCATGGCATGGCAAACATTTGTTTACCAAACATTTGCTCTTCCCAGTTGCCTGTTAAATGTGTTCCTTCCCTTTGAAGGTCCCACAGTCCTACCCCCTTCTCCTCAGCTTGATGGCATATAAATCTCAAAGCATGATTGTTGGAAAGACTCAGGTCTTTGGGGTTTTCATATGTATGTAATTAAATTTTACTTTCTCCTTTTAATCTATAAAATAGATTAAATTTTATGTTAATAAAATAGATTTAATCTATTTTATGTTTAGACCAGCCAGAAGAACCTAGAAGGGAGGGAAACTTTTACCTCTGTGACAGGCACCTGTACAGTCACTAAGTTGAAGTCCCCTCCTTGCATATTTTAATAGGGGGGTTCCTTTCTTTCATAGTTCAACATTGTTATGATGGTTCCTTCAGAGGCAAAGGTAATGGCTGTGTATATTCAAGCCCACAAACATCGTGAACCAGAGCCTGTTTTCTTTTGTATTTTAAAATCCAATATAAAAGAATTTTAAAATTTAGTAATAGGAAAGGGAACCCCTCAGTGCCCCCCCACCTGCTGGTCCCATGGGTGAATTCTTTTTCCTTTCTTCACACCCTATCCCCATGATTTTGAGATCCAGTTTATAGGACTCTTAGGGGTCAAGTCTCAATTCAATCATGTATTCTCACATTGAATCTCCCCCCTTCCCTGCTTTATCACTTTTGTCCTGCAATCCTGTTCATTTGAATTATACTCTCTAAGTAATAGCACAGACACCCTTGGTTTGTGGCTCTGCTTTCTGGGGAACCAGGGCTGGAGAAAAAAAAACAAAAACAAAAACAGGTGGTAAACTGTAGCACATCAGTAGCAAAGTGAAAAATCTAGAAAGCAATCTGGAAGAAAGAATACTAAATAAGAAGAGCAATTAGACCAGAAGCAGTCTTCTCATCAGTAACAATATGTTGCAGAAGATAATGAAAAAATATCATCCTGAAAGTGTTAATGAAGATGTCATTCTTAACCTAGAATACAATACTCAACCAACCATATTAACAAGTTAAGGAAATGACCTTTTCAGACAAAGATAGAGATTTCTACTTACAGAGCCTCACTAGTAGAACTTCTTAAGAATAGGTTTCTTACTGGAGGGACTTGAACCCATAGTGGAGGAGTGGAATTCTAGAACAGTACTGGGCAATGACATCCACATACATATAGTTAAACCCAAGAAGGAATAACTGTTAAACATTATGTAATTATGTGGCTAATTTGGGAGTTGAGTCAAAAATAAAGTGCAATTAAAATAATTATATGGAAGGTGATATAAAATACAATCAGAACAAATGCTTTGAAATTTCTCTCTTTTTTTTCTGTAAGGGGTAGAGATATTAAACATAAGACTGTGATCATTCCAGGAGGAATGTTAGTATTTTCACTACTAAAAATGTAGAGGGGAAAGATATGATATTGAATAAAATATGCAAATGACAAAAGGAAATATACTCTTTATGCAAAGTCAAAATACACAAAATGAGAACATTGCTCTAACTGCAAACGTGTCTTGATTTGTAAAACTATGGATGCTAGAGTGTAGTCAAACTTTAGGCAGTATGGAACTCTGAGCAGTAACGGAAATGCTGTAAAATTTGAGGGCTCTCCAGCATATTGTTAAGATTTTATTTCTAAAACAGAAAGATACCAATCAAATGTGAAAAATCACATCTTGAATCTGGGTTTAGGATAGCCTAGTAATTCTTTGTTTTTGGTTTGTTTGATTGTTTGTAAGTTTGAAATATTTTACAATTAGTAAAATTTTTAAAACTTGTAGTGGATCTGTGTCCTTTATTTATCTCTAGTATATAAACCTTGTATATGGAACACTAAGTACACAACAAACGTTTTGTGATGTGAATAATTCGCATGAATATGCTTTGCAAAATAAAACTAGTATCATAAATATAAACTCCTTATAAAATTAACATTTTCCTTCTAAGAAGTGAACCACTATAAACTGTAATATTCTGTAGAATGCTTCAAAATTAAAAGATATGAAAATAACCTGTACCACAGTTAGAAACCCATCTTAAAGACATTTTAAAAAAGAAATAATTGACTAGCATCACTATATTGATAAAACTTGTTTTGATAGATACATTTACAGAAAATTGCTAGACTAGAGTATTTTAATATGATTCTGACATAAATCATATAGACCTATTTCTGCAAATAAATATTTCTATACTGAAATTGCCATCCTATAACAGCAGTGGAATCAAAATATATATGAATAGCTATTCATGTGCAATTACATATAACTTATGTGAGAGATTTTAAGTGCCTAGCATGCAAAGACAAATTATTAATCTAGAGTATAATTCATAAAAGAGGCAATAGTAGATGCACAATTGTTATGACAATAAATGCTATAAGATTGCACTTGAGATACTATTATAATGTAGGTCACTTGCTGGGATAGAAAAATAGATTTCTCCAGTGTGGAAGATGAAAGAAAGCATAATGGACACTCTAGTTCCCTGCCCCCAAAGTGGAAACTATATGCTTTAGCAATGAAAATGAAATTACAAAATAATAGTTCTCACTGAAAATGTTTCCATTCTGGTTACTAGGTCTTGCTAGAATACTTCTAACCATATCATTTAATTCCGATTTCAAGCCACACTATATATTTGAATTGGTTATTTTTTTCCCAAATAACTGCAATATTTCCCAGAGTATAAAAATAGAATATTAAGCTTAATCCTATTGTGAGATTGAGTAAAATCTATCATTATCCAATATCCTTATAATGAGATTTCATACAATATGGAGAATGAACAGAATTGAAATAACATATGAATGTGCATATGGTATACTTCCGTGGTTCCCACATTATACAGTAATTCATTAGTGATAGATGGTCTCAAGACTTGAAAAAATTCAAATTCACAAACATTTATTGTAGCATTAATGTTACCATCATTCTTTAAAAATAGTGACCCTTTCATTATTTTTTAGTGACCTTTATACAAAAGTCTATTCTAAGTGAAACTCCCTTTTATATTCAATTATGATTTCCATACATCTCTTTTGTGGATACAAGGGGAGAACTGAGGCTGATATCAGAATATCCCTTGAGTCCACAAAGAGATTTGTTAAAAATCTCTGTAAGTGTATATACGTAACAGAAAAACATGAGCTGACAGTCACTCCTCACAACACTCCAGTATTCATGCACACAGTGTTTCCTTCAAACTGATGTTCCATTCATTTTTAGCATATAACTAACTGTATATGGAAAAGTGATGAAATATTTACACCTTAAAATGCTCCATAAATACACACAAAGTTGACAATGTTTATGAACAGTTAAGCTAAATCTTTCACTGGTATTTTATTTTTTGTGGTATTGGGAGAGGAAGTTGCAAGTCCCAAGAAAAGGTGAAAGACCAGCATAAAAAAATATAAAAATTATTAATTAACATTTTTGTTTCATGTCTCTCTCTGTTTCTGCACACACACACACACACACACACACACACACACACACACACACACCTGTCTTTTATCAAACAACTTAAAATTAGTCTGAGGACATGATATTGATGCAGGACAGGGCAAATTCCCGCAAGAGGGAGGAGACCAAGCCTGGCACTGAGAGAAGAGGGTCGGTCCTTTGGTAGAGAGTGTAGAAAGAATTCAAACACATGCTAAAGTCAGAGCCAAAAGAAAAGTTTAGAAAAGGGGCAAACTCCACAGACAGAGCATGGTCTCCTCTCAGAGGCAGAAAGTAAGACAGCCTAAGAGAGACTAAGAGGAACCGAGACAGGAGAGAGAGATGAGGACAGTGAGAGATACCCAGTTTTCTGGGAATTCAGATTGTATGTCATTCTTTAGTTCCTCTGTGTTACAGCTTAAAGACTTTGTTTACCCATTTCCTCTGATATGGACATACAGTGAGGAAGGCGAAGGAGAAGAGTATGTAGTATGAAAGGCCTGCTGGCAGCTCCCAACCTTTGATCCATAGGTCATAGGTTCCCCACGGTTTTAGCCATAGGGAATGAATGTTATACACACACACACACACACACACACACACACACACACACACACACACACAAATATATATATATATATATATATATATATATATATATATATATATATATATATATATATAGGGACTCCTAAAGAATCTGTTTTCCCTGTTTCCCCTTTTCCTTTTTCCCTTCACGGGTGTGAAGAATGGGTTGTTAGCAATCCCAGCAGAAATCTTCCTTTGTTCTGCAGGTGTCCTCCTGGCCTGGCTGTGTGGCTGATCAGCATATTGCAGTCTCTGAATGCAGCTTGATTTAACATTTTAGTTCTCTTGCTTCCTCCCTACACTAATATTTCACCTCTAAATGCTGCATTATGCCTCTCCCTGTAATAAGGATACAAACCCATCTCACCATTACCATACCAAAGAAAATTAACATTAGTTCAATTCCATTAACCATTATGCTAAAGGGGGAGCAAAATTTGCCACCCCAAAATATGCCTTTTTGGCATAAGGATTATTTTAGGCTGGTTATTTTTAAGAAAGAGCAGACAAAGGAAGAGCTCTGAAAACCTAGAAGTTACCCTTTGAAGAGACATTAATAAAGGAAATTTCTATCCCTAAGGGTGTCTCCCTCTCTGTACTAGGAAGAGGAGATGACTCTAAATCTAGAAACTCTTAACAGTGGGGAAGGCTAGGACTTAAATCTGCACAACAACCTGCCCCTTTTTTGCTCTGCTTTTCCTGGTCACCTCCCACAACTGATTCCCCACCACGAGCATCTTCTTCGTCCTTAGCTGGAGATGGTATTTAAGGTGAGGGCTTGGGCCATATCAAGGAGTTACTCAGTTTTCCTGGGACTCTCCCCTGTCATTAAACTTTTTTTCTTCTGTTACTCTGTCTTTTATTACAGGTGGGTCTTAGCCAAGAGCCTAGAAGGGTAAAGGGAAAATTATTTTTCCTTTCCTACAGTACCAAATTTTTCCTCATTTTCCCCAAAATGTACTTTTTAGTTGCTGTTTTACCTCATGATCCATTCCAGTACAACCGTTGTATTTTGCTGTGATGGCTCTTGAGTCTTCCATCATCTGGAGGAATTGATCTACTTTTCTGTACTTTTAATGCATTGGATCCTTTACATAGTCAAGGCCAATCGTTCTTTAGTGTTCCATATTCAGGATTCATCTGAATGTGCTCCAAGGTTTAGATTCAGATAAAATATTTCTGGCAAGGTCACCACACAGATGATGATGTGTAACTTCCTCTGCATCTCATTAGTAGACACACAGCATCAGGTCCTAACACTATTAGTGGCTTATGAGGTGACCACCGATCTCTGTTGTAAAGGCATATTTTCCATTTGTAATTAAGAAGGAGTCAGAGGGACTGTGAATATCCTGTTCCCCACAGGTTTTCACCATATGGTTTCAGCCATTGATTCTTACCTGAATTTCTCAGATCGGGAGTTACAAACAGTGTTTCTAGCTCTGAAATTCTTTCTACATTTATTTGCTGAGATCATCGTTATGATGATCCTTTTTAAGAGAGCATTTCCTATTTTTTCTACCTCTACACTTTTCAAAATAATTAGGAAGACGTTATTCACGGATATTTATTATTTTAATGTGTTATAGTTTACTACTGTCATCGTTTTCTTTAATGCTCATGTTGCATCAAATTTATCCACTGGATGCACCTTCAAGCTAGCTCCCGGATCTTTCTGATATGGCCTCATTTGTGTTAGAGCACGCTTTGCTTCCTGGTTCACCTTATCCTTTCTCTGACCTTTCGGATAGTCAGCCACATCTCCAAGGAGCCCTGGCTCCTTTTAGCAAGAAATGATTTTTAGAAACTAAGATCTCAGTTATTTATACTCTTTGGTACTGGCAGGTCAATGTGTCAAAGCCCTACAATCATGTATAACTCCCTTTTTTTTCCCCTAGTTCTTTTCTAGTCAGAGTATAATTGATACAGTGCAGTGTAGTTTTTTTTTTTTTCCCATGACTGACACAGGAAGGGTCTTGTATTCTGATTCCGCATTATTATTTTGATTCTGAAGGACCTCTAATCTCCTCCATTTACTTTATTTTCTCTTTGTTTTCCAAAGTCTTGGGGATGCTCACTCCTTTCTAAGTTGCTCCCTTTCCCCCGGAAGCAGTGCCTTCCTATGACTTACCTCTGGACCCATACTTTCAGTCCCTTCCTTTGAATACCTGGTCGCCAGTGATCTGAGCTTTCTTGTCTCATACCTGTTCTTGATATTTTCCCCACTCAAAATTACACCTCATTCTTCTAAGAGAAATTTATATGTGTTCCGGCATGGGAATTATCCTGCTGCGTGCTCGTGATTTTCAAGCAGTCTCATCTGAATCTCCCATTCAGCCTGGACTCCAAAGCAGGTTCCATTGCTTTCAGATCTTTTCCTAGAAGTCATGTGCTGCATAATAATGTTTCAGTCAATAATGGACCCCATCTACAATGGTGTTACATAAGATTATAATGGAGCTGAAAAGTTCCTATCACTTATAGACTCCATAACCATTGTAATGTCATATTGCAATGCGTTACGCACGTGTTTGTGGTGAATCTGGTATCCACAAACCTATCTCCCTGCCATTCGTATAAATGTATAGAATATACAATTATGTATAGTGCATAATACCTAATGATAATACGTGTCTATGTTACTGGTTTATGTATTTACTATACTACAATTTTTACCGTTATTTCTGAATGTACTCTTTCTACTTATAAGAAAATGTTTTCCTTAAAACAGTGTGCTGTGTTATACCGGCAGCAGCCTCATCTATTTTGCATTTTCCTTGTCTCTCAATTACATCATTTTTGTTCATGTGAGTGAGCTTGATTTAATCTCATTGATTTTGTGTAGTAGCATGCTGTAGATGCTTGTGCCTAGGAGCAACAGGCTGTACCATTAAGTTTGTGTAAGTGCACATTCTATGATGATTGCACAATGGTAAATCACCTATAGATACATTTCTCAGAAATATATCCTTCATCAGTGTTGAATGTCTGTTGACAGAAACTCATGTTGTATTATTATATTACTTCTAGTTATGCTATTGTTTTTAAATTTTATATGTTTTATTTTTCTTGTTTATCTCTCTGGGTTTTAGAGCATATGTGGAAATATTCTGATTTAAGAAACTCTTCTTATCCTATAAAAACTAATAGGTCATAAACAATCTGTATGTTTTAAATTACTTTTATTTTTTATTTAAATAAAACTTCTTTTGCCTTCTGAATTATTTCTTCTTCATACATGGGAAGGACTTTAAAAATACATGCAATACTTTATTTTCAAATTCACAGTAACTTAAGGATTAATCCTTGCAGGTCTTGTGCCTCTGAACAAAGTTGCTTGTCACTTTTGAGTTTCACCTGAGTGCTCTGAAATTTTTAAATGCAAAAACCAGTAAGAAAAAATATATATCGAGGGTGAGAAAAGTAGCACCTTTGGGGGAACAAAAATAATTCCCCCTCTACCCTTCTTGCTTCTTGGGGGAGACACTCCTGTAATAAATGGTTAACAGGAGAAAAACAAACATTTAAATAGCATGCACACCTCCTGTGTTCATATGAGAGACCCAGGAAAACTGAGTAACTCCCCAAATGGCCCAAGCCACCACCTTATATACCATTTCCAAAAGATGCTAGACTGGGAGAGACAGTTATAGGAGGTAAACAGGGTCAAGTTGTTATGCAGATTTAAGTCCTTGCCTTCCCCATTGATAAGATTTTCTGCACATTGAGTCATCTTCCTCTTCCTGGTTTGGGGTATATACCATCACAAATGGAGATTTTCCTTTTAAATAGGAAAGGAAAAGGGACTTCTAGATTTTCAGAACTTTTCCTGTATTGTTGTTTATTTAAATATAACCAACTCAATATAATCTTTATGCCAAGAGGCATATTTTGGTGTGGCAAATTCTGCTCTCCCTTTCACATTCACGTACTGACTTTTGTGGCAGTATCACTAATGTCTAATTTAGTGCTTGTTTTATTTTAATGGATCAATAAATATAAATGAATTAAGGAAAGGAGTTTTATATAGCGAATGAAGATGTTAAATTCCATATCCTCACACTAGAAGTTAGTGAAACTGCACCGAAGTATAGTTACATTATTTCTTTTATAATGAAGCATATGTTCTACTGCTTTTGATTTTCTTCCATATACTATGCTGTGTTCTTGCTCCTACATTGTCTATGCTAGAATTGTGGCTTCTTTGTTTAAGGGAGCTAATAACAGAAATGAGTATTTCTATTGCTTTTTAATTGCTTAAAATTCAGACATTAAACAAAAATATTGCTGAGGCTCTAGTCCCCTAGTGACCTCTCCAGTTCATTTTAGCTTTCTAGGTCTACTCTGCTGGATATCCTTCTGTTTTTCCCTTTCTTAATCATTAATTTTTCTTTCCTGAAACCATGGAAGGGGCCTTGTAAACCAATTCTTTTGATCACACAAATCCTATTTTTGAATTGGAACTCCAAATGCATCCCAATCATCTTTGAGCAGAAATATAGATTCTATGTAGCACTGTAAAATACACTACCTAGTAATAGTTTTCGTTTAGGGATGTTGTAACTTAAGCATTTTACTCCCAAATTCATGTGAATTATTCATGTAAAACTAACACCCCAAAGACAGAACTATTAGCTATATTTCTGTTACACCCACCCAGTTCTTTTTGTATGAGGGACGTAGTAGGATCTTTATCTCTTCAACATAAGTGGTATTGAACCTTAAACATTATAGTTAATATTACACTCGTTTCATTTTTCTCATATTAACAATCCCTCTCCACATAAACACCCACACCTCTTTCTCAAAGTAAATGCTGTATGGTTTCCAGATAAATTTTGATCTTTAGTAGAATAGTTTCTTTAATACAGAATATCTAATGTATACCCTGAGCACCACCTAGTGGTAGTAGCATGTATCTGAAATGATTGTGTTCTTTTGGGACTGACTGGCTGTAATGAAGGCTATTGGAAGAAAGAAAAAAGTGAACTGTTAAAATCTAGTTGACCCCCCCCACCCCACCCCGTGGAGGGAAACCAAGCCCTGAACTGAGAAAAGGAGAGAAGGAGAGGTTTTTTTTTCTTTGTTTTTTGTTTTTTGTTTTGATAGAGTGTATAGAAAAAATGCAAACATATGCCAAAGTCAAAGTCAAAAGGAAAGCTTATTAGAGAAGGGGTAATACTCTATAGACAGAGCATGATCTCCACTCAGAGGCAGAGAGTGAGAGAGCCTAAAAGAGACCCAGAGGGACAGAGACAGTAGAGAGAGAGGAGGAGGACAGTGAGAGGGACAGAATAAAGGTACTGAGAGTAAAGGCACTGAGAGGGACCCAGTGTTGGGGAATTCCGTTTTTATGTTATTCTTTAGTTCCTGTTAATTACAGTTTAAAGACTTTACTTATCCACTTCCTTTGATATGGACATACATTGAGGGAGGGGAAGGGGTACTGTATGTAGTGTGAAAAGAAAAGAGTATTTCATATGAAAGGACTGCTGGCAGTTCCCAGTCTTTATTCCATAGGTTCTCTAAGTTTCTAGCCATAGGGAATGAACGATTTTATTTGTGTAGGACAGCCACTAAAAGACTGTTTTCCCTGTTTCTCCTTCACAGTGTCGGGAAAGGGTTGTTAGCAATCCCCCCTCTGCCCCCAAATCTTCCTTTGTTTTGCAGGTATCCTCCTGGCCTGGCCACAGGGCTGATTAGCATATTGCAGTCTCTGAATGTAGCTTGATTAGCACTTTAGTTCTCTTGCCTCTTCCCTACATTATAACTGGTATTAATTTGGGGCTAAAATTGTCACAGAATACCTGAAAATAAGCTCTCAAAATCTACATCGTTAAGTTCTATCAGTGAAGTAGAACTTTAGCAAAGAGAGATGGGAAGAAAAAGAAGGTAAAATGAGGAAGAAGGTAAAAAAAGTTAAAAGCATGTAGAGGACCTTAAGTGAGTTAAAGGCAGAAAACAAGAGGAAAAGAAGCTAAAAGAAAACAAATAAGTACAAATTTAATAAATGCAGCAAGCAGCAAAAGGTTAAAGAAGCACAAATTAGTAATTGATAGATGGTCATGGGGCTGGGGAGCACGACATAGGGAATGTAGTCAGCAGTAATGTAATGGCTATATGTAGAGCCAGATGGGTAATAGAGTAATGAGCGGGATTATTTCATTAAACTATATAAATGTCTAAACAATGAACTGTATACTTGAAACTAATAATAAAATAAAATGCTTTTAAAAAGATATTTGATTACATCAAAAAGTAATAAAACCTCTAACATGAGTGACAGTATAAATATACGGAGAAAATAAAAATAACTACATTTCTTAATAACTTTTCTTTTTCAAATATTTTAAGCTTAATAAGCCTCACAGATATCTAACGGGGTACAGGCCATCATCCTTACTTAAAAGACAAAGAAACATGAAGAAATTAGGGAAAATGCTTAATATGCCTAGCACAGTGATTTGTTTCTAAGACTCAACCTTCTTTTTAACTTGTACCAGAAAATCACTAAAATAAACCCAGTTTACTGTGCTAAAACACAGGTTCTCAAACTCATTGGGATTACCTGGGAAGTTCTAAAGTATATTACTACCCGAGTCTCATTGGAAGAGATTTTGATTTAATTGGTCTAGGATTATGGTCTGATAATCTAGACTTTTAAAACTTCCTGGGTGATTCAAATGTGCATCAGAGTTTGAGGATGATTCTACTGGTCTTTGACTTTCTTACCAGTGATATAGTTCAGTAGGTTCCCAAGAACTTTTAATAATGTTTTCAATACTAGATATTTAATATTTCAAATGCAAGTCATTTAATAGCTTTATGAAAGAAGAGGCTCTGTTCCAAGTGGTTCATGTCAGAAAGTTTATACTTTTATGCAAATTAACAAGAATTAACATAGTTGTCAGTTCTCTCCTTTTCTCACATCCAGAAGCCACTCCTCAACTTTCTGGTTAAATGGTATATATCCCTGTCATCACTAGGGGCAGCAGATACCACCTTCGCTTCTCTTAGGACTGTTTTCTCTCCAGTGACATGGCATATAGCCACATCTGCCACACTTGATAGCAGGTTTTCCTTCTTCAAGTGTCCAGGCCTTTTATATACCTTTAGTAGTCTATCAGAGTACATACAATTACCCTCTTCTGCTGAAATGTAAGGTGAAAAAAGTTTCTCCAACCGTTCCCTATGCACAGCTATTTTGTATCAAGTCTTTTTTATCCTCAGAAGATTTATTAATTGTGATTAAAAAATACACTGAGGTTATTCAGAAATTGTGGTCTACTTTCAGAGTACCATCCTCTGATGGGCTATTTAATGTCAAACGTGTGTGTCTTGAGGAGCAAATTTGGTCAAGCTGTTTGCCAAGCACACATCTGTTTCTACTTATATTTGGTTTTTGGTTTCTTAAACAAGCTGATTCCTGTCCTAGGCCTCTGTGGTTTATTTTGCACACATGCAGGACTTCAAGCGCTGTACCTTCAGTAAGGATTGCCACTTATGATCTGCTATCTGCTGTTAAATCCCACTAAGAGTTTTGCATAAAACAAAATGATTGCATAGGAAAAGAAAAATGTATTTTGGAATGTCAAGAGTAGGAATCAAAGAGTTTTTGTACAGCTGTAAAATACTATATGAGCATATGTATTTCTAGAAATTGTCAAAGTAACAATGAAAATGTTACAAAGTTATATTTAGAATATATTATACCTTTAGGAGGATCTTCTACAGAATTTTGATAACACTATGGTCAAGCAATAAAGTAAAAATAAATCCTTTTATTAAATCAAAATCGAATTCCAAATCCCATTTTATGAAAATCACTATTTCATAAACAATGTTTATATTTTTATTTCAAGTATGTAATCAAACATATATATGTATATATATATATATACACATATGTGTGTGTGTATATATATATGTGTGTATATATATGTATATATGTGTATATATATATATATATATATATATATATATATATATAAAATAACTTTGTATTTCTTTTACTTCTATTAAATACAAACCAATTACTATACATAGTGTATGTTTATCTTGGTGCCATCATAGCTATTGTAGGAAAACATATACACATGCACACACACGGGAAAGCCAGTAAAAAAGCTATTAATGACTATATGTGTACATGGGAGAAGCCATACTACCATGATATTGTCTTTAAAGTGTCCAATAGCTAACATGCATGAGCACACTCTAGGTACCAAAATATGCTTCATTTTTCCTTAAATGGAAGAGTAACGTTTATCTTAAAATTGTAATCATTTTCTGGTACCTAACCAAAGACAATATTGAGCAGTTACTTCTTTCCTTCATTCATCATATATTTATTGCTAATTTTTAATTTTACTCTTTGATTTATATAAACCTTTCCTCCTTAAATAACTGATTTGACATAAATGTACATTATTAGATAAGTTCATATGCACACAAATTTTTAGAGGGCATTGGGAAGCAATATTGATTTGAAGGGTTAATGGGAGGGGTGACGAAGTAAATCAAAGCACTTAAAAGAAAAAATTCAGAAATAAGTCGAAGGTAAGAAAATAAATGCCTTTCATTTGATAAAAAAGAAATAAGGCTAAAGAAAACAAAAATTGCCAATGTCCACATTTCAATTGCATGATGGTTCATATGAAACAATATTGTACTATGAGTTCCTAAATTGGGTTTTAGGTCTAATTCTGGTATTATATTGCACTGTGACTTTGGCAAAGTCACTAAACCTCTCTTGTCCTTATATTCCCCTTAGATATAATGTATTTCCATTAGGTAAGTGACTTTGAAACTGAAGAAGAAACTTTCTCTAAATGGGCAATAACACAGACCCAAGAGTAAGGGGCCTAGGTTTGAATCTCATCTCTGATATTTGCTAGTTGTATGACCTTGTGCTTCTGTTTTCTCATCTATGAAATGGAGATAGTAATTGTACTTGCCTCCTGAATTTCTAGAAGAGAATAAATATGTAAAGACATGTTAGATGCTTGGGGTAATGTCTAGTGCCTGATAATGGGTGCACTATCTACTATCATTCGTGTTATTTCAGATTGTACTCAGCTGAGCCAAATGGCTCCTTAGAGCTTCTTCAGGGGTTTCATTAAGTGAGTCAGAATGAAAAAAAAGATTGTACAGAATCTTTAAACTTACAAATAACCTAAAGATGCCCTTGTGTCCTAAGACGAAGATGACCATATATTTTATCTTCAAGCCAGGAAAATTGCAAGAAAGAAAAAGAGATAATATTATCAACTACGCAGGACAATAAGAAGAAAGCTGGTGTAATCTGTGTAAACTAGGATCTAAAAATTTCCCTATTTAAGGCAGAGTTTCTCAAAGTATTATGTGAAGAATTACTGTGTCAGAATCCCCAACCAAGGTTCATGAAATGCAGATTTCTGTTTCCTAACCTATGCCAACTAAGAATCTGGAAACATTCTGTCTCATGCAGTTGAAATGTACCATAGTATTTTAAATGGGTTTCAACAAGAAAAATAGAAAGTTGTTTGTTGAAAAGTTTTATCCTTTATTTTTCTTATTTTAATCTTAAATTATGTACAATAGACTATTACATTTATCAATATAGTTAGAATGAAAGATTTCACAGAAAGACAAATATTGTATGCTCTCACTTATATGTGAAATCTAGAAGAATCAACCTCATAGAAGCAGAGTAGAATGGTGGTTACCATGTGCTAGGGGAAGAGGAAATGGGGAGGTGATGATGGTCAAGGATATAAAGTTTCAGTTAGGTAAGATAAATAAGTTCTGGAGCTCCACTGTACACAGCATAGTGCCCATAGCTAACAATATTGTCTTATATACTTAAAATTGGGGAAGAAAGGGATTTTGTGTTGTGTTCTTACCACACATAGACAAAATTACAATAAAGGGGGCAGAAGGAAATTTTGAAAGGTGAAGGATATATTTATGTTATGGCCTTGATGGTGGTGATGATTTCATGGGCTTATACCTATCCCCAAACTCATCGAGTTTTATACATTAAATATATTCAGTGTTTTACATGCCAATTATACCTTAATTAAGTGTTGTTTTAAATGATTTCACATGTCTTTTAAATTGACATGTGAAAATATAAATTTTGTGTCATATTTTGCATTTTTTCTTCTGATGTCCTAGAAGTTTTATGTAGAATGATATTAATGTATCCCTTTAGCTTCCTGAGAAAAGGGTTACCTTTATACTATAATTTCAGGCTTTCTAATTATCTTTCTGGTGTAAGGTATTGTGTCTACATTAGAGAGTGAAAAACAATACTTCACTTAAAAAATGAAACCGTTTAACCCATGAAAAGAAACCTCTGTCTACATTTGTCTATTTAATCATGGGACATAAATTTACTCTCAGTACATGGTTTGGAAGTTTAAGGACCTACGTAAATTCATAGTTGCTGTTTTGTTCAGGGCCCACAGCAGACTTTCTTGTACTTGTTCTAAAAAAGATGGAAAGCTAGTAGCTTTGTTGGTATAACAGTCAAGAATCAAAGTCAATGTCATGCTTTTGACATTTCTTTGATGCCTCATTGAACTTAAGCTGGAAAATCAACCATTCCTCTCTGAATCAAATCTCACCAAGTCTGACAGAATCACTAGACCACCCTGTCTCTTCTATAGCCTTCTGAGTGTATTTGTTATCTTTTACTGCAGTTTTTTTTTTTTCCCATGGGGGAACTCTGTTGTAAACTTGATGGTTGCCATGCCTCAATCAGAACAAGTAATATTATGAAAATTCAGCAGGAATTTGTGCTTTTGATCCAGGAAAACCTATCAGTCATTAATGCTCTTGAGAATACTTGATTTAAATCAATTCATTAATTTAATTCAAGTGTCAGTTCAAGTATTTAGTGTATGTTAAATGTCAAGCATATTATTAGATGTCGAAGGTACAAAGATGAATGTATTTTAAAGAATATATTGTCATTAGAGCATAGCAAACAATTTAGCTACAAGGTGGTAATTTAAATGTGTAATTACAGTTTTGAGGAGAAAGTAACTTGAGTGGGAAGGTAAATAGGTTTCACTTCTGAGGTCATTTATGCCTTTGGATTTTAAAGGATGATTAGGAGTTTTCTAAGTGAATGAAAGGGGAAAATATTTTTGGTAGCATGAAGGGAAACTGCTAAAAGTTATAAAACAATAAGTATAGTAGGTTTTAATTGCCAGTATATAGTGTGAAAAAAAGATTAGCTAAATCGGCAGACCAAGGCAAAAAAATGGAGACCTTTTATGACACATTCAGAAATTGGACTTTATCTTCAGTGCAATGGAAAGATATTGAAGTTTGTAGGTTGATAAGTGATGATCAAATTTACAATTTAGAACAATAATATTGATAGTAGTGTTGAGGCTGAATAGGAGGGGCAACAGTTGAGATGGAAAGGGCAGAAATGGATGGAGGCCAACCTAAATTAGTGATTGCAAGGGTCTGAATAAGGGCAATGGTTAAAACGAGGGTTTCAAGAGATATCCAGTAAGAACAATTAACTAACTTTGATGATATATTGGATAGAGGGAAAAGTGGGAAGAGGAGAAATATGAGGGGAAAAGGCAGGGGTCAGAATTCCTCTCATATTTCTGTCTTTGCTTATTGGATGGTGGTACCTACAATAAATACCTGATTTTCAGGTCAATATGCTTTAGCCTAAGAGGGAGAATAATTGCTTAGAATTAGAATAGTGTGTGATTTAACTGAAGATTGAGAAGGTCTTGCAGTCTTTCTAAATTTAGATACAGAAACACATGAACAAATAGTCCTGGAAGTTTGGTGTTCCCTGATATCAGCTCAGTGTCAGTGACTCTGGCTTCCTGAGCTATTTTGTCCCTAGTTATGTCCCTACCATGGTGCTAGTAACATAGTATAGGAATAATCATCCCAGAGGCCTATTTATTAACCCTAGTTGTTTAAATAGGAGCCACCAATATAGCTGTGCTTTACACTTAATTCTCTCACATATTAGCTTTCCTTCTGAATGTTGCAGTGTAAGTCCAGTATTTTTCCCTCTGTATAGTAATCTTCCTGTTTTGGTCTTTGACCACTTGGATGGTTGCTTTCTAAAGTCTTCTGAAAATGCCTGTTCTTTAGTGCTCATTTCAGAGATGGGAGGTACATCAAGTTTGGAGATTGACTGGAACATCGCTACAAGTGGAATTGGAGAGGAAGAGGTTAAAGATGAAAAGTTGCCTACTTTTAGTCAGTCAGATTCATGTACTTAAATATTTGGTCCATCTGTTGTTTATGACTTGGTGAAAAAAAATGGGATGTGTGAGAACATATTTGGCTGTTCCATTTTAGCTAGTTGGTCATAATGATGAAGTTTTGGAATCAAGAGTTTTTTTACTGTCTCAGTCTAAAGAAGCTTCTGAACAGATTCTGTGACTAAAAGGATGATGAAAATAAGCAAAAGATTGAATTCACCCTGAATATGGATAGAGAAAGTTCTGTGGTTTCAGAACTATAAGAAATGATCAAGGCATAAGATTCACTTATCTATTGCAGTGTAACAAACTATACCAAAACTCAGTGGTAGATATAACAAAAAAACATGTTCTTATAGTCAGGACCTTGTGAATAAAGAATAAAAATAAAGCATATTTGGGAAGGCTCATCTCTCTTCCATCATGACTGGGCCTCAGCTGTGGTGGTTTGAATGGCTGGAGATTAGATGACTTGACTGGGGTCATATATCCAGAGGTCTTGACTCTGGTTAAGTGTTTTATTTTTTTTTCTATGTCAGATCTTTTGGAGCTGGAATGTCCAAGAATGTTCACTCATCTGTCTGGTGTCTGGGCTGGGCTGCACTGGCTGGAAAAGATGGATCTTGTCTTTATTCTCTCTATGAAACTTCTCCATATAGCTTAGGATTTCTTGTAACCTGGAAATTTTTTTAAAAAAATTTTCCCCAGCTTTATTGAAATATAATAGAAAATTAGTTGCTCATATTTACATTATACAATTCAATGAGTTTTTTTTTAATTATAGTTGGCATAAAATAATGTATTAGTTTTAGTTGTCCAGCATAGTGATTAGAGCACAAGTGATCATCATCCCACTAAATCTAGTACGGTCCTTTCTTGTAACCTGGAAATCTTTTTTTTTTTTTAAATTAAGTTTATGGGTGTAACATTGGTTAATTCAATTATATAATTTCAAGTGTACATTATAATTTGACATCTGTATATTCTATTGTGTTTACCACCCATAGTCCAGTTTCTTTCAGCTACCATATATTTGATCACCTTTACTCACTTAACCCTCCTTCTCCCCCCCTATATTTCACCCCTTTTTCTCTATCTACCTTCCCCCTCCTCCCCACTCTCTACCATCTGGTTACCATTAGTCTATAGTCTATGTCTATGAGTCTCTGTTTGTCCAGTTAGTTTGTTGCTTTTAGGTTTATATCCCATATATAAGTGATATCATGTGATTTTTAAGTTTTTCTGTCTGGCTTATTTCACTTAGCATAATTATCTCAAGGTCTATCTATGTTGTCACAAATGACAGGATTTCATCTCTTCTTATGGCTGAGTAATATTCCATTATATATATGTACCACAGCTTCTTTAGCCAATCATCTATCGTAGGACATTTTGGTTGCTTTTATGTCCTGGCCACTGTGAATAATCTTGCTATGAACATTGGTGTGAAAATATCATTTTGGATATGGGTTTTCAAGTCTTTGAGATAAATACACAGTAGAGGGATTGATGGATCAATTCTTAGGTTTTTGAGGAAACTCCATACTGTTTTCCATAGTGACTGTACCAGTTTTCAGTACCACCAGCAGTGTATCAGGGTTCCTTTTTCTCTGCATCTTCTCAAACACTTATTATTACTCGTCCTGTTGATTATAGATATTCCAATGAGTGAGATGGTATCTCATTGTGGTTTTGATTTGGATTTCCTTCATAGCTAGAGATATTGAGCATCTTTTAAAATATTTGTTGGTCATTTGTATGTCCTCTGGGGAGAAATGTCTGTTCAGGTCCTCTGACCATTTTTTGATTAGATAATTTTTGTTGTTGTTATTGGTTTGTATGAGTTCTTTGTATATTTTGGATATTAGGCCCTTATCAGAGGTGTTGCTTGCAAATATATTTTCCCATTTGGATGGTTCTCTCTTTACCTTGTCAATGATTTCTTTTGCTGAACAGCAGCTTTTTAGTTTGATGTAGTCTCATTCATTTACTTTAGTTCATACTTCCCTTTCTTTTGAGGTCAAATTCATAAAACCCTCTTTAAGTCCAATATCCTTGAGTTTAGTTTCTATGTTTTCTTCTATGCATTTTATTCATGCCCTTATATTCATGTCCATAATCCATTTTGAGTTAATTTTGGTGTGTGTTGTTAGACAACAGTCTAGTTTCATTCTTTTGCAGGTGACTTTCCAGTTTTCCAAGCACCATTAATTGAAGAGGCTTTCCATTCTCCACTGTAGGTTTTTGGCTTTTTTGTCAAACATTATTTGCCCATATAAATTTGGGTTTACTTATGGACTCTCAATTCTGTTCCACTGGTCTATGTGTCTGTTTATTTTCTGCCAGTACCATGCCATTTTGATTGTTGTCATTTTGTAGTATAATTTGAAGTTGGGCAGAGTGATGCCTCCAGCCTCATTCTTTTTTCTCAGGATAGCTTTGGCAATTCAGGGTCTTTCATATTTCCATACAAATCTGATAATTTTTGTTGTTCTATTTCTTTAAAAAATACCAATGGGATTTTGATGAGGATTGCATTAAATCTGTATAATGCTTTAGGTAATATGGTAATATGGTCATTTTAACTATGTTGATTCTTCCAATCCAAGAACATGGAATGTCTTTCCATTTCTTTGTATGTTCTTTGATTTCTTTTAATAGGACCTCATAGTTTTAATTATATAGATCCCTCACATACTTCGTTAAATTTGTTCAACATTATTTTATTCTTTTTGTTGCAACTACTAAAGGAATTATTTTTTCCACTTCTTTTTCTGATGCTTCATTATTAGAGTATAGGAATGATATGGATTTTTTAACCTTGACTTTGTATCCAGAGACTTTACTGTATTTGCTAATTGTTTCTAGTAGTGTTCTTGTGGAGTCTTTAGGGTTTTCTATATAGAGAATCATGTTATCCACAAATAGTGACAGTTTGACTTCTTCACTTCCTATTTATAGGATGCCTTTTATATCTTTCTCTTGCCTGATTGCACTCACTGGAACCTCCAATGTTATATTGAATAACACTGGTGATAGTGGACAGCCTTGCCTTGTTCCTGATGTTAGAGGGATGGTTTTTAGTTTTTCACCATTAAATATTATGTTGGCTAATGGTTTGCCATAGATGGCCTTTATGTTGTCAAGGTACTTTCCCTCTATACCTGTTTTTATTAAGTGTTTGATCATAAATGGATGCTATATCTTGTCGAAGGCTTTTTCTGAATCTATTCATATAATCAAATGTTTTGTTTGTTTGTTTGTTTGTTTGTTACACCTACAGCACAAGGTCTTCCTAGGTGGTCTCCCATCCAAGTAATAACCCGGCCCAACCCTGCTTAGCTTCCAAGATCAAATGGGGTCAGGCTTTTTCAGGGTGGCATGGCCATAGATACAATTTTTATTTTTTAATTTGTTTATGTGGTGTATCACATTAATTGATTTGTATATGTTGAACCATCCTTGTGTCCCTAGGATGAAGCCCACTTGTTCATGGTATATAATCTTTTTAATATTTTGCTGTATTTTGTTCACTAGTATCTTATTTAGAGTTTTCGCAGCTGTGTTCATGAGGGATATTGATCTGTAGTTTTCTTTTTTTATGTTATCCTTACCAGGTTTTGGTATCAGAGTAATACCGGCCTAATAAAATGAGTTGTGAAGTATTGCCTCCTCTTTGAGTTTTTGGAAGTGTTTGAGGAGAATAAGTATTAAATCTTTTAATGTTTCAAAGAATTCACTAGTGAAGCCATCTGGTCCTGGCCTTTTACTTTTTGGTATGTTTTTGATGATTTTTTCAATTTTTATACTGCTAATTGGTCTATTTAGATTTTCTAGTTCTTCTTGATTTAGTCTAGGAAGATTGTATTTTCTAACTACTGGTCCATTTCATCCAGGTTATTATACTTGATGCTAGTGTAGCCAGGGGATTTTCAATTTTATTAAACTTCTCAAAGAACCAGCTCTTTGTGGCATTTATTATTTCTATTTTTTTCCAATTTCATTTATTTCTGCTCTAATTTTGATTTTTTTTCCCTTCTGGTAACTTTAGGTTTCATTTGTTCTTCCTTTTCTAGTTTTTTTAAGATGAAGCATTAGATTGTGTATTTGGGCTCATTCTTGCTTTTGGAGATAGGCCTGTAGTGATACGAACTTTTTTCTTATGACTCTTTTTCTTGCATCCCAAAAGTTGTGGTATGTTGTGCTATCATTGTCATTCATTTCTATTATGTATCTCTTTCTCCTGGTCTTTCTAGGTGGTCTCCCATCTAAGTACTAACCAGACCCTGCTTAGCTTCTGAGATCAAATGGGGTAGGGCTTGTTCAGGGTAGCATGGCCATAGAGCATGTATCTCTTAATCTTTCTTTTTATTTCTTCTCTTTCCCAATTATTATTCAGTAGCATGTTGTTTAATCTCCATGTATTTCTGGTTCTTCATGATATCTTTTTGTAGTTGATCTCTAATTTCAAAGCATTATGAGCAGAGAATATGGTTGGTATGATTTCAACCTTCTTACATTTGTCGAGGCTATCTCTGTGTCCCAGTATGTGGTCTATTCTTGAGAATGTCCCAAGTGCACTAGAGAAGAATGTATAAGCAGCTGTTTTGGGAAGGAAGGCTGTGTAAATGTTAATTATGTCCAGTTGGGTCTAAGGTCTCGTTTAAAGATGTTATTTCCTTATTGATTTTCTGTTTGAATGATCTGTCCATATCCAACAGTGGGGAATTTAGGTCCCCTACTACAATAGTGTTTTGGTCTGTCTCTTCCTTTAGTTCTGTTAGTAATGGCTTTACATGTTTTGGGGCTCCCTGACTGGGAACATAGATATTAGTAAGTGTTGTATCTTCTTGGTGCAGGATTCCCTATATCATTATGAAGTGTCCCTTAATATCTTTCTTTACCTTTTTAATTTTGAAATATGTTTCGTCTGATATTAGTACTGCTACTCCTGCTTTTGTCTGAATACCATTTGCTTGAAATATCATATTCCACCCTTTCACTTTGAATCTATATTTATCTTTAGAGCTGAGATGTGTCTCCTGGAGGCAGCACATGCTTGGGTTTTGTTTTTTGATCCATTCTACAACTCTGTGCCTTTCTATTGGTGAGTTCAGTCCATTTACATTTATAGTGAATATTGAAATATGAGGTCCTCTTATAGCCATTTTATCTTTTGCTTTCTGTTAGCTGAGTGTTTCCAATACTTTCTTGTCCTTGTGTTTCTGTTTTCTTTATTTTATTTGGCTTTTGTGGGTTTTTCCTCTGGTTCTTCTTGTTTTATGTTATATAATTCAGTTGTGAATCTTCTGTGTGTGGTTACCATTATGAATATGTAAAGATAATTATATATATATAGTCATTCATTTTCTTCTGTGTGTACCTTATCTCCATTCCCTTTTGCAAATTTGGATCTTTGAATCCTCCCCTTTCCAGTCATTGTTATCTCAGTTTTTCCCTATGTATGCTGAACATTCATTACTATCTTGCTATAACAATTCTCTTATTTAAGGTTATAATGCCCTGTTCTTAGTAAGGGTTGCACTCCTCTGCTTCTATTTTTCTGATAGTCACTTTACTCCTAATTATGTATTTTGTTGTTGTTACATTATTTTAGGTGAGCTGACCCCTTTCAGTATTTCCTGTAGTGCAGGCCTTGTAGTGGAGAATCCCTTCAATTTTTGTATGTCTGGAAAGGTCTTAATATCTCCTTCATTTCTAAAGGAGAGCTTAGCTTGATACATTATTCAAGGCTGGTAGTTCCTTTTACTTAATAGTTTAAATATTTGATTCCATTCCTTTCTGGTTTATAAGATTTGCACTGAGAAGTCCAAGGGTAATCTCATGGGTTTTCCTTTATAAGTTACTATTTTCTTCTCCCTGGCTGCCCTGAGAAATCTGTCTTTGTCATTAACTTTTGATAATTTTAATACAATGTGTCTCAGTGAAGGCTTTTTTGGGTTGAGGTAATTGGGTATTCTGTTGACTTCTTGAATTCCAAGTTCCAGCTCATTCATTAGATTTGGGAAATTCTTGTCAACTATTTGTCTGAAAATGCTTTCTAGTCCCTGCTCCTTTTCCTCATCTTTGATAATGCCCATTATTCTTATGTTTCCTCTCATGGTGCTATCAACTAGTTCTTGAATTTCTCTTTCATTATTTTTCATCCTTCAGTTTCTCTCTTCTTACTTCTGATTTACTTCTAGATTTATGATAGATATCACTGATCCTTTCCTCCATTTGGTCAACTCTATTTCCCAAGCTTGCTATTTTATTTTTCAACTCTTGCATTGTGTTCTTCATCTCCAGAAATTCTATTTGGTTCTTTTTTGAGAGTTTCAGTCTCCTCGCTCTGCTCATCTAATTGTTTTTTCAATTCCTGAAATTGTTGATATGACTCATTTCGGAATTTACTGAGTTTTTCAGAAGTACCATACTGAATTCTCTGTCATTTAAGTTACATATTTCTATATCTGTAAATTTATTTTTTGGAGATTTTTCTCGTTCTTTGAGATGCTTTGTCACCTTGGTTGTTCATGGTGTTTAATGGACTAATTCTCTGCCTGGGCATTAATGGAAATGTATTCTGCTTTTTTTCCAGAAAGAAAATGTATTATATAAATAAAGGTCTCTCTTTAGCCTACTGCAAAGAAGGTGCTTTTCTTCTGGTTTCCTATAGGTGGCATCTAAGCCTCTTGGGTCCCTGCTTTTTATAAAGGCTTAAAAATGCCTTTTTATTTTCTTATAGATATTTAATCATGCTCAGTACCTTCAGTTTCAGTCCCCATCAGAGTTAACAACAGTTTTGGTAGCGTTAGTTCAGATTCCCCTGGGGCTCCGCCCTGTTTAGTCTTGGAGGATATATGTGGAGGAGCACTCTGGGTTGGAGTTTGGGAGTTGTGGCTCAGCCTCGGTTTTGCAACCATGGGCCAGTAAAAATCAACAGTTGTTTCTCTGTCATCAGCTTCTCTGCTTTCTGCCCTGATGACTGGGCTTTGCCACCAGTGGTGTGGAATTCCCAGCACTCTCAGGCAGGGCTGTTCAGGAAAGTCGCTTCCCTTTCCTCATACATGGAACTCCAGCTGCTGTGAGAGGTAGCTTCTTTATTTCTTCCAGTTCACCTCCTGACACTCTGGATTCTGAGCTGTGGTAGCTCTTAAGCGCTGATGCCATGCTCGGACATGTTGGTGTACAGTTTGGGTGTTTTTTGTTGAGTTTCAAGTTTTCAGCTTACTGTTTCAATGGGAGAGATTTGAAGATGTCTCTCACTTCGCCATGTTTCTGAAATCCTCTGGAAATTCTAAAGTATTTGGAATTCTTACATAGTGAGTGGCTTCCCTTCAAATATCATTTCAAGAAGCTTAGGTAGAACCTGTAAGGCTTCTTTTGATCTAGCTTCAGAAGTATAAGACTACCTTTTCTGTTGGATTCTGTAGATCAGGTAATCTACTAGGTCAGCCCAGACTCAATAACAGAGGCATCAGACTCTACCTTTAAATGAGAAGAGTAGCAAAGTTTTTATGGTTATTTTTAATATACCATATAGCATATGATGAAAAACTTTTATGATGATTTTTCAATTGAGGTAGAAATTAATCTCTCCTATTTTTTGAAGTGCAATAATATCTGTGTGAGAATAAAAAAATGAGGGAATAGAATTCTTTTTATTCAGCTGATTTTCAAGATACTGGATTAAGGATCTTTTATTATGTAATAGTTTTCCAACACCAGAGACCAATGATAACTTCACTAGCTATTTACTGAGGAACTATAATTGCTAGACACTCTGCCTTTGCATAATTTATTTGATCTCAAGTCCCAGGCAAGATAGGCATTACTATTCTCATGTTGTAGATATTGAAGCTGAGGTAAATTAAGTCATTTTCTCAAAGTCATTGTGATAGAATATATTTAGATTAAAAAAAAATTGTAGAGTAGCTCTTGTTCTTTCCACTATACTCTTCTATGTTTAATGGAAACACAGTTTTACACATCAGTACACAGAAGTAGTAAAATCTCAGTTAACAGAGATACTTGAATCATGTTTGATCATTTTCAAATGAAATATTTTATTCTAGGTGCGATTTTGTGTGCCATTTCAATTCTGCTTTAGTGTTAGTCCAGAATCATTGTTTTAACTGTTAATAAAAAAGAGTAATTTTTAATTAGGAAGTAAACAATTTTTGATAAGATATTTTAAATTTTTGTGTATTTTTTCTTTCTCACCAGAAGGATGGCTTAAAAGATTGAAAATATTGATGCAGAAAATGAAAATAAGTATGTATGTTTCATGGAATCCACTGGAATTTATTCTTTTGTACAATTATGTGTTTTGAATCTGTGAAATTCTTATTAATTGGAATCATAACCTTCCCACTCAACACTTGAGAATTATCTTCATGTCTTCCATAGCTTCTATCTAATAATGGAAATAAAAATGTGCTTATTTGGCAAGGTCTCATCCCTCTTCTGATTTTCTTTTTTCCTGGTTCTGCCTAGACTTAGACCTTTGATAGCTTTTTTATTTGCTTCTAGGTTTTCTCCAGTTTTAAGCCATCTTACACTGTTCTCTGAGCCATGGTCCAGTTGTTATTCACAAGCAAGTTACTTCACATCTCTGTAAATTAATTTCTTTATTTATAAAATCTCACTTCTTAATACTGTTGTAATAAATAAATAAAATTACACCCACATAAATAATATTCTGCTTGTTGGCTGTATAGATACAAACATAGTTAAAGATGAACTTTGTGACTCCAATGATGAAACTGATATCAGGTTTATTTCTAAAAAATGAATGAGCACAGAGAACACAAAATGAATAAGCAACACAAAGACTTACAATATATAAGGAAAACCAATTCAACCAGGCCTACCAGATGTTATTGATCTACTGGTTGTTCACTATAAAACAAGGGGCACCATTATTGAAATAATAAAATGAATGATACTCCTAGAAACATGCAGTACACATTCTGTACAACTGAACATGCAGGCCCTGAAAGCAATCTTTTATGTGCCTTCCTTGTATACAGTAGGGAGAAGAGAAGAGAATGAACTAAGGGGGAATTAAATGATTACTTACTATTTGTTATTCTTCAGGCCTACCATTTTACATGCTCATATTGAAGAAAGGTTGCTGATTTTGTTCAGCAGCCTGCAGTCACAGTGAACTATGCTGCCCCTTTCATCAAAGGGAGGAAAACTGTTTACACCGATTTTATACCAGTAGGTTTAACAACAGCTACAGTGCCCAGTGTGGGTAATGGTCATCTCACATCACTCACATGAGGATTCTCCCTTCTGTAGTGCTAACTGGGTATTGTATTCATTCTTATGCAGAGTCCTTGAATGATCAGAGTCTGGGTTGTCTATACAAAGAAAACTACCAACATTTCAAATTATGTTACAAAAAGGTTCCTGCATTTCAAGCTTATCATTTTCATTTAAATTCCAAGTAGTCTACTATAATCAAGTTGTATATCTTGCTGGGGTCATAATGGCAGTAGTCCTTAACAAATTTTGTGGACAGCAGGTTTAAAAAATGGCATCTGTATTGGGAAGAGTTTGGACTTTATTATGGTTGAAATTCCTGGAGCCTCTTTACTATTCATGCTAAGCACAAGTTCCTACCAATTGTTAGAATGTAATCTCTCTCTTCAAACACCTTTGACAGCTTATTGCATATAGAATAAATTAAAATGTGTAAGTCTTTATGAAAATCACTCTAAATTTCCCAACATTACTGCATTTTCTTCTTTCAAACATCAGTTTAAATGTCACTTACATGGAAAGGCCTTCCTCACTAGCTTATCTAAAATAAAATTATGTATGTCAAGCTTTATTACGGACCCTTTTCTTCTTTAAAAACTATATACTGTAAGAATAGTGATCTTTATAGCTCAAGTTATGTTTTCTGTCTATTCAGTTTCTAAGAGTAGGCACTAAATGAATGTGTGTTGAATAGAGAAATAAATGAAGGAAGAAAGGAGGAAGGGAGGACGGAAAAGGGGAAGGAACGACCTTTGATAAAGATTCTCTTTTAGTTCATTCTGGCTTCTCTAACAAAATACCACAGACTAGGAAGGTTATAAACAACAGAAATTTATTCTGAAAGGTTCTGGAGGATGGAAAATCCAAGACCAAGACTCCAGCATTGTTATGTTCTAGTGAGAGCCTTCTTCCTGATTCATAGCAGACACCCTCTTGCTTTGTCCTTACATGGTAGATGGGGCTAGTAAGTGCTCTGGACCTCTTTTTAAAGGCATTAATCTCATTCATGAGGGGTCCATTCACATGACCTAATCACCTTCCAGAAGCCCCACCTCCTAATATCATCAACTTTGAGGATTAGGATATGAATTTTGAAGCAACACAAATATTCACACCCTAGCACTCTACCTTGACCAAACTTGAGTCAGGTTCCTCTGATTCCTCTTATTAACTAGTCCCTGACCTTGGGCTCTGTCCTTGGCCCATTTAAATGTTTTTAACAAGGATCGTACTGATTCAGTTTAGGGGAAAATCCCCCACTCTTGATAGCTGATCAATGTTTTTATCCCTTGCCCTCATATCTTATCACTATGGCCTACCTGCAGCAAAAATACACCCAAGTTGATTTGGCCACCTTACACCTTACTCCTGATGCTTCCTCTTATTAACTTTGTATCCACTGACTGACCCCTACATTGCTTGGCTATAAATATCTACTTATTCTTATTATATTGGGAGTTTAGCTCAATCTTTCTCCTACTACAAAACCCACTGTAGTAGTCCCACTTGATAAAGTCTTCCTTACCATCTTAACAAGTGTTATGAATACTTTTTTCTTTAACAATTTCCAAGACTTTCTCTACCTACATCTCCCTGAATATGCCATAACTCCGTAAATGCCTTTGTTGAAATTGTAGACTGTGCTTACAATATCATACTCTTTATACCCTAGTTCACATCAAACCCCTCTGCAATATGTATCTTCCAAGTCCTGTGTCAAACACAGTGTCTTTCAATATGGCTTGAAAAACTTCTATTTGCATAAATACTTGCTATTTTTCAGCATCCTAAGTTACCTCATTTTAGAATCTGAAATAGAGCTACATGTGCACTTGCCTTCAACAAAATTGTAAACTCCAGTAATGAAAGTGTTACTATTGGGGTGATTGTAACTTCAGTGTTGCCCCAGGGGCATAGGGTGGAGAGTAGGGGGATAACAGCACAGAAGAGTAGCTGGCATTACTCCATAGTTCTTCCTCATTGATGTAGTGAAGAAGCACAGGTCAGTGAGATTTAGAAAAGATTTATTAAAAGAATATTTTAAAAAGACAAGGCAGATCCCAAGGAAGACTATGGATGAGAGCTGTAACAGCATTGTAACAACAACAACAACAGCAACAAACAAGAACCAACAACAACCAACAACAATCACGCAGAAGCAGAGATGTCTGCTTTATATTTAGGCCATGATGGGTAGTTCCAAAGGCATTCTTAGGTGATTAGCATGTGAGGTCATTTTGATCGACACTTGGTTGCTATATAACTCTTTGCCTAGTGCACATGTGCGCACCCAGGATTCTACTATTGGCAGTGTTCTTTGGGTGGTTTATAGGCTGGATCCCTATTCCTTTGTTCCCCTGTTGCTCATGTCTGACTAGTTACCTAACAATATTGTGAGAGATGGCTAAAAAAGTCTCTAGGCTAGATAAGGCAATGTTAGATTATGTTGGAAATTTAGGGGCTCACAAAATCTTGTGAATCAGTCTCTACTTTGTGGTTAGTACACCTTTAAGAATGGAAGGTTCTAAAGAGACAAATTCCATGGGATAAATAGAGGAAATAGATCACCATGTTTTTTTTTTTCCTCTGAAAGCCCACCCCTGTCCTAACTCTTGCCTTATGCTATGGCTTCTCCATTGTGCCTGTGACCCTGACCATTCTTTCTGAAGGCTGGACAAAAATCTCAGAGTGTACAGGGAGGTGATATTGTCCAGAGACCTTATAACTAAGAAGCCAGAATTCCAAATACAGGTATAAAGCTTCCATTTCTTGTTCTCGCCTGATCAGAACCTCTGATATCCTCTGTTCATATTCAGTCCTGTTCCTGACTGGGTAGATGTCCCCAGACTCTTTCCCTCTTTCCACTCCAGATTGATTGGTGCCCTTAATGACCAATACTGCTGTCTCTCTAGTTGACAGACGGTGTGAAGTTTCTTGATGCTATTTCTTCTGTTAAGTAAGATCTACATCCCAGATAATTTTACAAGTATTACTAATTACCAAAGAAAGAAATGAGACTAGTTCAATATTGCTGTATAACATATAGGTGCAAAGGTTTAAATATTATCTGAGAACACTAGAAATATAATAATACCTCAGGATAAACAAATGGCAGACAAGAAAACATTTATGCCTATAGAAGAATTTAAGGTAATAAATGAAAAAGAACCTAGAGAATGAGAGAATTAATATTCTATACCCCTTAATGGAGATTGATAATGGTCATAATTATCAGAGTGCCAAGATTACCATAAAGAAGGACGTGCAGACATTACATACATCAAAATGAAAATAGAAAACATCACCTCTAGAGTGATCTTGCCAAACAATAGAAATACTGACAAAATAAAACAAAACAAAACAACAAAACAAGGACAACAACAAAAAACTAATCTAGTCAGGCTTCTACATATTGGTGACTGTCATAGTGAGTGTCAGATAAACAAGCATTCATTATTTTGTTTTGGGTACACTACTATATGCCTAAAAATTCCATCATAAAATGATTTATTATAAACATCACAACTTTAAATTTGAATACCCAAGTGAAATGCTATTTGTTAGCAAAGTATCACATGCAAAGGGAGCCCATTAGAAATAGAAAAATTTTAATGGATGATTACAAGGTGGAACTCTGGTCCAAAACCATCTAGATCAGATCAAGTCTGGAGGCCACTTATTACCATATAATCAGGCAAAGACTAATCAGCATCTTATGTAAGCTTCACCAAATCACATGAAAAGATCTGAAATCACTCCACATGTTTTAACAAATCAGCTCTCCTTGACACAAACACTAGACAGATGAGAAGACTAAGACCCATGAGAGGAATAGCTGAGCCAAGCCCACTCCACTGTTCAAAGCCAGACAGGAAAGCATAACCCAAATGGATAATGGTAAAATGAGGGAACTGAGAAATGCAACGAGAGATAACATTCATCATCTGCATGTGATTTCTGCATATTGAAATGTTGAATAACAGCAAAAAATCAGCACCTTTCAAAGTTGTTCACCTCAGTCCCTCCCTGTATGAAGTAAAAAATTTAGAACAGAATTTACACTGAGTCTGACTGTTTAAGAGAAGGAATAGATGAGTATGATTTTCTCTGACAGCCCACACAAACTGTCTTGCCCACTTTGTTCTCTGATTTCTCCAGTTGACATTACGGCTGGGACAGACTCATTCCAAGCTGTACAAAGGTTGAGGTAAGTGACCCAATCAAGAGCTTGCTGTTCCCAGGAGGCATTACATCGTGAGAAAGAAGTCCAAAAGAGAGAACCCCCACAGATGAGGGCAAAAGAGACGAACACCAGAGAATAAACAGTGCCAGCTGGGGGTGAGGGTCAGTCCACAGAGATGGGACAAAGCCTGTTTTCAGCTTTAAAAGGCCCAGGCAGTGCTCTCAGGATGAAGCATCACCTTGGTTACTCTAGAAGATTTTCAGGGACACAAGGACCTTGGCATGAGGGGCATGATGCTGGCTCAGCAGAGGGAGGAATTCAGGGGATGGCAGAAGTCATAGTGAAGACTCTGAGCAGGTACCAGCAACCACTTTCACCAGGAAACAGGGAAGGGTCCGCAGAGCCTGGCCCCTGCGGCTGGTGGCAGAAGCCACAAACAGGGTAATAGGAAGTCCTGCCCGTCCCCTCCCCTCGCACCCCGCCCCTCCATTCTCCCCACTGTCTCCTTTCAGTCTGTGGAGACTGAGAGGCTTACCATTGGAGGCGTAGTGGAATCCAATCAGCCAGGATTCCAATCAGCAAGGCACAAGGCGGTGTCCCTGCCCTTCCAAGTGTCAGGTGGGTCTCTAAATGAGGACTCAAGGCAACACAGAAAAGAGGGAGTCAACTAGATAAGTGCCCCACCCCCACCTGGGAGGCCTGTGATGTGACTACCCCACACTTCCTCTGTAGAGAGGGCGTAGAGGGCCTTTCCACACATGCGTGCGGGGTGGGGTTGGGGGGAGGGTGAGGGTGAGGCCAAGTAAGAGCCTTGCATTTGTCAGTCCTCATGAAAATGCCCCTGAGCGAGGACTGAGCGAACCAGACACTCCACATAGTGGCAGCCTCCCTGAGTCTGGGCCTGTCTGTCGGACCGGGGAGGCCCAGGGAGTCCAGAGGTGGAACCGGGTAGGGGCGGACTAAATGTTGCTGATTTGTGCTTCCAGAAATCTAACGGAGGTGAGCCCTTAGACTGAGGAAAGCAGTGCCATGTCCGCAAAGACAGAGTTCCAGGTCCCGCTGAAGTCCCGGATAGGACCCTGGTGAATTCTTAGGGTTCTGTCACCCCTGGTGAAGTCATAGGGTTCCATCAACCCAGGTGAATTCTGAGGTTGCATGACCCCGGGGCAGAGGGTGTGGCTCACTGTCTCATCCATTTTTTTAGCCCTGGCGGTCCTGTGCTTGAGATGCAGCCTCACTTCCACATTGGAGTCTCAGAGTGACAGGGCCTCTACTGGAAGATGACGCCTCAGGTAATAGATGGCACGGGTATGTGACCAATCTGTATTCAATTTGAGGAGCACCTGTGATGATTGTGGGAATAACCAACTCATGGCAGAGGGGGGATCCAAGAAGGTGAAGAATTTGTTCCAAATAGATTGTTCAGTGGGAGGAGAGTCCAGGCCCTGGCAGGTGTCATTGGGTTATGTCTAAAGGTCAAACTGACCACATAACATAGTGGTCCCGCAGATCACAGGAAACCCTTGAGAGGCCCTGAGAGTGATAGCATGATGAGACACCCAGTTGTTCAGTGGTGTTTGTTCACTGGGAAGTGTGGCCTGACTGTAATGGGCAAACGTGTCAAAGTGAGTCCCAGGCCATGCCCGGCTTCCAGGTGAAGATCCCAAGACAAGCCCATCTCATCTCTTCTTCCCAGTTGTCTCAATGAGAATAGGCCCTTTTCTGGCAGGGGTGGCATTAGGTACCAGAAGGTGGGGACTCAGGTCTGAGCCATAGCCAAAGAAAAGACGGTGGGTGAGGGCTGAGAAAATGGCCCATTCCTTAAGTCAGGCGTCAAACATGACTCTACTTAGTTCTGCTGTCATCTCTGGGAGGCCCTGGGCAGAACTGTGAGGCTGAGATATTGCCTTATTTCCTGCTTCTGGAACTTTGGGTGAAGAAGATTGTTCTGTGGAAGTGATGTCTGTTCACAGGACCCATCAATCATCAAGGGAAGGACCTTAAATGAGGCTGATGGGGACACCCACTCTTTAACAGAATGATCTAGCAGAGCCCCATCCTGCTGTCACCCTTGGGAAACTGCATATGTGACAGCCTCTTAATTCATCCTCAGTGGCCACAGGGACAGGACTGTTTTGTGTGAGGGAGGCACATCAGGTCAGCAGATGGGAGGAATCTCACATACTGTCAAGGGTCAAGGTGTAGACGTCATTTAAGCAAAGACTATGAAAGGAAATGTGATTTGGTCTTAGGGGGACAGCCTCACTTATCATGGGGGAGGTAAGGCAGGCCCTATGGACTGCCTAGGTAATGAACTGGAGTGAGCCCTGAGGAAGCCACCTTCCTCAGAACAGAAATGGCTCTACAGAGCCCAACCACACCTGCTTACTATCATGTATGAGAATTCTCAGCCTGGTTGGCCAGCTGCCCCCTGAGGAGTATTCAGAATTCCTCCTTCATGTTCTTGGGGGACACAGCAACCAGGAGGCCAGGAGACCTGTGAGGCACTATGGCACTGTCCTCAGGGGAGGTCCACTGGAGGTGGCTTTCATCAGGGCCCCCACACTTGAGCTTAGTGACTGAGGCCACTTACATCTGCATTCTTTCTCTCAGGCGGTGATTCTCTATTGCCTGCCTTCCTGTTTACACTGATTACTGCCAGCTACAAGAGTCATGATGCCTTTTTGTCAGAAGAATCCACAGTGCACAGTGCTCCCCCAAGCAATCCCATCAGAGCCACAGTACAACACAAGGCCTGGAGGTTGCACTGGTCTCCAAGGCTCTGGAGGAGTCCCATCTCTCCTCCCATCCTCCAGCAGCTGGCAATTTGAAGGAGGCTTCTGATGCTGGTATAGCTCGCGCTCCTAAGGGTCCTCAGAGTTCCCACTGGTCTTCCATTGCCATCACGGCCACCTCATAGAGCCATTTGAGTGAGGGCTCTGGTGGCCAGAAGGGGAAAGCTAACACCTCCCAGGCCAGGCCAGGCCCCAAGAATGTGCCCATAGATGCTATCGATAAGCATGCAGCTTTGTTGGTGAATTACATGCTGTTTAAGTATCAAACGAAAGAGCTGATAACCAAGGCAGATATGTTGAAAAGTGTTGTCAAAGAGAACAAAGACCACTTAATTGAGATCTTCCTGAAAGCCTGTGAGCGCATGGAGATGATTTTTGGACTTGATGTGAAGGAAGATCCTAGCAACCAGTGCTAAATCCTTCTCATCAAGATGGGCCTCACCTATGATGGGATGCTGCATGGTGAAAAGGGCATGCCTAAGGCTGGCATCCTGATCCTCATCCTGGGTGTGATCTTCATGAGGCGCAACCATGCCACTGAAGAGGAAGTTTGGGAAGTTCTGAGTCTGATGGGGGTAGGTTCCGGGAGGAAGCACTGCATCTTCGGAGAGCCCAGGGAGCTCATCACCAAAATTTTCATGAGGGAAAAATACCTGAAGTACCGGCAGGTGGCCAACAGTGATCCTGCACAGTTTGAGTTCCTGTGGGGCCCGACAGCCCATGCTGAAGTCACCAAGATGCAAATCCTGGAGTTCCTGGCCAAGGTTCACAGAACTTACCCACATTATTTCCCATCTCAGTATGAGGAGGCTTTGCAAGATGAAGAGGAGAGGGCCCGCACCTGAATTTCAGCCAGGGCTGTCTCTACCTCCGTGGCCAATGCTGGTTCTCATGCCCAGCCTAGCAGCTTCTCTCACACCTAGGGCAGTCAGGGACGGTTTCCTCCTGCATTGTTTAAAGAGGCAGTTAGTGTTCTTAGAATTTAGGTCTGACATGGAGCCAAAAGGAACACGGTACATGTGCCTGTGTTCCTATTTTATATGTGTAAGTTGAAAATGTATCTTATTTTTTGACATGCATGTTACTCAGCTGTTTGTTTAGATTGAATTAGCTTCAAAATCTCCAAGTTTGTGAAAGATATTTGTCAGACATTTCATGCTCTAACGAGGTTTCACAGTGAGAGTTCTGTTGTTTTGGAAAGCTAATTGTGAATCCATCCATCCTATGTTGTCATCTGGAATAAAATAATAATGTGGCATTGCTGTAGGCATTTCCCTTGGAAATGTAAAGGAAATCAGCCTTAAAATAGTTGGGATCAATAGAGAAAAATAGAGAAGAAAATCTAAGTGATACTGAAATCTTGGCTTGCTTATTTTTTTCAGGGCATGTTCTGTACAAGTAAGTGATGCGTACATGTATTTGCTTAGCTCTTTCAAAAATGTAGCAGAAATAAATCTTAATAAATCAGACATGATGCTCTCTGGCTTATTTATTCCTCAAATGGTCATTGAACAGCTGATCTTTGGAAAGCACAGCACCAGTGCTGGGAATGCTGGGATTTATCAAATCAGGACCTGCTCATTGAATTATAACATAAAGAAGCAATAACCCTTTAAGGACATGGTGGGATCTTCTAATAAATACCTTAAGGAGAAATAAAACGAAGGTGTGAATTGGTAGGTGGACAGTCCACATGAGATTGTCAAAGTGTTTATGCAGTTAGGAATGGCAGTTTGTGGCTTGGGGAAACTTCAAGTCCTTTAGTGGGAGTTACTTTCAGATTAAACTAGGGTAAATGGTGGGTCAGATGAGGTTGAGGGCATCACGAGTGGGAGCACACACATAGAGATTGGGTGTCTCAGGGTTGAAATACAAAGTCTGTAGTGCCAAAATGCTGTAAACTTACCATTGGATCCCAAGCACACCAGAGACAAATTCTCAATTGGTACTGGAATGTAAGTGTCCTGCCTTCCTGTCCCCGTGCAGTGGAACATGGTGCACAAAATATTTGTTCCATTTATGTATATTATCTCTAAGGAGTTTTCTGAGGGTGGGGCAAGAAGAGAGAGAGAGAGAGAGAGAGAGAGAGAGAGAGAGAGAGAGAGAGAGAGAAGGAGGGAAAGGGAGGGAGGGAGGTGATACTCCCTTGAGATTAGACACCCAGAAACCGCAAGGCTGGCACTCTGCCATGACCTAGGAGAATCAGTGCCCTCTTCATTCCAAAGGAAATTTAAGCTTTATTCAGTGCAATTTGGCAAATTATAAACAGGCTAAATTTTGGGTAGGGGAACCATGAAGGAATAGGGGCATGGGATGTGGGGAGGAATGGAAGGTATAGGGGAGGAAAAATATTTTTCCCTCCACCCTTCTGGTATCTTGGCCATGATCCCCCACCCCACCATGTAATAAAAAGTTTAACAGGAGATAAATTTAATTATGTACGTAGGTACAGGAGCTGCTCAAATATGTGAGACTTGAAGTTAAGTGACCAAAGCAGGAAATGTTTATATCTTTTAGATAAATCATAAATTTGTAAAGAATGGACAAGGTAAAGTGGTTTGAGCTTAGGATAGTAAGTTGGTGAAGAAGCAAAACGTGTTTTTGTATCCAGCCTTAAGTCCCCTGTCTCGGTGATAGGGGAGCCTTCTCTTTTCCTGGAATGGGGCAGGCACATGAGAGATTTATCTCCTGCTTTCAGGAGGACAAAGGAGTGTCATAGTATCCATCCTGCACCGGCTGTTCAAATACCTTTAATTTAAAGTAACCAGTATGCCAAAATGACATGTTTTGGGGTGACATATTCTGATCCCTTACAAAGGGCAGCTGGGAGGGAGATGAGGCATTGGTCCTTGACACAAACTCTGGGGAATCTGAATTATATGCAGCTTGTGAGGACATTCCCACACCCAAATTAAAGGACATAAATTCTGAGAGGAAGATTTTACAAAGTTCTGCTTGCTGAAGAACATTTTGGTCTGATTTGGATGCTATGTCCTATAGCACTTTGTTATCTAAGAAAGCCTATAGTTAGAACACATTGGTACACACACGTACACAGGTGAAGGTGGTAGGATTCAGGATGGACACAATCATAATAATAATTCTCATTCATTCAAGTCCTAAAACATGCTAGGCACTGTGCTCTGTGCTTTAGACGCTTCAAATTCGTTGCAGCAATCCTAGAAGACAGGGCTTATCACACTAAATTCACATATGAAGATCATCAGGCTCAAAGAGTGTGTGCTTGTCCCAAATTGTACATGTCTAGTATGTGCCAGAGCTGGAAGTAGACCTCTTCTCTGAATTCATCTTTAGCCCATTCTGTTTCACTCTTGCCAACCTGAATCAGACCTGTCTCTTATTTTCTCTTCTTACTATTCCTTAATGCCTCTCAGGATGTAAAAAGAAGGATGTTGTAGCCAAGGAACTTAAGGCAGGTTTAAAGAAGGAAGGTTGAAATAAGGAATACAATGTGGCCACTGTCTGTGGGCTCCATTTAACTAGAGATGTCTACTCCTAAGCCCCAGGGTTCCCTGAGAGCTGACTCTGCCCGGGAACTGGCATTTTTATCTAGCTTCGGCTCTCTCCACATTACAGTGCCCTTCCCCTGGGTCTTTCCCAGTGTGCCCGCTTGTCCAAACTGGAACTTTGACCCACTGGCTGACTCTTCACTCTTACTCTCAAAGCAGCACCTTGTCCTCAATGCAAGAAAGAGGACAAAAATCACCTGCCCTTCTTCTGACTTAGAGCATTCCAACTTCCTGGTGGTCCCTTCTCTCACCATGTACCCTAGTGATAGCAACATCCTGTTCCACATAATTGGTAACTTTGAAATTGAAATTTAGACCTGACCACCCATTGGGAATCTCTATCATGTTCTCAAAATGTTTTCTCTAAGAGCTTCTGATGATGGTCTGATATATCATACAGCTTACCAATTAGGAGCATATCAAACTGAAGTTGGAGAGGGGGTTTTGAAACCACATTGATATTTACATTAGAATTTTAATGAGCTTTTTGTTTTGTTTTGTTTTTCCCTGTGACCGGCCACTGAACACATACACCTATGATACACCTATGTTCTTATCTGTGTAGTTAATAACCAAAGCCTCTCTCATAAGTGACAATTGAGGAAAGATCCAGGAGCATGGAAATCACTGCCCAGGAAACGTCTACTGAAGATCAGTTTCCTAAAGTCCCTGGAGTCCTTCAAGAATGTGAAAAATAGTTTATTGACAGACATGCCACCTTTGGTTAGCAAGATCAAAAGATGTCAGTGTCTTTCTACTGCCTCTAGTCTAACTGCTTGACCCAGGAGAAAATCCTAGTTCTCTCTTGGGCATAATGTCCCCATTCAAGTGTTCATGCAGGTTTCATCATCTTGATGGTGGCAGAAACACATAGATTTTGACCAGGCACAAAAAGGAAGAAGAAAAGTTCTTATCTTACTCAGATTTTACAAGTTATTGCATAGGTCAGTGCAGAGAGATACCACAGAGCGAAGAAGGCAAAACCCACCCAGCTGATATTGTTTATAGGATCTTTTTGAAAATTTGATGTGAGCTAGTGTTTGGAAGCAACTGTCATATAGTAGGATCTCAAAAATGTTGGAGAACTGCAAAGAAATTTGGCCTCCACAGAAATCTTACCAAGAAATAAAGAGGATGGGCATCATAAAATCTCTAATAGCAACATTCTATGTATAACACTTTATGGGGGAGACTGAAGTGCTCATCTAGCATCTTGCCATTCTTTCCTTCCTGGGCTCCCAGGTAAACTTTTTTCCAAGTGTACTTGTAGTTGAAAGAATCATGTGACTGGCCCTTGTCTTTGGTCTATAAACAGAAGCAATATTTGTCATTTCCAGGCCAAGCCTTTCATATCTGGTTTTCCACCTTCCAAGTTTCTTCTTGTGTCAATCAGTAAGTATGGAAATCCTGTGTTTACAGTGTATACCTTTAAGAAGCAAGCAGCTGGGCCCCCTGTGTCATGTGTTAGCACAGAATGTCTACCAGGCCACATAGAGAAATAAACTTTTAATGTATTAAGCTGTTCATATTTCAGACATTATCTGTTATATCATTGAGCAGTAAATTTTTTCAGTTAAAGCACAGCTACTATTACTGCTTTTTGGCTTATTGAAGTATTTTAATCACTATGATAACTGTGCATGTATACTTGTTGCAAGAAATTATAACAATACTGAGAACTGATAGTTGTCCCCCTTTTACAACCAAAATCCTGCCCCTTCCTCAAAGGTGAACAAATTAACATCAGGTATATATGATTTAAAGCTGATCCTAGTTTTCTTTTACATATATAGATGTACTCTAAAAATATTCTGAGATATTTCTCACATACATGGGTTCACTAATCTTTTTCATTCTTTCAGTATTCCAAACCAATATAAATTTTTTTTCTCAGACATTGTAGTTTTCCCATCTTCAGGTTCATTATGGGTCTTTTTTATATGTTCCATGTCTCCAACCAGTTTAAACTTTCTACTTGAGTCTTGAAAAAAAATAAAATACAGTCATAGTAACTGTTTTGATCTCCTTGTCTACTCATTCTATTACCTGTACCATTTCCAGGTCAGTTTAAATTAATTAATTTCTCTTAATTATTGGTTATTTATACCTGCTTCTTTGCATGGCCGGTAACCTTTGACTGGATGCCAGACATTGTGAAATTATGATTTTTACTTTATTCACACTTGTCCAGAACAAATGCACATTTAAAAAATACATCAATATTCTCAAGCTCTGTTCTGTAATGCTATAAAGCTACTTAGAAAAAAAATAATCTTTTCGGTCCTTGCTTTTGAGCTATGCTTTATGGGACCAGGGCAGCATTCATTAACCATGGCTTACGTCACCACACTACTGGGGCAAATGTTTCTGAGTACTCTTCCTGATGCCCCATGAATGATAGCAGTTCATCACTCGGCCTTGTATGGGCTCCTCACTTCTTTCTTCATGCAACTCTCTCCTCTTTGGTTCTCTCTCTCTCTCTCTCTCTCTCTCTCTCTCTCTCTCTCTCTCTCATAAAATCTAGCTGCCTAGTCTTTCCCAGTCTCTTAGCTTCATCTCTTTCACTTAGAGGGACCCTGGGCTCCATCTGGGCTCCAGGAAGCAAGCTGGGGCTATTATAGGCTCGCATCCTATGTTTTACCTCTCTCAGCAATCACTGTCACTCACGGTCTGATGTCCAGTATATTCTATAATGTTGTCACACATTTCACTTGTTTTTGTGCTTGTTTCAGGCAAGTGGTAAAATCCGGTCCCAGTTATTCCATCTTGACCAGAAGTAGAAGTTGTATAAGTCATAGGAAGAATCTAAATTTTACAGCCTGTAAATGTCGCAAAAGAATAAACCAACATTTCAAATGCATTAAAGTTAGCATTGAAAGACTGTGGCAACCACACCAACACAGACACCTATATAATTCTGTCCTTGTGAGAGTTTTATATAAATAAAATTATACAGTGGATAAGGTTCATCTTAAGATTGTTTTGTTGTCATTGCTTTCATAATTATGATCTTGGGATTGATCCAATAATAAGGAGTCACGTGTTCATTCTTTTCATTGGGGTATGGTGTTCCCTCATGTAGATCAGACAGAGCCTTTTATCCATTCTTCTTTGAAGGACATTTGGTTTGCTTCCAATTATTGGCTATTACAAATGAAGCTTCTTTAAACATTCAGATGCAGTATTTTTGTGTGAGCAGAAGTTTTTATTTTCTCTGGAAAAAGTATTCAGTAGGAGCCTCTTAAAACATAAGCGTAAGTTAAGTGTATTAGAAACATCTGAGTGCTCTCCTAGAGAGCCTGGACCATTTTGCATTTCCATCATGTGTATGAGAGATCTAGAATCCAATTGCTCCACATCCTCTTCAGCCCTTGGCATTTTTATGTGATTGTTTGTTTGTTTGTTTGTTTGGCTATTTTTTTCCTTGTTTGATTGTTTTTTACCATTTCAATAGATATGTAGTTGCACCTCATAGAGGTTTAAATTTCCATTTCCTTAAAGGGTAATGATGTTTAACGTAGCTTCATCTGCTTATGTGGTATCCATAAGTCTTCTTTGGTAAAGCGTGTGCTCAAGTCTTATGCCAGTATTCTAATTGGACTCTGTTTATTGCTAGTAAGGGCAAGAGTTCTCTTCTATTTAGGGAACAAGCTTTTTCTCAGATATATGATTTGCAAATATCTCTCCCAGTCTGTGTATTGTAATTTCTTTTTCCTTTTCATTGCAAAAAAAAAAAAAGAAAAAAAAAAAAAGAAAAAGAAAGAAAGAAAAAGAAAAGAAAGAAATTGGTTAAGGCTGGTATAGAGATGCTTGATTTTATAGATTAATGTCAGGTGTAAGAACGTTTCACAGTGAAATGGAGGGGCATGCCAAAAAGGGATGGGTTTGTAGTCTGCGATAGAAGACATATGACAGGGAAGCTTGGAGGGAACATTTTAAAGTTCTTCGCTTAGTTATCCTACATGTGCCCTGGTACAGTGGATTTCTATTGCTTCACTGCGAATTCTGAGGAGGGACCTCAAACAACAGCTTCTGTCAAGTACCCATGGGGCCATTTCAGGAAAGCAAAAATGTTTGAGTTATTTGAGGCCATATGACTCCAGAGGCTATAATAAACATCGGCAACCTCTTCAGTGAAAGATAACTTGTCCTTTATTTTTATTACTATTTTAATAGAAATAAAGAATGAACAAGAAATAGAAGAGAATATCAGGTGAATCACATAGTAAGACTGGGGTTATTTTCATCAATAGTTAGAGAAAATACATACATTAATGGATACAGAGAAAAAAACATTAGTTGATATTGCCTAACATTATATGTATGTATGTATGTATGTATGTATGTATGTATGTATGTATGTACATTTTCCTTGTATGTATGTATATTTTTCTTTCCATTGGGGCAGATCAAAGTTCGGTGTCACCCCAACAGCAGGGGGAAGGGAGAGGGATAATAACGGCACAGAAGTGTAGTAAGCATTTTCCCTTGGTGCTTCCTCATTGACACAGTGAAGAATACAGGTGAGATTTAGAAAAGATTTATTAAAAGTATATTTTAGAAAGAAAAAGAATGTCCCAAGGAGGCACACAATTCCTGTGAAGAGCTGTAACAGAGTATTGTAGTAACAACCACAACAATAGCCAGAGAACAAAAAGGGCCACAAAAGTGCAAAAAAGGACATAGAAGTGGGAATGTCTGCGTTATATCTGGGCCATAGGTGGTTCCAAAGGCATTCCTAGTCATTTGGCACACTAGGGCACATAGGCTGCCCCACCTCCATTCCTTTGTTCTGTTGCTTATGTCTAACTAGCTACTGAACACAAGAATGAGACATCATTATGTGTCCCTCACAATGCCTAACAGCAAATGTTATGCATAGTAGAAACTCAGTTAAGTATCCACTTAGTTGAACTGTGTTTCTTTTATAGTGAAAAATTTAAGGGCAATTGAATAGAATTCTGATTTTTCCCACTTCAATACTATGTGACCTTGAGCAATTTATTAAATCTCTCTTTAGTTTCAGTTTCATTATTTGTAAAAGTCAATAGTAACTAAATCAATGGGTTGTGGTAAAAATTTGATCACATTCTATGTAACATAAATAAAATAATTTTGATACTCTATGTAATGCTGTCTCCTAGTAAAGTTAGGAATCCATTTGTGAAAATTAGACAATTTGTGTTAAAATATTAACTAGAAAAATATTTCCTACTATTTATATGGAATGTTTAATATGTTTTATATATTAACTGAACAACCTCAACAAATTTCCTGAAAGGGAATAAAACAAAACAAACAAAAAAAAATGTATTATGTTACTATTTAGACATTTAAAAACATCATTTCCTAGTCGCTTATTAATTGTAGATGAAAAAAGAGCCACATACTAAATGGACAAGCTCAGGGGAAGCCAGCATGGTAGGCCTTACAAACTCAGAGACTGAAAGTAACCACATAGGCTAGCCTGAACATAACATTCCTAATTAAAAGCAGGTCATGGCAGTAGTCACATCCTGGGCCTGTACCTTTTTTGACAAAGATCAGTCTTTATTTTAAGTGAGCCTTTCTATTTATTGTCTTTTCCCATCTAAGATAAGATAGCCATGTAATGTTAGAGTAATCTTTTTTTTCCCCAGACCCCTCAGGGCACAACCCACTATAGTAGAACATAGATCACGGAATCCCTTATGGTTATTTTGTCCTTCATATACCATCTCTATGTGCTGTAAATGTTAATTATTCACTCTCTCTTGAACCTGTTAAGGGTGGAAATTTTTCAAGTGGCCAGCTTCTCTTTCTGTAATCTGCATGCTTGTTAACCAGGGTGTGGTTCTAGGAGATGTATTGTGCAAAGACCAACTTTGTTTTTGTGGTTTTAGGCTTCATAAGCTGCCTCCTCTGGAAACTCAGGGCTGATTCTCTTACCCTACGTGGTGAAGAGTTAGTTGCCGGCCAGCTAATAAAGGCTCATAATTTATCTCGATTGGCTCTGTGTGTCTTAGAATTGATTGTGCCACAACAAACCCACCAATGTAAAAGAAGTGCATGTCCCTCTGTTTAACTTTCATCCAATCCTAGAGATTTCCCTGCTTTGCTCCACCAAAACTTAATCTACCGCCAATGATTTCATGTAACTCTCCTGACATTTCCTCCTTTGATTCTAATGTTATAAAATAAGCTGTGAAAATGCGTTCTTTGGAGCATTTTCTTAATCTGTTGGGGTTTTCCTTTATGGCAATTGTCAGTTTGCGTCAAATAAACTCATTAAAATTCTCTACGGGTTTGACAGGTTTGGATGTTTCTTACATCTACATAATCAATAGAGTCAACAAACATTGCTTTGCTTGCAGTAACATGTCTTCTCTTAACACCAGCAGCATCAGAATTGTACATCTTCTGTGATGATTTACAGACTTTTCAAAATGTCTACATGTGATTCTGGTTTTATCCTCTATATTTAAAATGTAACTCAAGAATTTCCTCAATCATTGTGTTATTGTAAAATTTATCTTGAATTTGTAGGAATAAATGTGTTTTCTTCTTGTGTAATCACTGGCTGAAGAACATTTGATTGAGAAATAATTATTCTCTGCTGTGTAGGTATTAACATAATGAGTTCTTTTAACAGAGAAACAATAAACATGTGCATTTCATGGGGTGTATCGCCACATAGGTATTGTTGAAGACGAGAATTTTTTCTCTAGCCTTCTAGATTCTTCTGGCTGTTCTAATAATCAAATTGACATGAGACAGATTAACAATAGAAAAACAAATTAAAATTTAGTAATATGTATACTTTGTCTATACTTGGGAGAGACCTGGAAAAACTGAGTAACTTCCTGAAATGGTGAAAGCCTTCACCATAAATACCGCCTTCAGCTAAAGAAAAAAAATGTTAGGGTGGAAAGGAGAGTTAGTTACAGAGATTATCAGGAGGTTACCTCTGTAAATAAGGGTAGGGTTGTTATGCAAATTTAAGTCCTTGCCTTCTCCATTGATAGTGAAGGCAGGCCTGGTTCAGTGAGAGGGACACCCTTACAGATGGAGATTTTCCCTACAAATGTAAATGTCCTTTTACAAAGGTAACTTCCACTTGGGTTTTTAGAGCTTCTCCCTGGCCTGCTGTTTCTTAAAATTAATCAGCCTAAAATAATCAGTATTTCCAAAGAGGCATATTTTGGTGTGATTGTTGCTGGATTCTCAGAGACAGGACACTGAGGCTATAAAGAAGAAAGCAACTTTTATTGGTGACGGCTCCAGCTCAGCAGTTTCTTATCCAAAGGCTGAGCCCCAATTGTAACACAGTGGGCAGTTTCATAGTCTTGTCATTCCTACACAGCTATGGATATTCCATATAAGGAGGAAGAACATAAGGAGAACAATGACTGTCTGCCAAACTATAAGAAAACTGGCTTAATTGTTTCAGCAGGTTTTCCAACTGCAGTGTCAGCTGGAGAGTCCTTGGAAGAGGGTGTGCAGTCAGAAACTAACTCCTTTGAGCAGGCAATGGTCAGGCAGGGTCAGCTTGCCACATGACAAACTCTGCTCCCCTTCAGTATTGCTAAACACAGCGTAGGTGTTAAACATTCTTTTCTAACTGTTGTGGCGTGATACATTCTTAGACCCATGGAGCCAATTGAGATAAATTATGAGCCTTACTTAGCCAGCCAGCAACTGACTCTCCACCACGAAGAGTCAGAGAATCAGCCCAGAGTTTCCAGAGGAGGCAGCTTATAAAGCCCAAAACCACAAAAGCAGAAGTTGGTGTTTAGCATATCTTTATACAATACATCTCCTAAAACCACACCCTGGTAGCTGGCAGGAAGACTTCTGGTATCTAAAGATATTATTTTCCTGTAGCTGACTTAGTTGCCTCACTTGAAAATTTTCCACCTTTAACACTAACTTCCTTCAATTCTGAATGAAAGTAATTCTAAACCAAAGTTTAATTAAACTTAGTCTTTTCCTTCTCAGTTAAAACATTAACATTTTTAAAAAATTATTTTTAATGAATTCAATTCAATTATACAAAAACATTTCTAAGGTTTGTATTTATAATGATATCTACTCCAGCTGATGTATTTCAATTGTATTTCCAAATATTTTGAGCGAGTCAGTCTCCTTTTAGGGTTTTCCAGGAAATCTCAATTTTTCCTAGTTGATAGTAATTTCTGTATGTACATCTGAACCAATTGCATAGTTTCTTTGTAAGTTTCTTATTAAAGAATAATAGCAGCATAGAAAGTAATTGTATAGAAACTTTATTCCAATTGTATACATATGATCTTCTCCCTCTGAGATGAGACATCACTTGTAAAATTCTTAATCTTTTAGCAGGAAATGAACTGGGACATCTCTTGCAGAGTTAATTATTTTAGTAAACTTAGTTAAGTTTTTTCTCCCTCCTTTCTTTGGAAAAAGGCTCTGTTCTCTCTCTCAAATCCTGATAATTGCCCTGGTGAAGCAGATCCTCTGGCTATTGATAAGGGTCATCAGCCCATTGTTAAGCAGAAATGGTGTTAAGCCAGATAGGGAGCTTAGAGTCTGGGGGGAGGGGACTTTAAGCCCAAAATCTTTCTTCTTACTCTTTAAGAAATGTATTAACCAAGCCTGTTTCCCTTTACTCACTTAATAGGCAAACAATAATAGAAATTAATAGATGAATGATTTAAATTTTGAGTTTGTATTTTTTTTTGTCTAGAAACTGACATGGCACTTCAGTAGGAAACCCAAGACCTCACCCTGAATGAGGCAGGAAGGGAAAGAGCTCCATGAAACCCTGTAGGCAGGGACTATGGCCATTCTCAGCAGGGAGCAGATACAGAAGAAGAGACCTCCAGTCTCTCAACATCCATACTAATAAGGGGGTTCATGCCTCTTAGAAAAGAGGTAGGCAGGAAAGTTAGGAGGTTTCAGGTCTGCCTGCAAAGACACTGAGACTATATTGTCTTAGAAGACATCTGCCCTAATCTGTCCACAATTAAGCAAGCCAGAAAGCATTCTTTAACTCACACAAAGAAACCAGTAGGCAGAGATTTAGGTACTAGTTTAAGCCAGTCACTTGCACCTGCACAATAAAGACCCCAATGACCTTCAACTCACCATTATACCATTGTTTTAATATGATGCATATGTCCAGAAGGTTATTAATATCATTATAATAGATTGAATTCTGGGAACAAACATGCACAGAAAGCAAAATTATAAATTTTTGAGTCTTGTCAATCTTAGTTATCAATCAAGGAAGACCACTCTAAGTAACTACTCACACCAAAAAGGGATAAAATTCCTGAAGTCTGTTCCCAGGCCATTTGAGCCATGCTTCTCTTGCTCAGGCCCGCTTCCACTTCTGGAAGTGTACTTTCCTTTCTAATAAAACTTTCCTTTTCTACTGTATTTCAGTGTCTTGCTCAATTGTTTGTTTGAGACATCAAGAACCTGGACAATGCACTGGAAGAGGACCCAAGTCTCTGGTAATACCCTCCCATATTTAAAGATTGAAAAGTCCTCATGAATGATCTTATCTTTGGGGAGCAGATAAGTTCAAAACAGACAGAGAAAGGAAATCATGGAACTAATTAAGTTGGGGATGAAGAGGTGACTAAAGGCCTTTTGCTTGTGTTACCAAACTCAGGTTCAGCTGCTTGCTGCTCATGAGCTGATAATCAATTGAGAGGCAAGATTTTAAGCCAATAGTTGAGAGACAAGTTTTAGTAGAAAGAAAGCTGGCACCCTGAGAAGATGACAGACTGCTGTCACAAAGGCTGTCTTGCTGCTTCAGTGCAGGCAGGGGTTACTGTAGGAAAAGGGCTGACAAGGGAGAAATTCCAAGGCTCCACCCTGGGAGGAAAGGGGTCTCAGTCTTGGCTTGTTTCTCATGTCACCTGGAGCTAGTCAAGCAGAGGTCTGGTGAGGATTCTGAAGTCTATCTTTCTGGTACCAAATGGTCTGGGAATGAAAGCTAGCTTCCTTTGAAGTCTGTTCCTAGGATTCTCAATAAAGCAAATTGTTGATCTATAAGTTACACATTAGTTTACAAGGCATTCTTATGTACATAAAAAATGAGAGTGAGATTGTAAGGACAAAAAGGAAAAAAAAATGGTTGTAATCATAAGACTATAATAAAACTACAGCAATTATAGTGCAATCCCCACTGTCATTTCCTCATTTTCATTTCTATGGAAGTTTTGTTCATCTACCTGTAATAGACTTGTAGGACAATAATTTATAATGAAATGCTCAAACCTGCAATGAGACATTTTGTTCAGTTCCTCTGGCTGGAGAAAGAATTCCAAGGTACATTTGCTTTCTAGTTGTCAAGATCTGCCTATGTCATTTAGTTATATTTATTATGATTATTTTGGACTTTCTGTAAGAGACTAATATTAATGCTAATACTGTTAAGCTTAACTTTACGATTCCTCTTAGGACAGGTTTTATTCTTGATGGTATGCTGGCTGGAAAATTACTGCTTGGCTATGGCCCATGGGAACATAGGCTATCGCCCATGGGAACATAACATTCTAACAATAAGCTTTCTGTTTCTGTACCCCCACTTGCACAACCAACCTGTGGTTTGACAGTTAGTAAATAGAAGAAAAAATAGACCTTTGTGTTCAGACAGAATGAAGAATGGGGTTTAGAGCTTAAACCCCTGAACCTCTACATTTCAGGGCTACTTAATTTGGGGTCTGCATACTCCTGGCAGACCCAGCTGGCTGAATAAAGAGTGTGTTTCCTATAACTCACTGATTTCTGGTGGTCCATGAGTCTATCGGGGGCTGGCAGCTACAACAATGGTATCCAAGAAAATGAGAAAATTAATCTCTCAGGCCTTGGAACAAAGGTGGAAGGGTAAGAGCGTAAAAAGCAAATGAGTCACAATGTTTCTACAGTTGCAGAAATGTTGCAAAAATCAGACCTGAAAGAAACTAAGCACCACTTGTAGAGCTGGAGAACTCAGTTTTATTATGCCTGCGGTCCCATAAGAGCTAGAGCTCTGAAGATCTGGAAATCTGGGCCCTAAGCTCAGTGGAAATTTTGCTTTTATATCCATGCTGTTACAGTAGACATGGGTTACAGGCAGGTACAGAGCATGTGATTTTTGAATAGGAATTTAGGTAATATGTCTGTTATTGAGACAGAACAATCATAGGGGAGGATGAGTCTTCAGTTGATCTTGAGATTACTCTGCCCTTCAGCCTATACAGCAAGCATATTCACAGAAGCAGAACAAAGAGCTGATTACAAGGTTAGCCATTTGAGTGGAAAATTCCTCTTCAATCCTACCTTTTGATGCTCTTTAACTTCTTATAGGTCATCAACCTCCTGATCTTCCTGGCCTAGGGGCTGGTGTAAGGGTGGTTAGGTTGTCACAACCTTCTGTAACTTTATGAATTCTAGGTGTGAGGAGACAAACTTGACAAGACAGTTCAGGATTCAGGGACCAAATAAGAGCTATGAAGAGAATGAAGAGAGGACCTGAAAGTGGGGAAAGCCAGGATCCCCAGCTTCATATTCTGGACCAGGATCCCAATGATTTATTCAATTGTTGGTGAATTTTTGAGGCTCTATCTGTAAGCCTCTTGGCTGCATCTCTAAGTATACCAGATTGATTAACATAGAAACAACATTCTTCTAAAAATAAGCATAACCGTCCTTTTTCAGCTGTTAGAAGGCCAAGTCCCCTTCAGTTTTGTAAAACTACTCCAGCTAAGGAATCTAATTGGCTTTGAAAAGTGACAATACATTTGCATATGTCTTCAAATACGTCCTTCGATAAGCTCTGGTAATAAGACAGGGAGGAGGCTAGGCCAGCTGTGCCAGTGTCTACCCCTGTAGTGATGCCAAGGCCTATAGGAAGGGGAATGAATTGTATTGCTTGTTTGATTCTTGCATGTGTTAGAGGGATCATTATAGAATGGTTTTTGGGAGTGATGTTTACTTCAGGGGCTAAGTAAACCAGGGTACATGTCCCTATCTAGTTAGCTGGGAGACAGAGATATGAATTGGTTCCACAAAGAAAGAATATACCTGGGGTTCTAAGGCGAAAACTAATTTTAATAGTAAAAGAGTGATCATTTGGCCTTTTACTGTTTTCGGATCCACAGATCAAGAGTGTCCTTGCTAGAACTGTCCCTCTGAGGGGTAGGAGGAGTCCATAGGAATTATCCTGAGATGCTCCAGAGGTTATATTTTTCCAGTGTAAAAAATTTCTCTTGGTATCTATAAAGACCCATCCAGTGAGGTTTTCATATGCTGGTAAGAACAGGCATTCTTATTGGAAGGGTTTGGAGTAGGATTCCCCCCCCCAAAAAAAAAAAGATGCTTAAGCAGTCATTTGGCCTCCACTGAAAGTAACCTAAACTTTTATTTAGTAATCTTATAGTCTTCATGTTGGGTTTCCATGAGAATTATACAGGTTTCTTAAACAGCCTGTGCTACTTGGAAATTAGACCAATCTTTTGAGAGTTCTATTTCTATAGTATAATTGCAATGAGAATCTTCAAAGAAGCCTAAATTTTGGCTCTGGCTTGAGTCTTGACTTCTCTTGATACAAAGGGGTGCCTGAAACTTAATATTTGTAAAAGTTTATATTGGTCTCCAAATTGGAAGTTCAGGAGAGCCTGCTTGAGTTAAGTTGGTTCTGTAGGACATTAAGAGGTTAGTTGCCCATTCTGTTAGTGTACTTTTAGTCATGTCAGTGATTTGGAAATCAGATAGATTTTCTATATTCATTAGTCCAAACAGGCAGTCTCTCCAATACTTGGGGTGAAGGGGCATATTACATGTTGCTCAATAATGGATGGGGATGAAGATATCCCAGTAAAGGGCAGAAGATGGAGATAGGCAGAACCAGCCATCTTTAGCCAAATCACTATTGGAGGAGTTGAAGAGACGATGTGTTAAATTATAAGTACTCAGTATCCATAATTTCTTTGTAGGGTAACCTGAGAGACACTAGTGCTTGGATTACCTGAGTATAAAAGCCTATTAGAATTAATAAAGGAAGGATTTTTCCCATGATTATAAGACTGGAGAGGTTTAGCTTGAACCTGTAAGAATTGAGAGAATCCTGATGTAGGTTAAATAGATCAGGGCTAAAGTGATTCTTTGACTCAGAGTCCAATTGGAGGATGCTGCTTAGGCCAAACCTAAAGCAAGCAGCAGGACAAGTACCCTAAAGAGGGTTAAGGCTACAGTATAATAACAATACATTTGGACAGTCTGGACAGTTGATCGTCAAGCTTCTGCTGTGTGTAGACTGGCCAGCTTACAGTGGTGGCCAGAGCAGAGCTGAAGATCTCAGGTGGATTTCTGCTGCCTCTGGAACATGACTTAGAGCAGCTCATCAGGAAGAGGCTCTGTAATTCAGGTCTCCTGGTTTTCTGGGGATGTTGCTCTCTTTAACTGGTGTGGTGGATCCATGGGGTGATACCTGCAACCTTAACAGCAGTGGAAGATGCTAATATAACAGTGTGAACACCAGTCCAGCCCAGCTGGAGTGGCTCCTTCTTCCAATATTTAACCCATATTTCATCTCCTGGATGATAGAGGTGGACCCAATTCCCTAAGGGAATAGGGGCTCTTTCTAAGGTTTTTTGGGTGATGTGGCGGAAGATCATTCCTAGGGTCTGAAAGTGTTGGGACATTTCTAGGCCACCTTTTAGTCAAGGGTCTCCTTTTAGCTTTCCTATCACTAAGGGAAATATCCCATAATGGATTTCAAAAGGGGAGTATCCTGAAGACCTTGCTCAGAGTAGAGCTAAAGGCAGCAAGTCAATCCAAGGTAACTGGACTTCCTGACAAAGCTTAGCTAGAGTGATCTTGAGGGTCCAGTTCATGTGCTCAACTTAAAGCCCATTGTTCTTCTTACTTAGTGTATTTCAGGGGTAGAGACTATTCTGGTGCCAAGAGAGCCTTGTAGACTGGCTCAAGATCCATTGTGGTACTCGGTTGGTTGGCAGCCTCCTTAGCTGCTTCGTCTGCTAGTCAGTTTCCCCTATTGACAGAGTCAGTTCCTTTCTGATGGCCCTTGTAGTGAATGACTGCCACCTGGGAAGGCTGCCAGACTGCCTCTAACAGTTGGAGGATTTCTTCTTTGTTTTTGATTTCTTTTCCTCCCACCGTCAGTAATCTCCTCTCTTTATAAATGACCCCATGTATGTGTCAAGTAGCAAAGGAATACCTTGAGTCAGTATAGATATTGGCTCATTTCCCTTCAGACTGCTGCAGTGCCTGGATGAGTGTCCATAGTTTGGCCTGCAGTGCCAACTAATCCTGTGGCAGAGCCTCAGCTCTGAACACATCATTCATGGTTGTTATTGCATAGCTGGCTTTGCACTGTCCTTCATGGAGGAAGCTGCTTCTATTGGTAAAAAAAATATCAGTTCTGGGTTCTGCAGAGGAACATCGGTCAGGTCCAGCCTGCTTGAGTAGACTTTATCCGTGACCTCCACACAATCATGTTTGAGAAGCTCCTCCTCGGTAGGCAGAAATGTTGTGGGGTTCAATGTCTGCACAGTCTCTAGGTGGACTCGTTGATTTTTGCAAAGCAGTTCCTGATAATGAGTTATTCTGGTGTTGGTCACCCACTTATATCCTTGATAATTCATTAATACAGTTACAGCATGGGGGACCTTTACATTTACATTCTGTCCCAACATGAGCTTGTTCACTTCTCTGACTAGAACTACCATGGCAGCTAAGGCCCAGAGACATGGCAGCCATCCCACAGCCACCAGATCCAGCCGTTTGGACAAATATGCAATCGGGCATTGCCATTGCCCATCTATTTGCATGAGGACTCACAGTGCAGTATGATTCTTCTCATGTATGAAGATGTTAAAATCCTGTGTCACGTCCAGTAGTCCTAATGCTGGGGCCCTAGTCAGAAGCCTATTTCTTTGAAGGCATGTTCTTGTTTGGAGCCCCAAACCAGGGGGTCTTTACCAGACCCAGCTGTGGCCTCATATAGTTGCTTGGCAATTTCAGAGAAACCTGCTATCCAGATCTGGCAGAATCCAGCAACCCCTAGGAATTCACAGACCTCTTTCTTAGTGTTTGGCTGAGATATTAAACAGATGGCCAGTTTCTTTTCATGTCCAAGTACCTGATGTTCTAAGATGATTAACCTGAGGTATCTGACTTCCTGTTTATAGATTTGAGCCTTCCTTCATGACACCTTGTATCCCATGGTAAAGAGTAGGGCCAACAAGGCTCTAATACTTTTACAGCAATCTTCTTGGGTGGAGCTAGCTAGCAACAGGTCATCTACATACTGGAGTAGAGTTCAGTTCAAAGTCTCTCCAGGAAAGGCAGCAAAATGTGCAGCCAGTGCTTCAGTAAACAGGGTGGGTGAGTTCTTGAAGCCCCCTGTGGCAGTCGAGTCCAAGTCAGTTGTGTCTTTCTCCCAGTGTGTGGGTCTTCCCACTCAAAGGCAAACAAAGGCTGGCTGGTCAGTGATAATTGGAGGCAGAAGAAGGCGTATTTGAGATTGAGGCAGGTGAACCAGCTTGCTTGGGCAGGTAAGAGACTCAGGATGGTGTACAGGTTTGGAACCACTGGATAGATGGTGACCACTGCATCGCTGATGGTGTAGAAGCCCTGGATGGGGTGGCAGTCATTCCCTCCAAGCTTCTTGACTGGTAAGAGCGGAATATTCCAAAGTGATTGATAGTCAATTAGAATTCCAGTGTCACACAAACACTGGATGTCATCCCGAATTCCCAAGCATGCTTCCTGTGGCACAGGATATTGCCTTTGTGTGACAGGAGTGGCTCCTGGCCTCAGATCCACTACAATGGACACATGTTTCTTGGCTAGACCTCAGGGCCCCTTTTCTGCCCAGACAGCAGGGAACTCTTCTAGCAAGCTGGTTGGATTTGTTTGTTTCTTTCTGGAGAATAGAGGTGCCATTCATCCTCTCTGAGCACAGTCGCAGTCATCATTAGAGCAGGCTGGCTGGTGGGCTTCCCAGGGGCAAAGGTGATTTGTGCTCCAAGCTTCATTAATATGTCTTTAGTCAAAAGGGGGATGGGGCACTCTGGTAGGAACAGAACTCATAAGTTACTAGGTGGCTGCTGAGTGGGCTTTATAGAACAAGAGAGTGACTCAGTCCCCCTTGGCTCCAACGATAGTTTTTTTTCTGTCTGTGAGGCGAGCCACAGGCATGGTTACTTCAGTGTTCAGTCCCAGTGTCTACCATAAAAGTCATTGATTTACTCCCTATTTATATTGCTACCACAGGCTCCCAGGGACCTAAGATCAGGGAGGCTAGTTGCCCCTAGACTGACTGCCATCAGGCCATGCTTTGGCCAGGCCAATAAGATCTTTGAAAACTGTCCCAGGCTGGTATTTCCCTTTATGGGTTTGACTGAAATTATTTGAGCCTTCAGACATCCTCCTGTGGTTGGGGAGTCATTTTTCTAATAGCTAGTCTCTTTGCAATAGGTGCACTGGTCGTGGTGTAGTGATGGTCTCCTTTTGGCCTCTCCATTCCATGGGGGTGCAGTCTATTGTACTGGGCCTGGGATTCCTAACACAGCAGCCAGCAGGGACACCTTTTGTTTTATCCGTTTATCAGCTGTATTTTGGGCCTCTTGGTCAGTTTACAAACACCTTGTTTGCGACCTCCAGTAGCTGGGTGGCATTCATCCTAGCAAAGCCGTCTAATTTCTGAAGTTTGTGGTGGATGTCAGTGTAAGATTGTGCCAGGAATGCTACAATGACCACGTGTTGGTTTTCTCCCACTTCAGGGTCAAAAGGGGTATACACTCACAACACCTCACTTAGTCTCTCATAGAATTTTGTGGGTAACTCATTCAGCTTCTGGAGTACTTCTGCCATTTTTGACATGTTTGTTGGCTTCCTGGCCCCAGCTTTTACTACCTGCAGTATGGCCTGCCAGTACCTGTTGAGACTCTTTTATTTGGGATGTTGAAGTCCCAATTGGGCCTGGTATCAGGTGCTGCTCCTGTAGCCCATGCTGCAGGGTCTAGTGCACTGTCTGGTGCTTGTCCTTGGACCATCTCTGTGCTTCTGACAGAATCTGGTGTTGTTCTTCAGTGTTGAAGAATTAGGAGTTGGCGACCACCATCCCAGGTAGGCTGATAAATTTGGAATATGGACTTGAGAAGGTCAATCATCATGTGGGTTTTCTCCAAATATGATGGGGTGTGCTGCTTCCATTTGAGGAGGTCAGTTGTTCTGAATGACTGATAATAGAGGACAGGGCGGCTTGGCTGGAGTGTGCCATCTTTTCCCATCTCTAAAGGCCCTTGCGTTTCTCAGAGGGGCATCTAAAGGGCTGCAGACTGCTGGGCTGGTTATATAGCTGAGGAAAGATGTGGTGGACTCAGGCTTTGTGGCTGCTCAGGCTGTTGGGGTGGCGAAGGCACTGATGGTGGAGGGCTGTTTGGTAATTCTGTGCAGGGACTGGCAGAGATGTTGGGATGTACAGTGGTGGGAAGAAAGGTTCTTCCTCAGGGTCCCAGTGGTGGATGACTCTTACTGTCTCTTCCTTCCTTGTTTTTTTCCTGAGTCAGTCAGGCCACAAGTACCTTACTCTGTCCCTGCCTATTTGCACAGAACCAGGCCCAAGGGACACTACAGTAGCGATTTGCAGCCATGAGTCTATGTATGGAAACTGGTCTGAATGTCCAGGGGTCCCTGTCACTACCTGTTACACAGCTGTAACAGTGGGGAGGTCCAAGGTCCCTTCTGAAGGCCATCCTACCCCGAAGGCAGGCCACTCATGGTCACAAAGAATATGAAGTTTTCTTGGGGTCAACTTGATGCTGCAACCCCCTGAGAAGCCTTTCTTAATTTTTTTTCAACGTACAATTTAAGACAGTTGGCTTAGAATAACCTCCACCCATATTGCCTTAGGGAGCTTCCTAATGGAGGGGGGAAAATAGACCTTAAAATTTCAAGAAAATAATTTGACAGAGGGCCCCTATGTCAAAAGGGCCGTTTGGAGATAGAGGATTCTAAAGCCAAATCAGTGGTTAATTGCTCCCCCCAACACCACATATCCCATCCTGTGTTGGTAATCCAAAGACAAACAAGGATGGGTGCCTCCTCCAAAGGGGAGACCACTCAGGTGCTCCTCTGGCTGTGTCCTGAAGGAGCTTAGGTGACACTTAGCCATAGCCAACTCAGCTTTGTGATTTACGATCAGACACTAGTCCGATGCTGTCCTGGACCATATACCGTAGACCATGGAAATTCAGATAAGCCTACTCAGACTTCGTAGCCTTTAGGAAACTTTAAGAGTGCCAGCAGTGGAGCCACATATTCATACCTGACAGATCAAACCGATCAGGCCACTCATTCACTCAGTCATACACACATCAGGTTAAAACATTGCCTCCTTGGTTTTGGAAGACTCTGTCCTGGTCTCCTCCTTTTGGGAAGATCCTAATGTCTTCTCCCACTGGGAAGACCCTGCCTTGTGTTTTCTAACTGAAGAGTAGGAGGCGACCAAGCTCCTCTTCCATCTGGCTATGGGACCTGACTAGGGGGCTGAACCCCAGGTCTTTACCTTATCCTGTGGCCATTCCTGGTGAGTTGGTGTGTCCCTCCTATGAGTCCAGTTGGGGGTTTGGCCATTGAAGAGTAGGAGTGCTGGTCAGAAAAAGAACCCAGAAGACCATCAGGTAGCATGCCTCCCTGTTCATCTCAGAGCCCCTCCTCCCCAGCCTGGACACACCACCAGTGTGGCAGCTCAAAGGGCCAGCATGGTTGGAATCTCAGAAATGTTGCAAAATCAGACTAGTGAGAAACCATGCATCAGTCAAAAAATCAGAGAACTCAAGTTTATTATGCTGGCAGTCCCAGAAGAGCTAGTGCTCTGAAGATCTGGGCCCCGAGCTCAGGGACAAATTTGCTTTTATATCCATGCTGTTACAGTGGCATGAGCTATGGGCAGTTACAGAGCATGTGATTTTCAAACAGGAATTTAGGTAATACATTTGTTATTGAGAAAGAACAATCATAGGGTAGGGTGAATCTTCAGTTGATCTCTAAATCACTCTGTCATTCGCCCTATGCAGCAAGCATGTCCACAGAAGCAGAACAAAGAGCTGATTACACGGTTAGCCATTTGAGTGGAAAATTCCTCTTCACCACTATATTAGGTAAAGCGTGCATGAATCAGAGAAAAAGGTATATAAAAGAAATGAAGTTTGTGTGTGTTAAGTGTGTGGTTACACTTGGGAAAATGAATTTCTGACTAGAGGAGAAATTGCTTTAAAATGTTTAGCTGTGCTAGTGATTAAGTCTTTATTGCAAATTTATTTGTACTATAGGAAACTTGTATATGTGTCTTGCTGTAGTAAAAAAAAATATTATGGTAGAAAGAATGAATATCCCATTTATCTAGTTATCAAATAGCTTGAAAATAGAGCAATTGAATATAATTTGTAATTTGCATGTAAGCGTATCAGTAAAACTTCCTTTGACACTAGCATCCATTTTCTCTGACTGTAGTTTAATAGATAATTGTGGTTTAAAAAACTAATACCTAACAGGAGATTCTCCTAATATTAATTTCATATAAAAATGACTAAGAGGAAATTGGACTGACAGTAACAATCAGTAAATTTCAAAACTCAGGTGAGAATCTTGTTGACAATTGGGTGTTCAATGCAGAAAATAGTTTTAACTCTGACATTATGTCCTAACATTTAGTATACATTTATCTATATACAAAATATATGTTCAAAGACAGAGTATTGTGGTGGAATAAAAACCGAATTTGTAATCAGGACATGTGGATTAGATTTCAGTTGACTTCTCACCACTGGTCATATCTTGGAAAGTAGAAACTCTGGGAATAACATTCTTTGTCTTTAATTATCCCCAAAGATATTTTAGGCCCTAAATTTCTTTGGTACTTTGATCGTATTTTATCATTGTATGTAGGAAGATAGCTAGATAGATTAATGGATGTATGTGTGGGTAAGTGGAAAGATGAGTGTATATACACACACATACACATGCACAATATATACATATATAATATATATGAATACATACAAACATATAGATTATTTTATGCATATGTTTACATATAGAGTGATACCACGAATTCTCTTGGTCACAGTTTTCTTTTGCAAATATGAAACTTTTTTGGCTTGTAAATATGACAATAAATCATCTGTCTTCTCTTATTAAAGACCTAAAGCTGCTTAGCAAATGGGACTTGAAACAAATTTTTAGGTTTGGAAAGGTACTATTAATCCACAAATATTCATATACATGTACTGTGAAAATGCTTCTTAGTAATTAATAAAAGTATCATGAATGTATCCATAAAGAATTCCAATATTGAAAATATACTAGGCAGTGTTAACTATCAAGAGTCTAACCTTGCCAAGATAACTTTCATTTTTGATATATAGTACACATACTATTAGCAGAAACATAGTTTTCTAGTAATGACTTAATAAGAATAAAACTCATGTGAATTACATACAAATAGTGAAATCCACATTTTACTCCTTTAACCAACATGTTTACATTCATGGGCACTAAAGACCTCAGTCACAAATCTTACAGAGCATTATATTAAACATATACTATTAGACAGAGAACAGATAGATATTTATATCTGTCTTCTAGACAGATTGAGTACATTTCTGTAGAGTAGTTGCTTTATTTGAGTGAAATAGGCCTATCAGTGAGAGGTCACAAGTAATCAGCTACCTACATATACTTTGGAGTTCAGAAGTAAATAAGAGTTTAGATGGCAAGTATTAATATAATTTAGAATTTCAAAGCTGAAAAAAAATTACATTTTTTAAAAATGTAAAAAATTATAACCGAGTCATTAAAAAGTCTTATGGCAAGAGAGTGACAGAAATAGGAGCTTAAACCCTTGCCCCTGGGGTCAATGCTCTTTCCCTCATACCGTGTTTCTCACCAACATTTGTTAAATTAAAACACACACAAGTGGGGGTAGAAAAATTAATTTTACTTCTACTCTTCTTAATTCTTCTGGTTGGACTAATAATCAAGTTAACATGAGATAGATTAACAGAAGAAATGACCACATTTATTACATGTGTACATATAGGAGTTCCGTAGGAATATGAGAGATAAGACATATGTGCCATCTTGAACAAAGGGTGGGGGTTAGTGGTTTGGACTTCAGAGGGCATGAAGGTAATTTATATGAAGATGGAAAAGCAAATGTTTGGTAAATAAATGTTTATGGGGTCATGTTTAACAATGTGAACAGAGAGGACTTTGATCAAATGAACCTTGCTAGATTCTTCCCTGCCTACCAACCTAGTTCATATGAAACTCTAGTTATCTATGTCTATAGCTGCCTTCCTGGAGCAAGTCTTCTACCTAAATACTTTTAGGCAGTTAGAGAGATAGTCAAAGGTGCTTTCTAAATATTTTTTTTCTTAATAACCAGCTCAAAATCAAAATTCCAACAGGAATATATTTTTTCAATTGATTTTATTTATTTATTTGTTTTTTATTTGTTTATTTATAATTAAGTTCATTGGGGTAACATTGGTTAATACAATTATGTAATTTTCAGGTATACATTATCATTTGACATCTGTATATTCTATTATGTGTTTACTACCCAAAGTCGAGTTTTCTTCAGCGACTATATATTTGATCCCCTTTATCCACTTCACCCTTGCCCCATTTCCCTATATTTGAACCACTTTACCCCATCTACTTCCTTCTTCCTCCCCCACCTAACTAGTAACCACTAGTCTATAGTCCATGTCCATGAGTCTCTTTTTATTTATCCTGTTCATTTGTTGCTTTTAGGTTTATATCCCACATATAAGTGCTATCATGTGATTTTTGACTTTTTCTGTCTGGCTTTTTCGCTTAGCATGACTATCCCGAGGTCCATCCATGTTGTCGCAAATGGCAATATTTCATCTCTTATGGCTGAGGAATATTCCATCGAATATATGTATCACAGCTTCTTTAGCCAATCATCTATTGTAGGACACTTCACTTGCTTCTATGTCCTGGCCACTATGAATAATGCTGCTATGAACATCAGTGTGTAAATATCTTTTTGGATATGGGTTTTCAAGTCTTTGGGGTAAATACTCAGTAGAGAAATTGCTGGATCACAGTTTTTTTGAGGAACCTTGATACTGTTTTCCATAGTAGCTATAGAAATTTGCAGTCCCACCAGCAATGTATGAGGGTTCATTTTTCTCTGCATCCTTTCCAGATTTGTTATTACTTGTCTTGTTGATTATAGCTATTCTAACAGGTGTGAGATGGTATCTCATTGTGGTTTTGATTTACATTTTCCTAATAACTAGTGATGTTGAGCATCTTTTCATATATTTTTTGGCCATTAGTATGTCCTCTAGGGAGAAGTGTCTGTTCAGGTCCACTGCCCATTTTTTGATTGGTTCATTTTTTTTTTATGTTGTTGTTATTGGTTTGTATGAGTTCTTTGTATATTTTGGGTATTATGCCTTTATCAGAGGTGTTACTGGTAAATATATTTTCCCATTCAGATGGTTCTCTTACCTTGTTGATGATCTCTTTTGCTGAGCAGAAGCTTTTTAGTTTGATGTAGCCCCATTTTTGCTTTTACTTTTCTTGCTTGAGGTCAAATTCATAAAATTCTTTTAGTCCAAGTTCCTTGAGTTTAGTTCCTGTGATTTTTTCTATGCATTTTATAGTTTAAGATCTTATATTTAGGTCCTTAATTCTTTTTCAGTTAATTTTGGTTGGTGGTCATAGACAACAGTCTAGTTTTATTCTTTTAAATGTGGCTTTCCAGTTTTCCCAGCATCATTTGTTTAAGAAGCGTTTCATTCTCCACTGTATGTTTTTGGCTTTTTATGTTGAAAATTATTTGCCCATATAAACATAGGTTTAATTCTGGACTCTCAATTCTGTTCCACTGGTCCATGTGTCTATTTTTCTGCCAATACCATGACATTTTAATTACTGTTGCTTTGTAGTATAATTTGAAGTTGGGCAGAGTGATGCCTCCAGCCTTGTTCTTTTTTCTCAGGATGGCTTTGGCAATTTGGGGTCTTTTGTGCTTCCATACAAATCTGATGTTTTGTTCTATTTCTTTAAGAAATGCTGATGAAATTTTTATGAGGATTGCATTAAATACATATAATGTTTTAGGAAATATGATCATTTTAACTATGTTGATTCTTCCAATCCAAGAACATGGAATGTCTTTCCATTTCTTTGTATCTTCAACTTCTTTTAATAGGGTCTTATAGTTTTCATTATATAGGTCTTTCACATGTTTCATTAGATTTATTCCTAGGTATTTTTTTGTTGTTGTTGCAATTGCAAAAGGAATTGTTTTTTTTTTTTTTTTTCACTTCTTTTTCTGACATTTTATTATTAGGGTATAGGAAAGCTATGGATTTTTTTTGAATCTTGATTTTGTATCTGGAAACATCACTGTATTTGCTTATTGTTTCTAGTAGTGTTCTTGTGGAGTCTTTAGGGTTCTCTATATAGAGAGTCATGTTATCCACAAACAGTGACAGTTTGACTTCTTCACTTCCTATTTATAGGATGCCTTTTATATCTTTCTCTTGCCTGATTGCACTCGCTGGGACCTCCAATGTTATATTGAATAACACTGGTGATAGTGGACAGCTTTGCCTTATTCCTGATGTTGGAGGGAAGGTTTTTAGTTTTTCACCATTAAGTATAAGGTTGGCTGATGGTTTGTCATAGATGGCCTTTATTATATTAGGTTCTTTCCTTCTATACAAATTTTGTTAAGTGTTTTGATCACACATGGATGCAGTATCTTGTTGAAGGCTTTTTCTACCTTTATCAATATGATCATATGATTTTTATTTTAAAATTTGTTTATGTGGTGTATCACATTAATCGATTTGTCTATGTTGAAACATCTCTGTGTCTCTGGGTTGAAACCTACTCTATCGTGATATATAATCTTGTTAATATGTTGCTGTATTCGGTTCACTAGTATCTTATTTAGGGTTTTTGCATCTGTGTTCATAAAAGATATTGTTCTGTAGTTTTCTTTTTTTGTGTTATCTTTACCAGGTTTTGGTATCAGAGTAATACTGGCTTAATAAAATGAGTTGTGAAGTATTGTCTCCTCTTTGATTTTTTGGAAGAGTTTGAGGGGAATAGATATTAAATCTTATTTGACTGGTAGAATTCACTGGTGAAGCCATCTGGTCCTGGCCTTTTACTTTTTGGTAGGTTTTTGATGATTGTTTCAATTTCCATACTGCTGATAGGTCTATTTAGATTTTCTAGTTCTTTTTGATTCAGTCTAGGAAGGTTATATTTTTCTAAGTACTGGCCCATTTCTTCTAGGTTATTAAATTTTGTGTTACATTTTTTTTCATAGTATTATTATATGACCCTTTCTATTTATGTGATATCAGTCATAATTTCCCCTATTTCATTCCTAATTTCCAACAGGAATATTTTAGAATGACAAACTCTGGTCCGTCTCAATGAACATTCTTTAAATCTCCATTCCCCTACTCAGTTTTTTTGCACTCCACAGTGCTACATGAATTCTCATGTATAAATCCCCAATTATATCTAATGCTATTACCCATTTGAATTTTTTCTTGTTCTTTAGTACAAATCCTCCATTATTTTTTTATGAAGATGGTATTCATGTCTATCCTCTGAAGCATTTCCTTTATATTTCAGAAATAGGAGAGATGTGATAAACTGCATCTGAAATTTTGGTAAGTGGGAATACTTCCAAATTAATTTTTTATAATGTCCTTATAGCATTATGATAATTTTATTCTTTATTTTGGCCTTATTTACTGTATTATAACATTGTTGAGGACAGAGAGTGATTTTTATTCCTTTTATAGCTACCACCTCACCTAGTTATGGAGGAAATGGCCAATTCATCAGGAAAACAAAGACTTGAGATCCTTCAAGTCCTTCCCAACCCTAAGAATGGGGTCTTTGGCAAACTGAGATCATTAGGCTAGCCATCTATTTTGTAAGTAAAATATTGTTGGAATACAGCTAAACCTATAGATTTAGTACTGTGCTTTCAAAGGCTCAGTTGATAAGTTGCCACTGAGGCCATATAAATGGCAAGATTAAAATATTTAGTATCTGGGCTTTTTCTTTTTTTTTACCCTTATTGAAATAAAATAGCCAATTAGTTGCTTGTACTTACATTGCAAAATTCAATAACTTTTTCAATTATAGTTGGCATACGATAATATAATTAGTTTCAGTCATACAGCCAAGTGATTAATGATCACCCCAGTAAATCTAGTACCCCTCTTCCCCCTTACATATTTATTACATCATTAACTATTTTCCTTATGCTACACTTTATATCTCCATGTCTATTTTGTAACTGTCCATTTGTACTTCCTAATCCCTTTGCCTTTATTCGCTGTCCCCCCAAACCCCTTCCATCTAGTAGCCCTCAAAATATTCTCTGTATGAGTTTATTTCTGCTTTTGTTGTGGTTATTGTTGACTTTGTTCTTTAGATTCCACGTGTACGTGAAATCATGTGATATTTGTTTTTATCTGACCCATTTCATTCAGCACAATACCCTCTAGGTCCATCAAGGAAATTCCTTTTTCCATCTCCTTCCTTTTATTCTGTGTATCTTTTAATGTGAAGTGAGTCTCTCATAGGCAGCATTTAGGGGTCTTGTTTGCTTACCCATTCAGCCACTCTATCTTTTGGTTGGAACACTTAATTCATTTCCATTTGAGGTAATTGTTGATAGGAATGTAGTTATTACCATTCTTTATTCCTGTTTTTGATACCTATTTTTTCTTCTTAAAAAAATCCTTCCAACATTTCCTGTAATATTGGCTTGGTGTTGATAAATTCCTGTGGCTTATTTTTGTCCAAGATAGTCTTTATCTGTCATTTGACTGTAAACTAAAGCTTTTCTGGATAAAGTATTCTTGGTTTTAGATCATGAGTTTTCATCATTTTGAATTATTTATTTATTTATTTATTTTGGCAAGCCCATCTGTCCTGCATGTTTTCTTTTGAGAAATCAGCTGCCAGTCTTACGGGTGTTCCTTCATAGATAACTCACTGCTTTTTCTCTTGCTACATTTAAGATTATCTCTTTGTATTTAAGCTTTGGCATTTTAATTATGGTGTATCTTGGCATGGGCCTTTTTGGGTTCTTGATTTTGGGGACCCTCTGAGCTTCCTGGGTTGTATGGCTATTTCCTTGACCAGGTAAGGAAAGTTTTTCATTAATATTTCTTCAAATAGTTCTTCAACATCCTGTTTTCCTTCAGTTTTTCTTAAGATACAAATATTTTTACCATTAATAGTGTCTCATAGGCTCCTTAAATTATTAATATTGTCTTGGATTCTTTTTTCTTGCCTTTTTGATTGAGCGTCCTTGGCTTCCCCATACTCTATATTAGTAGTTCAATCCTCTTCTTTATCCACTTTGTTTATTTCCTCGAATATCCTCTTCATCTCAGGTAATGTGTTCTTCATTTCTGGTTCCCTTTTATAATTTCTATTTCCGTTTTTGTGTTTTTTTTATCTCTTTATTAAAGTTCTCACTGAATTCATCTACACTTCTCCTAAGTTCATTGAGGATCTTTATAACAAGTGTTTTGAACTCTGCATCTGTTAGATTGATTGAATCCATTATTCCTGGATCTCTGTTCTGTTCTCTCATATGTTTTCTTCTTCTTTGTCTTCCCATTTTGGCTTTCTTTCTGTATCTGTTTCTATGTACTAGTCAAAGCTCCTAAATCTCCCAGTCTTCTTAGCATGTTTTTTTTTTTTTTTTTGTGGTAGGTGTCCAGTGGCACAATCCTGAGAGGGGTTCAGCTGCAGGCCAATTTGAGCCTCAGTCTGTGCCCCTTCTGCAAGTCCTTGGTGCCCCTTTGAAGTCCACCCTGTGCTGGTGCTCAGAGTGAGCAAGTCCATCACCGTGAAAGTCCACTCACTGACAGTGTCCCTTTAAGAGGCATCTGTAGCTCCTGCTGCCACTGCCGCAGCCTCTGTCCTACTCAGCCACTGGAGACCAGGCAGCCTTTTGTCTTCACTGCCTCCTATCTTCTACTGTTATAGGCTGATTACTTCTATCCCTAGTTGTAGGGCTTCTGTTCATCTAGATTCCAGGCGAGTTTGCTTGCTGTTTGCTTTATGTTTCTGTCACAATTTTGATGTGGTTGTGAGAGGGATGAACAAAGTCTCTATCATCTATGCCATTTTTCTCCACCTCTTCCAGTATCTGACCTTTTAAGAAAAAGTTTTCCAGCCCTTGCCATAGAAAACAAAACTAACTCCCCAGCTTGTACATGTGTGTTTTTAAATATTTGTCATATTTGGCAGTCCAGTATTGAATTTCTTTTCACTTTTTTGAGGATAATCTCCACTTTGTGCCATATTTCCAATGAGAAGAGCCGAGGTCAGACTTAATGAAAGCTTCTTGCTTAGAGGATTGAATATAGAGCAAAACACTGCAACAATGAGAGATAGCTATTATTGTTTCACAGTGGTTATATTGGTAGTTCCTACACATTGGCGAGTAATATTCTGGCCAAATTGTTCCTGTTAGAGGAAAGTTCTCTAACTTCCAATCTGTAATCTGCCAAAATGTTTTGGCTCTTCTTTAGCCCCATAGCAGTACTATGAACCCCTGATATTCTTCCAAAAATCCACTTGAAGCCAAAGACAGGCAGGTTTAGTTTCCATTATTTGCTACTGAAAACAGCCTGACATATACAGTTGGCATAAAAATACTAATTTGGTACCTGCTCAGAGCTATTGCTCAGGGCTTCACACAGCTCTGGGAAGTACCAATCACATCATTATGTAAAATCGTGCCATGACCCAACCTTCGTAGTTGTAAAAGTCTGCCTTATACGTGCTCATTTTTCTAGCTCCCCTAATTGTCTTACATCCAAGCTCTATAACTGAGTCAATTCCAACTATTTTTACTACCCATACAAGCCATGCTGTTCTTGGTCTTTTGTGATTACTTCATTCTTAACACCAAATGCAGACTCTTCAGTTTGTTCATCTGACAAAGTCCAATTCATCCTTTAATGCTTTTCTCGGATATCAGCAATTTATATAAAACTTCCCTGTCACATAATTTTCCTGCCACCAACCCTCGGTGTTCATAGTAAATTATTTTATCAAAAGTACACATAACGCTTTAGTATAGATTTGTATCAACTCATCTCATGATGGTTTTATGTTAGTCTTATGTACTAAGCCATGTGCTTTTTGAATAAAAGAGAATTTGTCTTATTCTGGCCTAGTAGAGGAGACCCTAACATGCTGCAGTTGCTTAAATGACTCTTTGTGGACTCTTTAATGCATTCTTTTAACATTTGTAATTGACTGAATGAATCAAATTATTTTATATGTAAGAGTTCTCAATTTCCCATTATTACATTTATCCAAATACAAGAATATTTACTTCTTTCTACTGGTTGATAATGTCAAATAAAAAATCCCAACTTAGTAAGGAGATACTTTATTCAAAAGGATAATTGCTTGGAGGAGTCTATTGCAACAGAGGGAGGAAGACTATTGCAATAGGGACAATGCTGTGACCATAAGATCTGCAAGCCTCTCAAAGGTTGGGCAAGAAGAGGTTTTCTTCTCTTGGGAGGAGTAAACAAGATTAGAAAAAATAGGGTTAGGGGACTTGGGATAAAAGAGTGGCTTGACTGGATAGTAGATTAGAAAATTTTCTACCCTGAGGTCAGCATGTTTTCAGGTGAGATAATATGTCGTCTCAGGCTGATAATGAGTCCAAGTTCTGGAGCCTCAAGGAAGGAGTAAGACTTTAACTAAAGTTTGATTATCAGGGATTTTGTTCCAATAGATTAGTGGGAACAAACAGTTCAGCTGATAATTTATGAGCCAAGAAAAATAGGAATTTGGAGGATCTTTGTTTGACTTTGCCATAAGTAAACAAGGGGAAGTATCTGTGAGTCTTATTTAAATCATATAGAAAAGGGGTTATTCTTTGCAATAAGCTGTTTTTCACAACACAAAGGGCAGAAAGATACCTTAACTTTGCTGTTTTATAGGATTATAGGTTAAAGACTTCAGAATGACCTCCCCAAAATGTGTCACTTTAGCATGTGTCACTTTATCCAATTTTGAGCTGAAAGCAATTGAGACCCTGGAGGCTCAGCAGAAACTTTTCTTCTTTCTTAAAGAATTTAAATTAGGGGCCTTGCCCATAATAAGAGTTACGACCAGAGTTCATGTTTTATAAGGTAGGGAAGACTTCTAATTATTGAACATCTGCTCTTATCATCTGAGAATGACTTTCTTCCCCTCTGAAGCCCCAAGTGCCTTATCTCATCCTTAGCTTAGAATCTCATATGTATCTCATTTTACCTTTCTGTCTCTGAACCTCTCATGTATGTGGGGTCTCTGACTCTCAAGTATGTGGGTTTCCCATATATAGGTATGTAGTCAAATTAGGTTATTTTCTCCAGTCTATCTGCCTCATCTCAATTTTATTACTTAACCAGCTGGAAGAACTTAGAAGAGTACAGGAAAATTTCTTCCTACCCTACACAGGGCTCAGATAAAATTCGACATTATCATCAATAAATAAAGTTTTCAGTATTGAAGCAGAAAATTAGATCTACATAAAATTTCATTTTATTTTTCAATGGTAATCACATAGTAATGTGTTCACTTGTTAAGTTTAGCTACCTTTTATCTTAGAGAGCTCCCTAAATTATTATAGGTCAAGGACATTTTCATAAAGTACTAAATATTGCTTTCCTGCCTAAATTAGAGTGAAGACTGAGTATCAGAGTCGTATCAGATTCCTTTCAAGCTAAGGTCACCTTCATTCACTTGGTAAGACTGTAGAGGGCACAATTATACTAGAATAAAGCCTGAGTGGAAGAGTTAGAACTTTATTAAATAAAACACACCTGGCTAATATCTGAATGTGTGCTCTCAGTGATTCATATCTATCTTTCACAACAGAGATTTTTAAATTTTTTTTAAAACAGTGATTTCTTATTTGTCACTCTGCTTTCTTTTTAATTAATCCTAACTATTTCATGTGAGAAAATACGTATGAAGAGATAGAATTAGAAATGAGTTCAACATTATTGTTATATTTCTTCTGTTCTAAAATATAATTGTAATGCTAAGGCAAGAAAGTAAAAGATAGTAGATTAAGAGAAGACTGCTGAAGAGAAGAACAACCGTTGTTAAAAATAAGTGACAGGTTTCTATTACTTTCTTTGAATTAGCATATAGTAGTGGAAAGAGTAAGGAATTAGTTGAGATAGTCATAAGGTATTTGAAGCACAGCTTTTCAAAAGTTAAGCAAAGTTTTTCTAACCATGAATTCATTTGTTGTTTCAAAATTCTTCAGTGTTTTTGATGCCATTACTATCAAAATGAAGGAAGCTCATCTTCCTATTCTTTGCTCCTCCCTTCCTTGTAATATGATGTGTAAAACAAGTAGTATATGTGTATTATTTTATATTCTCTTTTTACCTTGCTTTCATTCCACATTTCACCAAGATTTTACTTTCAACATCAATAATAGTTTTATAATTCCCAAATTTAAAGGTTTTTCTTTCATTTCATTTACTTTAAAATATCAATTGCTTTGGACATTTCAGTACTCACAGTTGACTGTTATCTTTTCCCTTGAATTGTGTGACTATACACTACTGTGTTATTATCCTTACATAGTCAATAATTCAGTTTGTTACCTTAAATGCCTCTTTTTGATTCTTTCCATCTAATTATTTTGAGAATTCACCAAACATCTATATTTTTCCTGCTGGTTCTCCTCCTCCATCAGAATATTTATTCAGTTTAATGGTTCCAACTAAAACCTGCTATTGGATTGGATAATACTTCAATGGCAAATATTTATATAGTTTACACTCTGATATTTATATAGTTTACACACACTAAAGTTCCAGCTTTATACTGTAAATTGCCTTCTACATATATACAAATGGATGTCTTGCCATTTCTTCAAAGACAGCTATTGCAAATCATTTTTTTCTCCAAAACTAGTCCCCTTTTCCGATTTTTTTCATTGTTGTATCTCTGCTATAATCTTTATATACAAAAATATATTTGAATATTTTTCAACTTATTCTTTATTCTGCAAGCTCATTGCTACCCTCCTAGATCATGCCCTTTAGTCCTGGAAACTACTCAATATGCACTAGCTTTTGCTATTATTCTTATTAAGCTCTACATTTCAAAATATTCTTTTTGCATAAGTCAGTGGTATCCACATGTTTAAAATAACATCCCATATTTGAAACAAAATTTAATATATAATCTCAATAAATTTACAAAGTATAAAATCAGTGTGGTTTTAATTATTTGTATCCTCCCTCTTTCATAAATCCATGTCTCCGTGACAAAATCCCCAAATTCCAAAGACTACAATTTAAAAACCATTGGTCTAAATTACTTTGGACATTTGTTAATTGATTATATAATGTCTAAAACCATCAGATTGTAGAGGAAGCAGGCATTTTAATAATTCATCTACTTATTTTGCCTGTCTCAAGTGAGAATATTCTAACACAAGGATGTTATATTTAAATAAATTATCTAGCACAGATCGTTTATATCTATTTTTGTAAATTAATTTAGGTCAAAGGAATAAACTTCATTTTTTTCATTTTTTTTTCAAAATAAGTGAGAGAGAAGTTTAATTAGGAATCATATTTAAGGGATCAAGCTATTGTGTTATTATACCTCATATATAGAATAAATTGTCTTTTGAGTATTTGTAGATGATTTAAAACTATTACTTTCTGAACCAAAATTGTGAGATATAAAAAGTATTTTATAATTAATAATATTGATATTAACAGTATTTGCTCTTTTACCTTTGACTCTAAACATAGTGAAAGTTTTGACTTTACTGATATCCCCATTTCTAGCAAAAATATGTTTAGACTTCTTAACTGGAAATTATTGAGGAAAATTTCATTGGTATCATTCGAAGAAAGGTGTCTTCTAAAATTATCCTATCATATTCTTAAAAAAAAATTCCTGAATGATCAAATAAACATCTGACTAAAAGTCATGTACTCTTAAAGGTATGGAGAGGAACAAATTCATGAGATATTTTAGTGTCTTGATTTTGCACATGAGAAAAATATGGAACCTGCTGAGCTAAGCAATTATTAAAGATACATGAATGCATATTGAATATTAAGAAGTATTAAAATCTTTGCTTCTAATCCAATACTCTTTATACACTTTACCAAACTAATCATACAGTCCCAAACATCAAAAAAAAATTTTTATGTGTCCCAAAGGGAACAGAATGTCATATTGTGGAATACAGATGACATACCAACTTAAAAAGCAACATTTTAAAATTAATAATTTTAAATTAAAATTTTGGATTAAGCAAAGTAGTGACTGATTGGCAGTGGCTTATGATGGAATAGAAAATAAATCAATAAGCAGAAATACTGTGTTCATTTTCTTTTCTGAATTTTAGTAAACAGAACTGCTCTAAGTAGGGTTAAGAAATAAAAAAGGCCTACATTTCTGGGGTCTGTGGTTATTTTTATTGAACTAATTTTCCTTTTTATTTACCCTTTTGGAGTCCTGTTCTATCCTTCTCCCTAACAAAATTTCTTCTAGGAATTTTATATCAAATTTGTTCTTACTAAAACATAAACAGCTCATAAACTTAAGATGCTGCCTCTCCTAAGGAATTGTGAGGATTGAGATTTAAGAGGGGGAAATTAAAGTAAAATTACAGAATGAGTATCTAAATGTGGGATTTCAGGCATCAATGAAGAAGAGAGTAGCAATTTAAATTATAGGAGCACGGACTTCCCACTGCTTCCAAATCTATTGTCAAATTTCACAAAGAAACAAAAATAAGCAAATGAACACACACAAAATAAAAGCCAAACACAAAAATAAAAATGAAAAACCCAAGCCAATGGGACTTGATTACATTAATACTGAGATTAATTTGTACACTATCCCCACTTCCTTAATAAGTCTAGTCCCTAAGTCCATAAACATGCTATATCCTTTGGTTTAGTTAAGTTTTCTTTAATTTCTTTCAATAATCTTACAGTTATATATAGAGAAATCTTTCTACCTCTTGTTAGATTTATTTTAATGTATTTCATTTTTTAGATATTACTATTAAAAAGGGCATCATTTTCTGAATTTCATTTCCTCTTTGCTGGTAGTCTATAGAAGTACAATTAATTTTAAAATATAGTCACATTATATTTAGTCACCTTGTTAAATTTGTAATTCAAATGGCTTACCTATAAAATTTATTTCAAATTTCATCATGATTAAAAGATCATTTCTCCAAAACAATGTAATGAATCTAAAATTCCATACAAATAAAAATGTTCCTAAACATTCATATAACAAAAATTGACAGAATACAAAGTAAATCCACAATCATAGTGGGGAATTTTAATACAATTTTTCTCAGTAGTAGGTAGAACAATCAGCCAAAAGTTCATAGATTTTAATGCAGATATCTAACTTGACCAAATTGAAATATGCCAAACACTGATTTACAAGGCGGACATCACACTTTTTTTTCAAGTACGTATAGACTACATTACAAAATTCATATGTTTGTACTTAAAGCAATATTTTCCAAATAGAAATGCAATAAAATGTGTTTAGTCTCCATTGAGATATTGAATTAAAAATAATAACAAATATTATTTATAAATATATTCAAGTTTGAGGAAATAAGCATTTAAACAATTCACAAATTAAAGAAGAAATCACAACGAGCATTTGAAAAACAAAATTTTAGGTGCACTCTCATAGTTTCTTATACATGTATGTACTCTAACACCCATCACATTTCTCCCCCAAAGTATATGTACTAATAGAATGTGTCCTATTTATTTAGCTTCCTCTTGGGTCTGATAAAACCAATTGAAGATATTCATTAAATAATTGAGTGTATCAGACAGAATTCTTAGTTTAATCAACATGATTTGACTTTGTTAACTTTAAGAAGAAAATAACTTTATTATAATGATATAGAGTAACTCACAGAATTGCTTGAAGAGCCAAGAGATCTATGGGCCTAAACTGTCAGCCAGGAAAAATGTCTAAATTCATCTTATAGTCTGATCTGATAAAGATATAGTTGCCACTATTGCTGGATTTCTTAATGACTCTGCAGATTGTAATGCTGTGCTCACAAACACAGAACATTAGATAGTGCTGCTTCTGGAAAGTGGATGTTCCTTCCACTACTGTTCTTTTGTGTGACCAGAATAGATTCTGCAATTTCTACTTTTGCTTACTGACAGCTTCTAATTCCATATCTGGAGCATATGCATCTAACTGATAGAATCCGGTTTCTGTGCCACTGCCCTGCTTTCAGAGGAGGCTGAGAAAATACTTGGCATCTTTAGCTTCTATAGTAGAAGGTGGGTTTGCCCAATAAAGTGGGAGATTCCCAAAACATAGGGAATGGACTTGGTTCATGTGATTTATCTCTGACTTTTGGCACACATGGGTCTTGCCAAGATGCTTAGGATAAAGTCTATTAACTGATTTCCAGGTTCTCTGTACATGATGTCTTCAAAAGACAGGATGAGTGTGGTGTCAGGAGGTTAAAATCTCTATGAGCTAAGCTGTGACACAGAGTGAAAAGACTGAGGCAAGACAGTGAAATACTGTTGCTGTGTGTGTTGCAAGCAAATTGTTCTGATATTTTTAGCATTTTAGAGTAAAAGAAAAAAAGCATGTGTCTAATCAATAGCTATTGATTCCTTAGAAAGCAAAGCAGTTTCCTTATAAGCTTATTGATTTGTTCTAATGAAGAGACCACATATAGAACAAAGGCCTTGATTTGCTGTCTCTAGCTGATCAAATTTATAACAACCTTTTGTTATACTCCTGAATACTCTGACTTATTTAGTAAACAAACTGAAAAATTAAAAAGAAATATGATATAAATCAAGAACCCTGAATCTGTCTTTGATAGTGAAACTAATCACTATGATTCAAGGATGGAGTCATGCTTTTGACATATTATTATAGTGGACAAAGGAAGTTCCAAGGGCTTCTGGCAGGTCTTTCCTAATCATAAACATTATTCCCTCAGACATGCAGCCAAGATGGTGATTCTGCTTGTAGCTGAGCATAATTATTTAATGATATACTAAAAAATAATGAAATATCTATAGAATTTTTGGGATCTTACTAGTACTACTGTGAGGCTGATAAGTCTAAATGATATTTATGATCTTATCTTCACAAGTTCCTTTTCTAACTAGTAGACTGTAGTGGCATTGGTGGTACCAAGAGTCAGTCCAATGAAGGCTGAAGAAGTTGGGATGGGAAAATTTGGCTTCCATTTTCTAGGTAACTCTTTTTGGCAAAGTCATTACATGTCTCCAATTATGGTGAAAAATAATCTTGATATATACTGTATTCTGATTTCATAAAGCTATAGTCATATATTTTTTTCTTTTAAAATATTGCTTTCTTTCATATTTAAGGATTGATTAAAACTGGAATTCACTTCCTATTTGCTTTAAGATAGGGTTATAATTCTTCTTTGTCCATATGGGTTTTCAACGATGTCAACATCATTTATTAAAAGGTTCATCCTTTCTCCACAAATTTGCAATGTTACCAAAATTGTTTTTTAAAATTGTATCTGTTTCTGGGCTCTTTATTTTGTTTATTTCTCTGTTTATATATACTTCTGCTGTGCTAGTACCACACTATTTTTATTAGTATGATTTTACTTTAAATGTTCATAACAGGTAGCATAAGTTGCCCTTCTGTGTTTCTTCTTGAATTCTTCATATCTTCTCCAAAAGTTTTGGCTACTTTTGACTTTGTACTTGGGATGGTCAATATGGCTAGGCCACAGTATAGTATTCCTCTCTTATCCATGGAACATATTTTACAAGACCCCAGTGGATACCTGAAACCATGAATAGTACCAAATCCTGTGTAATATATTTCCTTTACATATATAACTATGATAAAGTTTTATTTTATATATAAATTGGGCACAGTAAGAAATTAACAACAACTAATAATAAAGTCAATTAAGTCAAGAACAAAATTTTAATTTTTCACTTAAAGGAAACACTTTATAGCTTCTCTTTGTCATATCTGAATTGCCAGCATCATTGCTCTTGAACTTTGGGACCATTATTAAGTAAAATAAGGGTGCCTTGAGTACTAGCATGGTGATACTGAAACAATGATTGGGTAACCAAAGCAGGTGCTAAATGACAAGTAGATAGTGTATGCAGCCAGGAAAGGCTGGACAAAGGGGTGATTCATATCCCAAGCAGTTCAGAGAAAAAAGGGTTCAAGATTTCAACACAATATTCAGGATAACAATTTAAAACTTATAAATTGTTTACTTCTGGAATTTTGCATTTAATATTTTTGGACCATGATTAATAGTAGGTAATGGAAAGAATTGAAAGCAAAACCATAGTTAAGAAGAAACTACTGCATACAGATATTTGTTCAAACAGTACTCATGATATTTCTGTAAAGATATTTTTTTAGAGGAGATTGGCATTTAAACCAGTAGACTTTGAGTAAAGCAGATTACCCTCCATAATGTGAGTGGGCCAGATTCAATCAATTGAAGTTCTTAATAGAAAAGGACTGACCCTCCTCTCCTAAAAAAAAAAAAGAGAATTCTAGCAGCTAACTACCTTTAAACTCAAATCGCAGCAACAGCTCTTCCCTGTGTCTCCAGTCTGTTAGCCTGTCCTATAGATTTTGAATTTGCCAGTCTCCACAATCACTTAAACCAATTCCTTAAAATCTCTCCTCTTTCTTTCCCTCCTTCTCTCTCCCTTTCTCTTCTCTCTTTCCCTTCCATGTCCTTCCATTCCTCTCCCCTCCCCTCCCCTGCCTGCCCCTCCCCTCCCCTCCCCTCCCCTCCCTGCCCCTCCCCTCCCCTCCGTTCCCCTCCTCTTCTCTCTCTCTCTCTCTCTCTCTCTGTCTCTCTCTCTCTCTCTCTCTCTCTCTCTCTCTCTCTCTCTATATATATATATATATATATATATATATATATATATATATATATATATATATACGCGCCACCTATTGGTTCTCTTTCTATTTCTAACAATATCTATTGTGACTTTCACTGTAATGGCCCTGTAAAGATAAGTAATGGAGAAGATGGTCAATTGCAAAACATTGGTTTATTCCATCAAGGAATATTATAAATTGTTCATTTAATTTTTTATATCCTTTAAGAAAGTGCCATTATTTTCTCCATAAATATTTGACTCACACATCATATTTATATTTATTCCCAGATACCTGATATTTATTATTTACTGTGAATGAGATTTTTAGTTAACAGTAAAAGTATTAATAATAATAATAATATTAATAATAATAGTAAGTATATTTTAACTGGTTGTTCCTTGTATTCTAAATTATCTCTGTTTTTTTATATATCAATCCTGTATTCAGCAAACTCATAGATTATAGATTTTCTCATATTCTGTATAATAGACATTGATTTTCCACCTCTTTTTTTGTTTTCAATTATCTTTTCCACTGGCTTGGGCTTCTGTACATATTTGTGGATATTTGACTAAATTTTCCTATTCATTTAAAAATTATTAGTACACTGTATTTTTTATTTCCTCTTAAGACAATTTTGCTAATTTTATTTTTTATTAAAAATTAAAATTTTCCAAGTTTTCATATTAATTCTCTTTACTTTATTCCTATAAAACCTCAAATATATTTTATTACAGATTGTTTTTCTTTCCTAATATTATTTGTACCTTCCTCTTCTATGAACATAAGAAATTATGCAATTCTTTATATCTTCAAAGAAAATCAGGGCTTGTGATCCTTTCTATTATTTATTTAGTTCTTATTTTTTATTGATATATAATTCACAAATCGTACATTTCACCTACTTAGAGAGTGTACAATTCAGTGGTTTTAAGTATATTCATAGGTAAGTGCAACAATCACCATGATTAACTGAGAATACTTCTATCACCTCAAAAAAAATCTAATACTCTTTAGGTATCACTTCCTTATATTCCCACCTCACCCTCCCATAAGCGCTAAGAAACCATTACTCTATTTTTTCTCTACATATTTCACTATTCTGGACATTTTAGATCAACAGAATCACACAATCTGAGATCTTTCATGACTAATTCTTTCATTTAGAATAGCGTTTTGAAGATTCATCTGTTTGGTAGCATATATCTCTGTTTTGTTACTTTTACTGCCAAGCAATACTTCATTGTATGGATATACCACATTTGTTTATTCATTCTTCAGTTGATGGGCATTTGTGTTGTTTCCACCTTTTAGCTATTATGAAAAATGCCGTTACAAACATTCTATGCAAGTTGTGGTGTGGACATGTTTTCATTTCTCTTGGGTATATATTTAGGAGTAGAATTTATGGGTCATATGGTAATTTTATATTTAATTGTTAGAGGAACTTCTAAACAGCTTTTAAAGCAGCTACACCATTTTACATTCCCATCAGCAGTTCCAGTTTTTTCACTTGCTCACCAACACTTGATATTATCTGATTTTTTTATTTTAGCCATTTTATAAGATGTGAAGTGGTATTTCATTATGATTTTGATATGCATTTCCCTAATGATAAATGATGTTGAACATTTTTCCATATGTTTATTTTCAATTTATATATCTTTCTTGGAAAAATGTCTATCCATATTCTTCTTCCATTTTTAATAGATTATTTTTTTTTATTATTGAGTTGTGAGATTTCTTTATAAATTTGGATACAAGTCTCATCAAATATATGATTTTCAAATATCTTCTCCAATTTTATGGGTTGTCTTTTACTTTCTTGATGGTATCCTTTAAAGTAAAAACGCTTTTAATGTTCATGAAGTCTACATTACTTTTTACTTGGTTGGTTATACTTTTTAGATCATATCTAAGATTCCTTTCCCAAATCTAAGGTTTTTAATTTACTTCTATTTTTCTTCTAAGAGTTTTACAGTGTTAGCTCTAACATTTAGGTTTGTAATCCATTTTGAACTAATTTTCCATTTATGGTATAAGTGTATAATTTCATCCTTTTGCATATAGTTATCCTGTTGTCCCAACACCGTTTGTTAAAAAGATAATTCTTTCCACCATGAATACTGTTGGTACCCTTATAGAAGATTAGTTGACCATAAATACATAGTTTCATTTCTAAATTCTCAATTCTATTTTATTGATCTATATGAGTATCCTTAAGTTGGTACCATGTTACCCTGATCATTCTCTTGTACTATATTTGTAAATAGGGAAGTGTGACTCTTCCTACAAGTTGAATATTGCTAAAGTCTTCTAACATTTATTTCCTGTTTGTTCTATTTGTTTCATTAACTATTTCTTCTTCTATGGCTAAATTTAATTCTAGTGTTGCAAATTAACTCATTAATTTTTCTTTTTAGTATACATGTATGATGTAGATAACAAGTATTGACAGGTTTCCAGCAAGGTTTTGTTTGTTTGTTTGTTTAAATTGTAAATATTTAGTAAATTTTGACATGAATTCTTCACTAATTAATGAAAACAGAGTTTACAGTTTTAAACTTAATAAAGTAAAAATGGACTGCTATAAATATTCATGAATCCAAATGAAGGAAAAGAAGAATATGAAATAATAGACAAGACAAATAGAATAAAAAAGATTAGACCCAAAAGAAATCATAACTACATTTAATGTAAGTGGATTAGCTGCTCCAAATAAAAAGAAAGTAACTGTCAGTCTATATAAAATTACATGTAACTATATGCTACCTTCAAGAGACACATCTAAAGAAAGCAGAAGGAATTGATATTAAATATGAGAGCAAAAAATAATAATACAGAAAACAATACAGATTAAAAAGCCAACATTTCCCTCTTTTAAAAAAAATAATTAAAATGACAATCTATTTGAGAGTCTTCTCAAGATAAAACAAAAATCGTGAATGTAAAGGGGTCATATATTACATATATGTTACAGACTTTGCAGAGGAAAAAATGGAGAAAATTTTTAAAATAAATTTTAACTTCTAGAAAAATCACGATTCCCTAGAAAAATATAACATCAAAATATATTCAAACAAAAAAGTTATACATATATTTATACATTATAGATATTGAATCAGCACTCAGTACCCTTGCCATGATGAAAGTTGAAATTCTAAAGTTTCATTTGTATATTTTAATAAACATTTTAAGAAACAATTCAAATTTTACACAAATTCTGAGAATAGAAAAAGAGGGAATGATATTCAATATATTCTTTTAATTTTCTTCTTTTCAATATAGGAAAGAACAATATAGAAAAGGGTAATTAAAGTCAGTCATACCCAGAAAACTAGATGATAAACATAATATAAGCAAATTGAATCCAGCACAAAAAGCTAAATTCATAGCAGGCAGGTAAAGTTATTTTACATAACAAAATTAATTAATAAAATTGACCTTACAAAAAAAAGTAAAAAGTCTCTTATAATTGAAAAGTAGCTGTTTATCATATTGTAATACCATAGTTAATGTTGAGATAATTAAAGATTTAATTTTAAGATGAGAAACAAGACAAGGATGCCCTCTGTCACCACCTCTATTCACTATTGTTCTAGAGATCTTACCCAGTGCAGAAAGTCAGGAAATGGAACTAAAATACCTAAGGATTAGAAAGGAAAAAAATACAACTTGTGCTATTTATATACGATATTGTTTTGTACAGAAAAAATACAAAATAAAATACAGGAAATTGCTAGGATTTGTAAGAGATTTGGTAGAATATCTAGATAAAAACCAATAAAAAACAAATTGTACTTTTATATAAAAGCAACAAATAGAAAGTGATATTAAGAAATAAATCCTTTCAGATAGCAAAAAGAAGCTGAAGTAGTAATATATCTAACAAGATGTGCAAAGTCTCTACAATGTTATAACACTTTTTAAAACACTTAAAGAAATAAAAATGAATAAAGATATAATCTATGTTTATAAATTGGATGTCTTAATATTGAAAAGATGTTAATTCTCTAAAAATTAATGGAATACGCAAAATCTAAGTGAAAATACCAAAGATTTTGTTTCAGATCTGAAAAGCTTCTTCAAAAATTTATATGCAATTACAAAGGCCTAAGAATAACCACCACACTTGAAGAACAAAATAAATGTGGGAGGATTTCTTACAAAGCTACAGTAAATAAAATAGTTCAGTATTGCTATAGAGACAAACAAATGGACCAAAAGAAGAATATACAAAGAACCAGAAGTCAGACCAAATCATGCATTAAACAAAACGTATGACAGAGGTATCACAGCAGATCAAGAAGGAAATAACAAACTTTTTGATTTAAAAATGCTGAGCAGTAGTGTATTAATAAGGAAAGATAATTAAAATTTGATCATACTGAAAGAAAATTATTTCCAGATGGATGAATGACCTACATGTCAAATGTATACAAATATATTTTAAAACACAATAAAAGAGGATATATTTATGCCACAAAGTAGAAAGGCATTTTATGATGAAAAAGTACAATCTTTAAAGGAAAGATTGATGTATTTACCCATATTAAATTAAATATTTTTTATCAAAATAAAACATAAGAATAGTTAAAAGACAAGCCATGCTACAGAATTTGAAAAGATCATTGCAACATATAATGCCAAAAAAGGACTAGCATTCAAAATATGAAAAGAACTCATAACTCAAGAAGAAAAAGACAGGTAACCCAAAAGAAAAATGGGCAAAAAGTTTCAACAGACCCTTTGGAAAATAGCAAATCTCAAAAGTCAATAACTATTTTTAAGATTGTAACTTCACTAGTAATCATGAACACTAGAATTTACACCATAATAAATACTACTAAATATACAGCTATCAGAAGGGAAATATTAAAATAAGTAATAACTAATGTCAAGGAATTTAAATATGAAAGACTCACCACTATTGTTGGAAGTGGAAGTTGACCACTTGTCATCTCTTGTTAGATAGGTGAGTGGTTATTGCTTGTTCTAAGGAAGGGTTTTGTGATGATGCAAGCCACTGAGAGAATTTTCAGTTTTGGCAATTAGTTATTTCTTGATCTGTGTGATGGTAACATTTGTTTTTGCCTCATAGTTATTTATTAAATGCGCATTTGTTTTATTAATGTTCTGTGTATACTCATCAAACAAAACAACTATTATGACAACAGATCTAAGTACACAGGAATGCTGCTACAGAAGAATACTTATGTCTCCACAGTGATGCTTGCTGGCCACTAAAGCTAAAACACCAGGATGGTCACCTTTCCTAATTTTCAACTTCCAAATCTCATATGACTGCATTGAGTTTGTGGAAAAGTAAACCAAATAGATGCCAAATGCCAATTCACTTATTTAACTTTAGGAGTAATCCTGAATAAGTCAATTATAATATCATCTGAACTCTCCAAACATCTTTAGTTCTTTAAAATTGGTAAGGAATGGGCTTGTCAATGAGATAAACATTTTTCCCCTTGTCAATAAACAATATGGTGTACATATTTCCTGAAGTATGTCAAAACTCATTCCTGTTAAATGACATTTTCAAAGTAACTTCCATAAGCTGATCTGACCTTAAGAGAAGTAACTTTTCTTGATTTTTAAGAACCCTTAACTATCCCAGGCCCGATTTTATTATCTATATACATCTACACTTCTAAATACTACTATCAATATCCACTCTCCCCTTTAATCACTGGAAAGAGTTTGGACTTAAGTCTTGCTCTGAAGCATTTTTACAAATGGAAAAAAAAAAAAAGATTCACCAGAAAAAAAGGTGAATTCTCCCTAGGTTTAATCCTCCTAAGGGTTTCAAATAATATTCATTCCATCATTAAATCTAATACAAAAAATCCCTTGCTATAGCATGCCAGGTACTGAACCTTGAATTTGGGATATGGTGAAATAATAAATAACAGTTTCTTCCCCAACATCCTATAACACACACACACACACACACACCATTACAATTGAATAAGCTACTAACTTTGATAGTAAGATATCGTGATATTGGATTTTCTACCATAATACCATAAAGCACTGATCTCTGATGCCTTAATCATATTGAAAATCTCTACAAACTCTTGGGTTCTATAGGTGTATTTCTCATTTTGCACAGTGAATCTTCTTTTATGCTCTCTTGAGAATGACAATGAATTGGAGGGTTGGTACTTCTGTCATTTTTTATCCAGAAAGTTTCTCTTGCCAGATCTAATCTGCTATTAATCCCATTCAGTGATTTCCTTAATTTCAAACACTATAGCTTTCACCTCTAGAAGTTAAATGTGGTTCTTTATTTACATATTGACTATTTCTATGTAACTTTTAGAACATATAGGATACAATTATAATAACTATTTTGATTTCCTTGTCTTCTAACACATGTGCAGGTCCTGGGTCCCTTTCAAGTGATTGTTCTCATTGTAATTCAGTTTTTTCTTTCTCTTCGTATGCCTGGTAATCTTTGGTTGGATGTCATAGATTATTAATTTTGCCTTGTGGTGGTGATAAATATATTTATACCTCTATAAATATTGAGTTTTGTTCTGGAACACAGTTAAGTTACTTGGAAAGGCTTTCATCCTTTGGGGTCTTATATTTAAGATATGTTTTGCTCTCAAAAACTTTACTAAATGTTTTATATATGTTTTTAGATGCTGAAAATTAAATTCTCAGAGAAAATGTAAAAGCCATATGTCTGGATGTGGTTGGTTCTTAAATATTATTGTTAAATTATTATTGTTAAAATATATGAATGCACATCCATCTGATTCTAAAGACACCATGGTGCCAATTTTCTTGATTTTCTTGTTTTTAATTAATTCATTTATTAGCCAGATGAAAAGTCCTTCAAAAGCATCTTAATTATACATTTTGAATATTGTGCAATACAACAAAAAATGATAATTTTCTTATTACCAACTCTGAAACAATTTACTATTCTAATCTAAGCTTTCCTCTTAAAACTAACTATACATGGTTATAATATGTGAGAATACACAACTAGATGTTATGTTGAAAAAATATCTGTTCTTACACTTTATATTATAAAACATGCTTCACTCTACCAGAAAGGCCAGACATGTTCTAAAATATTTATTTGCAGTAATGTAATATTTATTTGCAGTAATGAATACACATTTTCCATTAATAATTAATAAATCCAAGAACTGACTACACCACTGAGGTCCCTACCACAGAGATGATGTTAATTTGCATATTTGTATTTCTTTAGTTTAATTCAGAGAAAAAAAGGTTTCATTTTCCTTTTTGTTACTGGGAGAATCTCCATTCTGTATTCAAAAGAGTAATGATAAAAAACAAAGGCCTACTTTATATCAATTCAGAACTTATAAAATAACCACACATACATATATAAAACACACACATATATTTATATATATTCACACATATAGTATAAATATATATAAATACATGTATGTCTGTATATATATTTATATACATACATATACATATATACATATACATATACATACATATACATACATACATATATATATATATATATATATATATATGTATATGTATAAAACTTCCTCACTGTTGTTTTCAAAATATTATAGAGAGAACTATGACTTACATGGTATTTACTCATGAATAAACTCTAATGAATAGTCTTGACCCCTCTTTTTTGTCACTCATTCTATAGAATGAGAGGTAATATTTGTAAATCATATACTTGATGAGAAGTTAATATCCAAAAATATATAGGGAGCTCCTATGTCTTAATAGCCAAAAAAATAAATAGCCTGACTTAAAAATGGGCAGAGGACTTAAATAGACATTTCTCCAAAGAAGACATATGAATGGCCAACAGGTATATGAAAATATGTTCAAAATAACTATCAGGGAAATGTAAATCTAAACCATGATTAGATGTCATCTCAAACCTATTAAGACAGCTATTATAAAAAAATAATAACTGTTGGTGAGGATGTGGAGAAATTGAAACTCTTGCATACTGTTGGTAGGAATGTAAAATGGTGCAGCTGCTATGAAAAACACTATGAAATATCTTCAAAAAATTAAAAATAGAATTAGCACATGATTCAGCAATCCTACTCCTTGATATATATATCCTAAAGATTTGAAATCAAGATTTCAAAGAGATATCTGCATTCACATGCTCATTGCAGCATTATTCACAACAGCCACATATGGAAACAACCTAAATTTCTATCAATTTCAAGAAAGTAAATAAATGGGCAAAGGAATAAGCTATAATAAATTTGTGTGGCTAAGAAACTTATAAAAGAAAGGCCAACCTCTCTATCAAGGGGATTCTTATACATGATCAGTAGGAGCTATGCACATTGGAACTTTAATGTGGCATTGTTTATCATAAAAAAGTGGACATTACTTAAATGTTCATCTTAAAGGACATTAATAAATTATGGTACATTATCAAAAATAATATACAACAACTAAATTGAATGAAATGCTTTTGTGTATATTAACATGGGCAGATCACACTAATGTAATATGGATTCAAAACATAAACAGTCACAAAAAGGCTATGTAAGTTAAAAAATATATGAATTGAAGGAATGTGTGTGAGTGTGTGTATGTTACACACACACACACACATACACACACACATAGTTAAATATGCAACATGAATGAAAGGATTCATGTAACTTTTGGATGTGATCTCCTCTCTAGGGATTGAGAATGATCTGAAGCAATGTTCAGGAATTAGATCTTTGGAAGGACAGTCAGGCTCTATGTGAAATTCTTTTAAAATTATCATTTTAAATCAGCATTTTTATTTCTGAGTCTGGTAAGACTTATTTCAAATGAGATATAGTGGGCTTCATAGTAGATTGAACTTTCTAAAGTGTACTTGGTGAGGAATTGTTGTCAGATGATTTTTCCCTAAAAGACACTAAGGCTATTAGAGACTGAAGAAGTTCTAGCACAAGGGTTTTGTTGACATATAAATCTATTTTCTTAAAGAGCTAATTATTTGTAGTTACGGCAGTATAATATCGAAGTGGTGATTTGTGTTTGTTTCCCCCAATTACTATACTACAAACCACTTCAATAATAGAGAAAACATTTGCTCTTAATTGCTACAGGGGAGATTTGTATTTGGGTGAAAAGTTCATGTTTCCTGGAATTGACAAATTTCCATGTGTTTTTGGAAAAGCACAAACATTTTGAAAGGATAATAATAGATTATTTTGGGAGACAGAAGAGGAAGGGAAAAGCAAAAGAGCCTTTGAGACTATCCAAAGGAAGAGAGATAGATGTCTCTGAGGCTGGAAAGAAGAACACGTTTTCATATAGCAGAAAATAGCATTTCACTACGGCAATATACAGATATGGCATGTCTCCAGAGATATAGCAGGATTTAAGAAACAATGATTATGTAGGGTGTACCTGATGAGAACTTACTTCCTGGTTCATAGATAGCCATTTTCTTTTTTAAAAATTTAAAATTTTTTAATTAATTAATTAAAAAAATATTATTAGTTTCAAGTATACAGAACATTGGTTAGACATTTATACAGTTTATGAAATGATCCCCCTAATTGCTCTTTCTCTCCCTTAGCTATACACCTAGCCATTATATTACTGCCAATTGCATTCCCTATGCTGCACTCCCCATCCCCATGACCATCTATCAACTATTAATTTGTCCTTTTTTAACCCTTCACCCCTTTCTCCCAGTCCCCCAACCCCACCTCCCCTCTGGCCATTCCAAGATTGTTCACTATATTTGTGAGTCTGTTTTTGATTAGTTTGTTCTTTTTATTCCCTAGGTTCTGCATGTAAGTGAAATCATTTGGTATTTATCCTTCTCTGTCTGGCTTATTTCCCTTAGATAGCCATCTTCTTGCTCACATGGTGGAAAGATTCTCTCTTTTAAAGACACTAATCCCATCCCAAATGTTCTGTCCTTATGACCTAATCACCTCCCAAAGGCCCCACCTACTAATGCCATCACATTGGGGGCTAGAATATCAACATGTGACTTTTGAAGGGATATATTGATTCAGTTTATAATAATCAAATTCTTACTTTGTGCAAACTTCCTCTCCTTTATTCTGGCCTCATTGATTTTCTGTCAATTCTTGGAACATGAATACTCCAACCTCATTGTTGCTTTAGGAATTTTGCAGTCGCTGTTAGCCCTGCCTACATTGTTCTTCAGACAGAGCTCTATATGGCTGGATTCTACTTATTTAGTTTAATTTCAAAGATACATTTTTTGAAGAGGTCTTTCTTGATCATATTATCTGCAATATAACTATCCCTTTCCCCTGATCTATGCTGCTTTCTAATATATACTCTTTTATATTAGATATATGCCTCATAATTATCTGTAACTTTTGTTAATTTATTCATTTATTCTTCCTTTATCCAAACTAGACAATACATAGTAAATTCTGTGAGAACAGGGATCTTGTCTATGTTGGTTCATTGCTCTATCATTACTACCCAACGTGGCCAGCATTTATGGTTGTATATTTATTTACTGCACAACTCAAAGGTCACCATTGACATAGATATTAATATTAAGAGTGACAATTGAACTTGGCAATGATTCAAACAAATGTTCATTTATTTCTTTAGTGCTTAGGACAATGCTTGACACATAGTAATCAACTGAAAAACATTATGAATGCTTTAACTCGTTCTAGTGGTCTGCACTAAAGCACAGCAGATTCCAGGTAAGGGAGACTGCTTCTACCAGTTACTTATTTTTCTTCTATGCTACAGTGTAAATACTTACTACAGAGACTTAATATGGCAGGAATTCTTAAGAAAGATAAAAAGGTGAAAGGGATTACAAAATATAAACTGCCAGTTATAAAATTAGTCACAGGGATGCAAAATACAGAATAGGGAATATAGTCAATAATACTGTAATAACTATGTATGGTGAGAGGTGGGTACTAGACTTATCAGAGTGATCACTTCATAAGGTATTTAAATGTCTAATCAACTATAAAAAATAAGCTATAAAAATGTCTCAGGATTTTATTGGTATGATAAGCTCCATCCCTGATACTGAAGAAAAATTAGCAGAATTTATTATTTTCAGTTTTACTCCATAGGTCTTAGACTACATGCTGCCCCTTTATGAATCCTTTTACCAGCAAGACTTTCTTTAAGGCTTATTTTAACCATCTTTCACCCATATAAATGTGAACTCAATAGCAAAGAAGGTCAACATCCTCAGCATCAAATAGCTATGTACAAGCACTAGGCACTGACATTGTACATAACCACAATGATCTCACAATAGGATATGTATTTCTTTTTCCATGGGTTTTCTAAACCAGTGATTTGCAGCTCTGTTGGAAATATCACTCTTCCCTCAATGGGTTAACAAGTACATTACTAACATATGATGTAAAGGTTTTAAAGGTTATGGTAGATGACTTTTCTGTCTAACAGCCTCAACTCTAGATGAAGAATCAAAACAGCTGTCTTTTATTCTCTTACAGGGGCTACTAATCTGAGTCTGGCCATATACAGTCTCATTCTAGAAATTTATCCTTTCTCTCTCTGGTTCATTTAACCTATCTCTCCCATTTATATGTTTCCCTGGTTCGACTTTATGCTTCTTGATTTGTTCTATATTTTTTCTTATTTGTTTTTATGAGAATTTGGTTGAGCTACAGCATTCAATAGACTGAAAATATTGAGTTTCAACACAAACAAAAAACCACATTACTCACAAATCAAATGTTGCTGACATTTTTTTTTTCATTTCTGAGGAGGTAATGTTTGATAGAAAAACATCTGCCCTTTTAATGCCTCACTCTTATTCATCTGGATTGAAAAACATAGGAAGAAAATGTTAATTTCTTTAGAAACAAGGATGCATTCATACATTTCTATTGAAATTTTATCTTATTGTGCCCTACAGAGAAGAAGATACATAATTCATAAAAATGTCATCTCTATGATGTCTGATACTTGTCTTGGAGCTCTTACAAAGGAGATAGGCAGGTAGATGATTTCTTTTTAATATGTGATTTAAAGATGAACCATTGACAAAATTAGTTATTTCAAAGGTGAGAAGATGTATAACAAACTGTCAAATAGATTTTACCAAGTAGAAGTCAGGATAGCATCTACTCTGCAGATACTAGAGAGTGTGATTATTATATATTTCAGAATATCTAGAAGCTACTCACCCATTTTTTAAAAAGAGATACAATGACCATATCCTGTTGCTAAAATTTAGCTTCATTAAGTGCAGCCTAAAAACTAATGATGCGCATTTAGTGAAAAGCTATTTTTTAGCAATTTATTATGAATAAAACATACAGCAAAGTTGAAATAATTTTATAGTAAGCACTTATATACTCATTTCTTACATGCTAGGTTTAATATTTTTTGTATTTTATTAGATATTAACCCATCTGTACATCTCTCTACCTTTCAATCAGTCCTTCTTAGTTTTTCTTTCATTTCAAGGTCAATTACAAATGTCAATACACGTTTCTCCAAATACTATTTCATTACTTAGTTATAATAGTGTCTTATATGTGCTGGACACCAGTGTTTGTAAAACCCATATATTTCATGAATATTTTCTCCAGTCTGTGGATTGCCTTTTCATTTTATGATGCTGTCTCTAAAAACATAGAAATTAGAAAAACAGAATTTAAAATTTGTGGTGTAGTTTAAATTATCACTTTTAATAGTTATTAAATTCTACTTTTCAATCCTGTGAAAAGATAAAACATGATTTTAATTATTAATTGAAAAGTAGGTTGTGTAGCTATATTATTTGCCATGTTGTGTAGAATTTGGGACTCTGGTAGCTTATGAGTATTTTTGATTTGTACTATTATTGCATGTATGAATTTATTTAAATATAATATACTTTTGCAAAATATTTAATTTGCCAGGATTTGCTATTTATCCACAACCTTTCCCCTTTCAATATTCTAAGGAGGAGAGATATTTACTTTCTAAACTAGCACAGGTCTTTGTTGGGGGCAGGGCAGTGGATGGGGAGAGAAGCTAAAATGAGGCTTAGCACAGGCTTTCTCTATGAAGAAAGCTGAGAGAGGGCTGATGAATAAGGAGGATGGGGCGAGGAAATGAGAGAAACATTAGTGGTAACTACCAGGAATGAGATTTAGAAAAGAGAATTAAAAAAATATATATTTTGTAAGCTTAACTGTTTGTGTGTGCTGCCTCCGTCTTTAAGACAAACCAATATGAACTTCAGTGCTTTTTGGAGTTTGCTTTCTGTTTGCATGCATTATTATGCTGCGGCTATAATATATTTGAAACCCTGAATTTTCATCTAGTTTCTTTCCCGTTCTCTGTCATCTATGTATCTTATTGACACAACTTGAACACTTTCTACTTGTTTCTCATCATGTCCAGTCACCATAATCTCATCAATATAATGGATTATAATAATATTTTTGTGATATCCAGATGATTACTCTCCCTATGGTCTATAATGCTATAGACATCAGAAGAATTGGATTAGCAAAGTAAGACAAAATTTAAGTGTATTTCTCTTTGTCAGGTAAAAGCAAACTGCCTCTTGTCATTCTTGCTGTTCAACATGTAGATGAAAAAGTGTTTGCTATATCAGTGACTATATATCAGGAGGCAGAGATGTTTTGATGTGCTTCAGGAAAACAAAACAAAACAAAACATAAAACCCAGCAGCTTTGATTAGAGTTACTACTTCATTATTTTATGATAATTAAGAATCATTGTCTATGATCCATTTCCCTTTTTACAAGCCAAACAGATTACTTATGTGGGGCAGGGGATGGAGATTACCATCTACATGGTTATCTTAGTCTCTGCAAATTCCTCAAATATCTGCTATTGCTATTTTTTGGTATTGTTTTCAATTAGGGCAGCATTTCCAGCAGCTTCCACTTGACCCTTCATATATATAAATATAAATATAAATATATATATATACACACATACATATATGTATGTATGTATATGTGTATGTGTATGTATATGTATATGTACATGTACATGTATATGATGTATATGTATATGCATATGTATATGTATATGTATATGTCTATATACATATACATATGTCTGTATACATATACATATACATACACACACACACACACACACACACTCACATTGTTGTGCAACCATCATTGGCATCCATCTGTCCAAAACTTTTTTACCTTCCCAAAATGAAACTCTGTCCTCATTAAAAAAACAACTCTCCATTCCTTACTTCCCCCAGCCCTGACAGCCACCATTCTATTTTCTCTATATATAAATTTGACTACTCTAGGTACTTCATATAAGTGGAATCACAAAATTTTCCTATTTCACTTAATGTAATGATTTCAAGTTTCATCTGTATCAGCAGGTATCAGAATATCTTAATTTTTAAAAAGATAATAAATATTTCATTGTATGTAGATACTACATTTTATTTTTCCGTTCCTTTGTTGATCGACATTTGGGTTGTTTCTATCTTTTGGCTATTGTGAATAATGCTGCAAAGAACATGAGTGTACAAATATTTGTTTGAGTTTCTGTTTTCAGTTCTTTTAGCTATATACCCTGAAGTGGAATAGCTGTATCATATGGTAGTTCTGTTGAATATTTTTTTGAGGAACTGCTGTCTGTTCTCCACAATGGCTGCACCATTTTACATTCCCATCAGCATTGTAAAAGGGATCAAATTTCTACACACTGATGTCAACCCTTATTATTTGTTAATACTTTTTAATAATAATAGTTATCCTAATTGGTGTGATGTGATGGCCCTTCTTTCTTAATAGCTCTTACCTTGGTTAAGACCTGTCATTTTTAAGTATGTCCACTCCAAAAATACATTCTGATATGGGGAAATATAGTGTAGTTCACTGATTCCACAGAGGTCCTAGTGATGTGCACTTATGCCAAGACTCTAATTATCCATGACCTCCATATGACCTGTTATGACCTGAAAATCACAGTAATGTTTTTGGATACTCAGGTGTATAAATTTAACTTGATAATCTCAGAAAAATACTGTTTTCCCCTTTTCTTTGTAAAAATTTCCCTTGGAAAATTGTTGTAAGTTCCTTTGAGGTGGACTTGGAGAAAAATCCACACTATATATTTTTGACAGTGTTGCAGGAACTTTTCTGAAGGTGTCTTTAGACACCTAATTTCTGATCTAGGTTGGGGTTGGACCATAATTTAATTTTCTCTGCTGGTAAAATGATGCAGGTTTCTATTGTGCTTGAATTTTATTTTCATTTATGTACTTTCAGCCTGGTCTTCAATGTAATTCCCAGTGTAAATGTGATTGATCAGTTACTGCTGGAAATCCTTTTGAGCCAAAACATTCTGTCACTCTGTCCTGGTGATCTTTATGGTAATTGCACTCATCTTGTTTCTGATGTTCAATGCAGCCACCTAACCTCTGCTGCTCTGCAATCTCATTATTCTTATTTAAAAAACAGGGGGATCATTTCAATGGTGGCAACCCCATTTTCATCTTTAGTCCACAGAAGATAGATGACCCAGAAGTTTTTAAGGATGTTTGTAGTTCTCTCATCAAATAAAATCATAACATCTTGAAGAAGTGTCATCTGGGACCTCCGCAGGGGCACAACTATGAAATAGTTGTGTGGGCTGTTAATAATTAATCCACTTCAACATTCTCATTTTAAGTACATGGTTTTCTTCCTCCCCATTCTGTCAGGTAAATTATGGCATCTTACCCTCATTGAATGGCGATGACTATTGAATCCGTATTTTAGTCAACCAAACAAACCATCCATTAGAGCCAATTTCATCAGCTAATTTTAAAAGTCTGAAATCTCAGATAAGTTCTCCATAATAAATTCAACCCCACCCAACTTTATATTCCATTTTCTCAGTCTAACACTCGTAAATTATATGCCACATACACATTTTACAGGTTTCTGCTGGTATGAATTAGCAAGATAACACATTTCTTTTGCCAGAAATGGGACTTTCTTGAACCTGACTATAAATACAGGTTGGGATGCAATAAGTCCTGATTTAGATCAGCCTTGAGAAAAGTGAAATTTCCTTGAAAATTAACCACTTCAACTGAGGTCTTCAGAGAGATGCTAATCAAGGGAAGTTTAGTTTCTTCAAATGGGGTGGAAGAAACTGTCAAGGAAACCACATGAAGATTTGGTTTAAAAGTTTTTGCATTAATCTGAGTCTGGACTTACCCTAAGTATTTAATTTATTTTTATTTTAAATACCCAGTTTTTTCTGATAAGCATTCTGATATTAATCTGTAAGGCTCAGCACAATTGTGCATTGAACTTGCATTTTAATTCTGCAACCCACACTTGTGGATTTGAAGCTTGGTCCTCAGCCATGTTTGCTCTTGTGGCTATAAGACATGAGAAACTTTTAAGACTCTCCAAGTGGTTGTTTCTTCCCATGGTTTAATATGAGAGTTTAAACATCGGACATCATTTTCATTTCATAAATTATGTTGCTATCAGAAACAGTTAATGGTCCTGTAGCGCTTGTATTTTTTATTACTATAATAGGCAAAAGCAGCAGCCACTTGACCTCTAAAAGTATTGTGTTCAATTGGCAATTTATCCAAAGCAAGCACAAGTGGTCATTTAAATAATCATCTTGGAAGAAGCACTTGTCTTCATGTAAAGAGTCTTCATGTAAAGAAGTTACTGAATCATTCAAGCTGAAATAGTTGAGCAACCTAATTCCAGAGACCCATCTTGAATGTCTGTTTCCTGAGATCACTCAGAGTTCATAAAGGACAGAAAATCTGTTTCAGAAAGTTTAAAAAGTGCATTTTAATACAGGGATCTTGTTTCAAAAGTGAGAAAAGCTAAAGAGTCAGATGGGATATGAAGGCAACCTAGAGTCTGGCAAGAGGGGATCGCCTGAACAGAACTGAAATGGATATAGAGGCTGCTGTTAGACACTGGAAACATGGCGGGAGAAACTCCTGAGGTGGAATTGAACCCATGAAGGAGACAGTCTCAGTTGTAAATATCACTCAAGGAAAGTAGGTTCTTCCCTATTTCCTTCTTTCAATCACTCACCAGTCTGTTCTTTGCTCAAAATTGATGGGAAGCTAATTGTCAATGGATAATGGGAAATGCAATTTTTAGGAGTTATTCCTTCATAATAAAAATCAGAGCAGGATAAAGACAGAGAAATGGTCTTTAAAAAATGACAGCATACTGTTTTACTTCTAAAATTGTTAGCACAAACATTATATTTTTAAAAATAACTTCTCACATTTTAGTTTAATTGTTTAGATCCCTCCACCATAATTGTATTTTGAAACAAGGGTCTATTTTTTCCATTGTTTCTCCTAGTATTGCCTTTGCTTCCCCTTTATTCTCTTAGATTCAATGTTCATTCATTATCTAATGTGTGTTTGTACCCCTCCACCTCAATTCACTTGCTCCAGTGTCTTTTAATTATATATAATCTGGGATGAACCCAAACCACTGCTTTCTCTTTTCTTGATCTCCTGCTTTCAAAGGACATCCAATAAATGTCCACGATTGTTCAGTTTTTTTTGCTCTATAAATTCATTAGGACTAACATAAAAGGACCTTTGATATTGCCCTATAATTATGCTACCTTAATCTAGACCCAGTATTTTATCACTCTCTATAGTGTGTTTTTCTGTTATGCACTATCTTTAAATGACCATATTCCCATTACTTGCTGTAATATCAGGAGATATCTCTTGTAACTTATCAAAAGGAATAAAAGACATTAGAGGGGAACTTTCTTGTTTTTTAACATAATAAAATTACTACATCTGCTCCCATCTTTATCTACTTTGGTAATTTAACAGAACAGAAGCCCTATTCCTACTAAAGACTATTCCCTTACTCCTGATTTAGATTGCATCACCTTCCACCCTCTCAGGAACCTTATTCTCAACTGGATCTTTTCCATTAGCTTTTAAATGTTCTAACATCTTCCAATTAGGAAAAAAGTAATAATAAAGAAGCATAAAACAAAAATGAAAAGCCAAATCAAACTTAATATTTCTCCATCCAACCTCTGTCTTTAATTATCATCTTGTCCCTTTCTTCAAAGCCACAGTTTAAAAAATAATCCTTAAAAAACATTTTTCTATATTTTGGCAATTGTGATTAATGCTTCAATGAACATGGAATGCATTCTCTTTGAGATCCTGATTTTAGTTCCTTTGAATATATACCTAGAGGGGTTGCTGGATCATGTGTTAGTTAATCTATTTTTTTTTTTTGAGGAACCTCTATACCATTTTCCATACCTACTTCATTCCACCAGCAATATACAACAGTTCCAGTTTCTCCATATTCTCACCAATTTTTTTTTATAATACCCATTCTAATAGGTATGAGATGATATCTCATTGTGGTTTTGATTTGCATTTCCCTGATGATTAGTGATGTTGAGCACCTTTTCACGGGTATGTCTTCTTTAGAAAAATATCTATTCAAGTCCTTTGCCCATTTTAATCAATTAATTAATTGATTGATTAATTTGTTGTTGAGTTGTGGGAATTCCTTACATATTTGGGGTATTAACTCCTCATCAGATATATGATTTGCAATTATTTTCTTCCATTCCATAGGTTGCTTTTTTCATTCTGTTGGTTGTTTCCTTTGCTGTGCAGAGCTTTTTAGTTTTATGTAGTTCTATTTGTTTATTTTTGCTTTTGTGGCTTATACTTTTGTTGTTATATCCAAGAAATCATTGCCAAGATCAATGTCATAAAGCTTTTTCCCAAATGTCCATTGATAGATGAATGGAAAGAAAATGTAGTATATATTTACAATGGAATAATATTCAGCTTTAAAAGGGAAGGAGATCCTGTCATTTGTGGCAACATAGATGCACCTGGAGGACAATATGCTAAGTGAAACAAGCCAGTCTCAGAAAGACATATACTGCATAATTCCACTTATATGAAGGATCTAAAATAATCAGACTCATAGAAGCAGAGAATAGAACGATGGTTGCCAGGAGCTGGAGTAAGAGTGGAATAGGGAGCTGTTATCCAAAAGGTATAAATTTGCCATTACACAAGATGAATAAGTTCTAGAGATCTGCTGTACAACATAGTAACTATAGCCAACAAGACTGTATTGTTTACTTAAAAATTAGCTAAGAGGATAGATCGAATGTTGTGTTCTTATCACTTACACAAAAAAAAGGACATGAAGCCTTTGTGGGTGATAGGTATGTCTATTTTTCTTGATTGTGTTGGTGGTTTCATGGGCGCATGCTTATGTCCTAACTCATGGAATTGTATCATTAAATAAGTGTAATTTTTAACATATCAGTTATACCCCAATAAAGCTGTTTAAAAAATATTTGTCTATATTTGATATCTTCACTTCATCCTCTCCTTCTCAGTTTCAACCCATCCCCAGTAGAATCTACCTTTTATAACTCCAATAAAAGATTACTTCATAAGTTATTTCCAAATCCATAGATGCAATGGAATGATTTTATCTTCTACTTAGTTGACTCATAAGTAAAATTTGCTTCTGTCTCTGAAAATTGATTTCCCTCCACCCTAAACTTTTCTGGTTTTCTTCTAATGTTTGTGGCTGCTCACTCTTATCTTTTTTGCAAATATATCTTCTTCTCTCCAGGCACGAAATGTTGAAATTTTTTATAATCAAATTCCAGGCCATTATGTTATCTTACTCTAGAACTTAAAATATGATTTGATAGAAACACAGCTACATTGCCAACTCAATGAAGTTTGGACATATGTGTATTTGAGACCTTGAAACTGAATTCTATAAATCCAGTTGCTTATTTAACATCTAAATCTATTCATTTAAAAAAATACATAAAACCTCAAATGCTCATGGTCTCCCTAAACCCCCAAATCTGTCTTCCTTCATTTTTGTTTGTCTTAGCTTGTGGTTGCACCATTCATCCAGTTATATAAGCCAGTCACCTAGCAATAGTCTTTGACTTCACTCTGTCTCATCGACCACTATATTCTGTTTAGTATCAATTCTATCCACTTTACCTCCTAGATACTTCCTTAATCTAGCCACTGTTTTCTATCTAGTTATCACTGTAAGTAGTAAATTAATGCATGAATATAAATTTCCTTGCTTTGCTTGGTACCTGTAATATTTGTGGTAGAAAAAATTATGAAAAAATTTCTGTTTATATTTCCTGTATTTTACCTTCTGTTCTTCCATTCTCCTCTTCCCATTTCAAGCAGTTACACTGGACTCTCAAAAAATTGTTTCCTCAGGAAATGTTGCATGTGTAAACATCAAGGTATGAAGGAGAGGATTGATTACAAGGCAATTGGAAGATGAAAAGCCAGTGGGTACAACATGCAGTGTCTAATGCTACCTTGTTACTGGACAGAGCTCTGGAGCTGCACCAAGTCATTAGAGGGACATAACTTGTGGGAGATGTAGGGAAGCATGTAATAACCGTGATATACTCATTTTGCCAAATATTTCAGTATCTCAAATATTGCACAGAAACATTTATCAGTTGTAAATGAAGGTACTGGTGATCTGATCTCAAAAGACCGGAAGGGGACCTCTATAACACTTTTGCATTATAGAATTTTTATACAACTCTGATAGTATAATATACCTAAAATAATGGCTGCATCTGAATTCTCTACTGGCTCAGTTATTTAAAGAATTGAATTCATTTAAAACAAGTAAAGAATCACTAGGTTTATAACAATAACTCATAACTATTTACTTTGTAGAGATTTATAGTTAAATCATAGTAGCTTTCACCAATAGATGGCAAACACTTGGCTTGTATCATTTGCACTAATTGAAATAACACATTTTCCACAAGAAAACAAAGAAAGAATAAACTAGATAGAGAAAAAAATATTTTTATTCTTTGAAATTATGTTTGTAAAGATTCTTATATGCTCTAACAGTTTATCTGTGGGAGAAGGAAAAAAAAATAAAACCAATCTGGAAATTTAGAGATTGGTTTCTTTACCTAAAACTAAAGATCTTAGTACTAATTGAGTATATAATATTGTATCATATTATTCATTATTCAATATATAGAAATAATTGCCCATGTGTTTCTAATGGGGAAGAAAAAATAATAGTTTTAGTCAGTATAGATATTCCATGATGAAAGGGGAATGATGACTATCTCCATTTCCAAAGGGAGGGCAGGAATACAAAACATACTATGCCATAAAATGTTAAATTCAACTTTTTAAAATGTTTTAAGCATTTCAAACTAAATAGTTTTAAAACTTTAAAAAAGTTATAACATATACACATAATTTTTACATTTGAAATGAGTTGTTAAATTGTTAAGACAACTTTTTTCTCAAAATTTAGATATGCTAGTCATACCTGAGAATAGCCTCCAGAGGGCGACCAAGTTGCATTGTTGCAAACAATCGCATCAAAATTTAACATCGCTTCCAATGAAAGCATGGACTTTTTTAAAGTTAACATTTGAAAAGGCAGTAATAAGAGTTAATCCTAGAAAAAATATCATCACTTGAAGTCTGAATAGCTTTGAAAATACTGGATGTTTAAGGAGGAGGCAACCTATAAGTTGAGGCTTTAGGGCCTTTGAATCTAGATAGACCTCACAAAGTTACTACATTAGCAAAACATCATCAGTTCACCCTGCTCCAGTATTTCTGCTCCCTGAAAGTTTACTTATTCTCAGCACCTTGTAAGCAAACAAAGTGTGGCTTTTGCATTTCAACAGACTTAGATTTCAAGGTCAACTCTGCAATTAATATACTACCTTGTAAACAGAGTTTTATATGAGGCATGTGGTAAATAGTATCTTCCTCATCTTTCGTAGTTTTGTGAGAATTAAATGTGATAAATATATGAAAGCACCACAGTGACTGGTGGATAAATATTATCTTTTGTTCATTTCTTTTGTCCTTTTTTCCCCCCTCCTTTACATAGAGAAAGAGAAAAATAGGGTCCAATTAGGTCATTTGCTTCAATGTTTTAGTGACATATCGCTCTTCCATTATATGTCCCCAAAGTGTATTTTTAAAAATTTCATAGAAATAAAGTAGTCATTAAGTTGAATTAATTGATATTTCTCAATTCCCAGACAAATATATTCCATAAATGTTGTAGGTTTGTCTATCTTTGACTAGATAATGCCTATAATCAATAAGGAAGTATTTCTAATTAAGAAATCTATCTAATTGGCTCTTACTTTGTACCAATGTATTCTTATTTCTATTTATTTTACCTTTATTAAAGCTACATCCCTGAGAACATTAGTTGAATTTACCTTGTAGCTGCCCTTTCTCATTATTCTTGACCCATATCTAACCAGCAGACAATTGCTTTTGATTCTTCTTTATAAGGTTATCAAGCATTGCTTCTCTTCTATTCCCATAGATTATGTCCTTGTAAAATAACCTTCCTGTGGGTCTCCCTAATTTTAGTCATTGGTCAAGATGGCCTTTCCTGTTCCCCTCAGCTTGACTAAACTTTATAGGTTTCTTCTTGACTATAGGCCCCTGACCTTCCTTTTCTAAAAGCACTGCAGTTGCCTGTAAGCCAGATGAGGGGAATGCATGGGTGAGACATCCCCAGCAGCTCTTGGACAGGCTTCTTGATGGAGTCTAAGATGAATTTGGTAGGATTTGTGTCCCTTTAATGCTTTCTGAGAGTCTAATCTGCTGTTCTCCCAGTCCCTCCAACCCCAGTTATGTAGCTTACTATTTAGCACTTTTGATCTGATGAAAAAGAAATGGACATCTTTGGGAGCGTCCTGCACGGCTGGTGAAGCAAGGTGACAATAACCTATATTTAAAGTACAGTCTTCCCGTTTATTTTCTCTGTAGTTTTTACCAATTGTTTTACTTCTATAAGCCCCAATTTCCTCATTTCTCAAATAAATATAAAGACAGTACCTATTTCATTGGGTTGTTTTGAAGATTAAAGGAGATAAGACAAAGTATTCAAAATTATACTTCATATATAGAGTGTGCTCCCTAAATGGAAACCATCTCGATTGTTCTTGTTATTATTATTAAAATTTATGTTGTTATAATAATTACCTTGCACTATTCTACCAGATAGAATCTTATTTCAGTGTTCAGCTCAAATGTCATCAGCTCCATAATAAACTTCTCTGACCAGTTCTTCTAGAAGTAACTTGTTCCCACTCTACATTCCTGTAGTGTACATTATCTGAATTACTTTGGCATTCATCTTTGAATTTGACTATATGCCATCTCTCCTAACTGGACTGTAAAGTTTCAGAATATAAGGACTCTTGTTTATGTATTCGTGTATCTCCCATTGAAATTTGTATCGTGCACTATCTAGAAAAAATGTTTCATGAAAATATGTGGAATGTTTGAAAGATTTGATTGATCACTAACTCTACTGTGGCTCTTCTGATAAATGGACAAAGCTCATAACTGTTTTGGGGATATACTACATTTTATAATCTTAAGAATTTAAGAATTTTCATATTGACTCTTGGTTTAAAAGATCCCATAAGAATAACTTGAACAAGTTTTAACTTCATGAAATTAGTAAAATTTTCCCCATTTGTTATAATTTTATACATATTCAGAATTGCCTCTAACACTTTCAGTATTCTAGCATCTGTAACTATAGGAAGCTACTTAGCTGAATATAGACACTGTTGTTTCTGAGCCCTTCCTATATTTGAAAACAGAAAGATGGCTATAGTAATAATAACGCAATGCATTTTTACAGTGCCCTATCATTTCAGAGAGCTCAACCATCTTCATGTAGTCATATAACATAGCAGGAAGATTTATATTATAATGCAGTCCCCAAGGGTATTTTTTATCATTTTTAATTTTACAAACCTTGTTATTCATGGCCGATAAATATAAACTCATATTGGCAGGTGGCCCTGAGATTGGCTTCCAGCAAGACAGAGACAGGACTGGGAGGGAAAAGGCGGCTTCATAAGTGATGGGAAAGAACATCTAGAATAGGGTTGTCTGAGTAGGAAAAACTAGGAGAGAGAAGAGAGAAATCATAATATAGGAAAGAAAGATTGGAGTGTGAGTGTAATAAAGGCAACATTCATTTTCTTCCTCACATCTATTTTTTTCTTTGACTATTCCCTCTGATCTCTTTTTAAGATCACATATCCTCAATGGTAGAAACCTTCAGTTGGGGATAAGAAGGATATCTCCAGAGATAGGACAATTGTACTATCATTTACTTCTGTCCTTAGTTTACAACACTCTTATTCTCTCTGTACCTTCACCCCTTAGTCAAAAAAAATCAACACTCTCCTGCCCTACTTAAAAGAGAGAGAAAGAGAGAGAGAGAGAGAGAGAGAGAGAGAGAGAGAGAGAGAGAGAAAGAGAGAGAGAGAGAATGGCAAGGGCAGAAGACTGCTTGCCAATACTGAGGCAGAGGATCCCAGTGGGAGCAGGATAGATGCAGAGGCAACAAATTCCACAGTGAGTAAAAAAGGTAAGCACCTATGGTTGAACCAAACTGGAATGCCATCTATATTACAACAAAATGAAATAAAATAAAAAGACATGTGGGTAAAGAGACTGTAAGTTTGGGATAGCTTTGCTTAACTTCTTAATGCCTTTATTAATTTTTTGGAATTTCTCATGATGCCACAGAGGAAACATTAAAAACTAGTAACTGTAGGTACATAATGCATATCAACAGATAAATAACACGTGCTTGGTCTTCACTCCTAAGTTCTATCTTATTTAATTTATAGAAATGTGTTTTACTGCTCTTCCCATTTCAAATTTAAAAATAAATATAACATAAATCTAGCCTTAACCAAACTCTCATTCCTGGCTCTGAAATCCAGTTCTCTACTTTTTATTTCAGCCAGCCCCCTGATTTTATTTGATCTCACTAACACTGCTCTTCATTTCTCTAGGTAAATCAAGAAATATAAATCTAATTTATTTTATAATAGAAATATGGTATTATGGACAAAAGATATGACTATTTATGTGCATGATTACGCATATTTTTTTCTTACAATTCTACCTGTGCAAAACTTATCAGACAGTGAGTCAAACTAAAATGAAGCCAATATTTTAGTTACCTTATTGAGAATACAATGGAGCTAAGCTATAAGAGTATGTCTTTCCCACCAATAATACTTTGCTTCTACAGTATAAACCTCACATAATAATAAACTACTTTTTACAAAGGCCATGTAGAGGAGATAAAAAAAAAGTGACTTCTGTTAATAAGATTCACTATACTATAAGTACAATTTCAAGAGTTAAGGATCTAGTTTACTAACTCTCTTTTCCTATGTTTTTCTGCTTTATCCCTGTTGAAGGAACACATTTTTAGGCATATTCTAGTAGTAATAAGTTATTCACAGGTTTAGATGTCAGAGTCATCTCCTCCAGGCAGTGATACAGTTTTTTTTTAACTGATTTTGATACTTCACTAGAGTAACTTGCCCTCCAATTTTGTAACCACTATATGTGCTAAGTGCTTTCCAATTATATTCAATAGGCCCTTATTATTAATCATGTAAGGTATGTTTTAGTATTCTCTTTTTACAGATGAGTAAATCAAAGCATGAATTTACTAAGTGGTGAAGCTGGAATTTAAACACATCCAAATTTATTTAATTCCAATTCTTAGTTCTTACACATTTTCATCATACCCTTTATAAGGTATGAAAATTATTCTCAATAAAATATTAAATTTGGTAGAATATTACTTACTTATGCTTTTTAATGACATAATACAAAAAATATGAGCTTCAACTACAAAATGGCAGAAAACTGTACTTAATGGCATGACATAACCATGAGTAGAAGGTAGGTTGAAAGAAAAGTAATGAAGGCTCTAATTTCCTCACTCTTCCTCCATGTGACTGAATTATTCTAGAGGATCCAATTTTAGGGGAACTATATAAATCATTGTGTCTCAGAATTTTTAAATAAAAATGTCATTACTGGTGGAGGTGTTACATCAGAGATGAGAGGTGAGAAAAGTGTTAAGAGAACTACTCAAAAATAGAAAGCTAGGAGATATTAAAATGCTGTTAGGATAGAGGAAAACCAAAGAAGAGAGGTAATAGACAGAAATAAAATAAAAGAAGATCATTCAGGATATGGTAAGAATAGTACAGCATGAGAGGAAATTAGGAAACAAGGTGATTCATGATTCAGGTGGCAACATTTGCTATGTTCTTAAGGCAGCCATTTCTGTAGATTAAACATGTGAAGAACACATTCTTTGGGGACTACATCTTTATCCATGTAAATATTGCACTGAAAATGGAATCTATTCACAACTGAAAATGGAAAGCTAAAATTTTGCTGGCTATTCCTGGTGGAATCCAATTACATTGTCAAAGGCCAGTTTACAATGTGAACATGCTTTTGGGTTAAGTCTCCTCATCTATGCCTGCCATAATGATCAATTAAGAACCAGATCTACTCTTTCTTTAAAATAGAGTCCTTGGCTCCTTGAACCATTTATAATCCTCCTATTGGAGCTGTCACAATAGCTCTGGGAATAGAGAGAACAAAATAGCAGTACTTAGATGGACTAATTGTGCAAATGGTGCTATAATAGATTGGAGGTACAAGAAATTAAAGCCTCTGAGTTCATGATTTCTTAGATTGAAACCAGTAACTTGTGTCTGCATTTGCAGAAGGACTGAGTAGTGGGAATGTGTCAGACAGAAGTTATATTTGGCCCTTTGTACAGATGGACTCCCCTTGTTTATGGTATATTAACTGTCACTTTGTCTCTTTTCAAATATTTCTGTGTTTTTATAAGTTTCTTTTCTGAGGCTGCTGATGTGAGTAGAAAAATATTGGAAGTGGTAATGCAGTTTTTGAATTATATTACACTGTTATCAAGTGATATTATTTTGTCATTTATTATGGAAGTATGGAAAAAAATTTACAAATCTATGTCACTATATTGAAGTAGAGATCCTAGTTATCCTAACCATAAAAAGTATATTATATGCATATAATAGGTTTGCATGTTAATTTGTAGAGATGGAGTTGGAAAAACTCACACATAGTAAAATTAAGTTTGAAAATTTCTTAAATAATACATGAAGTATTAAGTACTAAAGAGGCCAAAGGGAGAAAAATAATATTTTTCTGAAATGCATGGGATTAATTATATTGCTCACTAGATATGTCTGGCTCTCTACTTTCTGAGTTCATGGGATATTTCATTTTTGGGATTATCTATTGGTAGGACATGTAATTTTGACCAATGATGTATAAGTAGACTTGACATATGTCACTTCTAGGCTGCAACAATTAACTGGTGTGAGATACTTCAGAGTTTTTTTTTCCATCTAATTTGGCAAATGGCAATGTTTAAGATGGTCGATGCTCCTCCTTCTTGAGTCCCTGAGTAAAATGAGAAAATCTTCCTCCTCCATTCTTCACCTAACCCATGATTGTTTTACTTCATGAGAGAGAAATACATCTGCTGTTTAAAGCCATTAGAGTTTTGTAATTAGTTGCAACTGAACACCTCTCAGCTTATTTACTATTGTAGCATATTTTAACTTATTCTCACTGATCGGAGTAGGTGGGTAGAAAATGTCACTTTTAGGAGAGATGCAAGGTATGTGAAGAATGAGGCAAGGACATTGGATTTAGCTCATTAGATATATTAAAATCTGTCTACCTACAAACACACCCATGTATGTATGTATATATAGATCTGTAGATCTAGCTCTATTGATTGATCTTTCTATGTATGTATGTATGTATGTATGTATGTATATATCAATCTATCTATATCTATCATCTATGAATTGAGAGAGAATGAAAATTTTGTGCATTTTTTTTTGTATTGAGAAGAAACATAAATAAGAAGTGTGATATGGAGGAAATGTATAATGCAGAAATTCCTGGACCTACCTCTGAAATGTTTGGCTATAAAAGGAAGGAGAAGAATAGGAGAGTATTAGAGGAAGCATTAGATGTCAGTAAGAAATTTATATTTTTTTCTTCCAAATGATGAGAAGAGTAGTACATATCTGCAAGTAGAGAGGAATGGTCATAAATGAGGGAGAGATGTGGGGTCAGTGGTGGTGTGTTGCTAGAATATCTGAGATGAGAGAGTGGGCCAAGGTTCTAAGATTCACAGTCAGATGGGATTGAATTCAGAGATGGGTTACTTAGTTCTATTTAGGAGGAGAGATACCTCTTTCTTTGTAAATGCAGGAAAATGAGAGATGTAGAAGCAAGAATGTGTTCAACATTAGCATAAAAAATGCATCTTACATTTTATCAGAGAAGGACAGTAGATCTTGAATTCCAGTGTTTTAAACCCATGATATAAATGTTAATCATAATCATTATTCTGGCATAATGCATACTGTGGACAGCACCCCTTCTGCACTCACTGTGCTCAGAGCCTCCCACACAGTACTTCTCAACTTTTGAAGCAATCGTTTTCAGAGATATTTGCAAAGTTTTAAAAATCACAAAATTATATTCAGGGTAGCTAACAATTTGCAAATGGTCTATCGCCTTAAAAAGAATAATTTGCCAGTAGTTCAAAGGTTACCTAACAGACATATTTCTACTGTGAGAGGAAGAATATGTGGGAGAAGAATTATAGAAGGAAAAATCTCTTGATGTGAAAATTAGACTAATGTGTAGCTCAGAAATTACATACAAGTGCCAAGATTTAAACCAATGGTTCTCAAATTTTGGTAAGCATCATAATCACCTAATAAGCTTGTTACAACTACAGGTGTTAGGGACCACAATGAAATTTTCTGTGTCAGAATTTTGAAGCAAAGGGTCCAAGCTTTTGTCTTGTCATAAGATTACTAGGTGAATTTATGCACTCTGAAGTTCTACATTTATTGTTTAGTACATTTCTTATTAAACTGATTATCTCTTTAATTGCAAGCAGTGGGAGAAGTTTTATCTGGTTTATGAGTAAAGTGGCTGTATACTTTGGGACTGAGAAAGCCAGGATCATAGACCACACAATATTAAATTTGAGAGAGATCTTGGTGCTTGTTTTATCAAATCTTTACATTTTATTGACTGGCTTAAATGGAGTATGAATCCCTTTTATGGTCACAAAGTGGCACAAAGGGCTGAAAATTGACACTAGGATTTTGACTTTAATCTTTAACTCCCATACTTAACATTAAACATACTCATACAGCTTTATTCTGCTGAAATAATTCTATTATTTTCCTCTCAAACATTTCTTGTATTTCTAGATGACTCGTTTTTTCTCCAAGTGTTCTAATTTACAAGGGAAAAGGAAAGCTACCTTTGGTTTGTAGGATGATTTCCTGAATTTTATATATTTGTGGGAGGGACAAATGACACATATGCATGGAATGGTTTGAAGCACTGTTCTCCCAAGCATATGTATTTGCTCTCTGCCCTGCCCTCCCACCCCAACTTACGTACATGGTTTCTCAATTTTCTCCAGAAGAAATTAATTTGGGGTTTTAAGTAATTTCTTTTTACTATAGTTCTTTAAAATATTGCTATATTGGAAAGAGCTGATTTATTATCTTACCAATATTTTCACAAAACACATAGGTTTTTGATTGTTTCTGTGATTTGAAGGCTTCAGGTGAGAAAGAAACTGCTAAAGATTTTTTGTTTTAGGAAAAGAAAATAATTTTGATCCTATAAGTGAGGTACAGAGTACAAAAGAAAGATTGAGAGGAAACTAAAACTAAATAATTTATTGAATAGCATTTTGGAAGAATGGCCCAAGATGTACCTGACAAAACAATACTGAGGAGTTAAGGATAGGGGTCACCCATGATTTATTTTCTGCCCTTTTCAGCACCAAATGAAAAGTTAAACCTGTTTATAAACAACTAAATTAACATGTTTATAAACAACTCCACATATTAAATCCATTCTATCTGAAGTACCTAACATAATTTTTTTTTTCTTGAACCCTATCCTGCTTTAACAACTCTTTTAGGAATGCATTCCAAACTTTGATAAAGAGAAAAATATATTGGTTATTATTCATTATTGTTTCTATTTGATTCATTGATATTTTTGTATTGAAATATTTAGTTTATTGTTGTAATTTCAAAAAATTCTCATTCTCATGGTCTACAATACTCTAAACAAAAATTAAAATATAAACCGTTTAGTAGAATAAATTCAAAAATTTAGTTAATAGCTTTAAGTAAAGCCCGAAGATATATAAAAAATGTAGTCGAACAGTTCAAAATACACATCAGAAAATGACATGAGCAGGTGATTCTGAGGAACATCAAATAGTAATGTATAATAATACCAAATTAAATACAATTACACAACGAATTGGGGTACTGCACATTAAAACATCAGTGACACACTATTTTTTATTTGTCATCATGTTGAGAAAAATGAAAAAGAATACCATCATTCACTCTTGGCAAAGCTATGGAGAATACACATTCTCATATACTTTTTGAAAGTGTGTGAATTGAGCTACCATATTTCAAAAGGGTAAGTTAGCGTCATGTACTTGGTTTTAACACATCCGTATCTTTGATACAGAAATGTCATTTCCGGGAATGGATGCTAAAAAAAAAAAAAAAAAAAAAAAAAGAAACCTACATGTCTACATGTGCAGAAACCTAAATAATTAGAGTTAATTAAATGCATGGTATATCAATACTGTGGAATAGTAAGCAATTATTTAAAGAAATAAGAGTTTTATATACTAAGAGATCTGTAAGATTTATTTTATAAAAAGCTAATAGAATAATAAGTATTCCGAGTCTGTAATTTTGCCAATTTATATTTTGTTAATTATACTGTATTATGTCATATGATACTAGAAAAATGTACTAATATGATATTTAGGATGATACGATAATGAATGCTGTTATGCATTGCCCAGAATCCTGCTTAAAACTGAACGATTTTCCCCTACTTCCCTGCTCCTCGGTGGGCTGCCTGCTAACATCTGCAAGCTCTGTCTTCTGGAAATTACCCTTGGATAGAGAGTCCTGCTTTGCCTAAGATCACAGGGCCTGCACATAATGACTAGTCACTGTCAGGGTAGAAACACTCAGGCTCTTTACTGCAGTGGAGGACAACTCTGAAATGTTATCCCAGATTTCTCTATGAGCTCGACTATAGCCTTTGTTGAAACTGAATTTTAGCCCACCTTCACACTCTAACTATTATTATATCTTCCATTCCCTTCCACAGATGTCAATCATGGGAACACTTCCTAATAAAACTTACACAGCAGTGTTTCAGAATCTGCTTTCCAGAGAACACGACCTGCAACACTTAAAATTTATTAATAATGTGCACTTTTACTGAGGTAAATTTAAATAAGAAAAGAGCACTTACAATTTTTGTTATTTTATGCACACCCAAATTTAAGCTTTTCTGTATTCATGTAAGGGATGTCATATTCTGTGTATATGTCACAATCTTTCTATCAGTATACAAACCATCTTTTTCTAATTTTAAAAATAAATCAGTAAATGGATTCTACTTCATTATTAGAGATTTAACTTAAACAATAACCCTTTACCCTAATATGTTTATGCTTTACCCTGAATTTGAAAGTTCACAGTATTTTTTGATTTTTATAGACACCTGTAGACCTCAAGAGCTCCTTGACATTGAATCATCCAAAACATTTGGTTCCTGCTAATTCTTCTACCATTGCTGACTCTCTTTCCATTCACATTAGACCACATTTTACTTTCACTGCTTCACCAGCTTCCTTTTTGTTCCAAAGTAGCACCAACATAGACTGGTATGTGAAATAGCCTTGTGGTAATGGAGAGTATAGAATAGCACAGAATACGAATTCACTTGTAATGAAAAGTAAGAAATCATTGTTCTCTAAATTCTCTATTTCTGTTACTGATACATCTCGATGGCCATGTTTTCTCCCTTAACCAGTACTTAGATCACCTACTCTCTTCTCTTTTGTCTGTTCTAAGGCTTCCCAAACCCTGAGACCTTAGCTTGGCAAGAATAGTTTCTAAAGCCTACTACATGGTTCTTCCCCCTGCACCCAGCTTTATTGAAGTATAATAGACAATTAGTTGCTCATATTTACATTGCACAATCTAATGAGGTATTTTTTTTTCCAACTGTATTTGGCATACAACAATATATTAGTTCCAGTTGTACAGCATAGTAATTAGAGATCTATATAACTCATGAAGTGATCACCCCACTAAATCTAGTACTCCTCTTTCCCCATTTGATACATGTTTTTCTTTACAACATTGTTGATTATTTTTCTTATGCTACACTTTATTTCTCCCTGTCTCTTTTGTAACTATCCATTTGAACTTTTTAGTCTCTTTGCCCTTTTTTTGTCACCCCCCATACCTCTCTCATCTAGTAGCCTTCAAAATATTCTCTGTATTTATGAATTTGTTTCTACTTTTGTTGTTTATTTTGTTCTTTAGATTCCACATGCATGTGAAATTCATGCGATATCTGTCTTTCTCTATCTGACCCATTTCATTCAGTGTAATATCCTCTAAGTCAATCAAGGCAATCTTTTCATCCCCTTTCTTTTAGTCTGTGTCTCTTCTAATCTGAAGTAAGTCTCTCGTAGGCAGCATAATTAGGGGGACTGTTTTCTTATTTTTTCAGCCCCTCTATCTTTTGGTTGGAGCACTTAATTGTTTTCCATGTGAGGTACTTGTTGATAGACATGTAATTATTACCATTCTTTCTTTAAGCTTTCGATAGATGTTTTTCTTTTTTAAAAAGTTCCTCCAACAATTCCTGTAATACTGGCTTAATGTTGATGAATTTCTTCAGCTTATTTTTGTCCAGGAAAGTCTTTATCCTGTCCTTTGACTCTAAATGATAGCTTTTCTGGATAAAGTATTCTTGGTTGTAGATCCTAGGTTTTTATCATATCGAATATTTTGTGCCAAACCCTCTGTCCTGCATAGTTTCTTTTGAGAAGTCAGCTGCCAGTATTATGGGTATTCCTTTTTAGATAACTAATTGCTTTTCTTGTGCTGCTTTTAAGATTCTCTCTTTGAATTTAATCTTTGGCATTTTAATTATAATGCCTCTTTCTGTGGGCCTCCTTGGGTTCCTCTTGTTTGGAACTCTCTGAGCTTCCCGGCGTTGTATGTCTATTTCCTTCACCAGGTTAGGGAAGTTTTCTATCATTATTTCTTCAAACATATATTCAACTTCTTGTTCTCCCTCTTCAGCTACCCCTATGGCACAGATGTTGTTACCCTTAATTTTGTCTCATAGGCTCCTTAAATTATGAATGTAATTTGATAATTTACAATATTAAATTATTTAATAATAAATTATTATTAATAATATTTTTTTCCTTGGCATTCTGATTGGGTGTTCTTGGCTTCTCCATCCTCTATGTCAGTTGTTTGAGCCTCTTCTTTATCCACTCTGTTGACTCCCTCTAATACCTTCTTCATTTCAGATAATGAGTTCTTCGTTTCAGATGGATTCCTTTTTACAATTTCCATTTCCATTTTTAGGTTTTTTTACCTCTTTACTGAGGTTCTCACTGAATTTATCTACACTTCTCTTAAGTTCATTGAGCATCGTTATAATCAGTGTTTTGAACTCTGTATTTGTTAGATTGCCTGACTCCATTATTCATGAATCTCTATTCTGTTCTCTCATATGGTTTCTGCTTCTTTGTCTTTCCACAGTAGTCTCCCTTTACTCATGATTTTGCTTTCCATATTTTCAGTTACCTACAGTCATCTATGGCCTGAAATTACTAAATGAAAAATTTCAGAAATAAAAAATTCATAGGTTTGAAATTACACACCATTCTAAATAACATGATGAAATCACACACAGTCTTGCTCTGTCCTGAGATGTGAAACATCCTTTTGTTTAGCATATCTATGCTGTAGAGACCTCTCTGCCTTTTAGTCACTTAGTAGCCATCTCAGTTATCAGATCAGTTATCAGAGAGAGAACACATTCACTCTGTCCAATTTGTAAATTAACTATCATAGGTATGTACATACAAGAAAAGACGTAGTAATGTATGGTACTATTTATGGTTTCAAGCATCCACGAGGAGTCTTGGAATATATCCTCGTGGATAAGAGTGGACTACTATATTTCAGTCTGTCTTTCAAACTGAATCTGATAAACTCCATAAATTAGTAATTATTACACAAAGTATAAATATTTGATTCGAGGAGTCTTCTATATGTCGACATAGTCCTAGCCTAAAACTCTATCCCCCACAATTCTGAAAGAGCTTTTGACCCTGAATCAGCCATGTATAGCTACCACAGTCTTATGGCTTAGAGAATGAAAGCCAACTCTTTTCTATTGATTTTTTTTCTTTAGTGAATGCTAGAGCTGTCATCTCATTAGAGCAACACTAATTTATTCTTATTGTTTCTAGTAATTTTATTCCCTATGCATCCTAATGATCTTTGAAACAACACCATCGATTAACAGAGTCATTCCCCCAAACACTTATTGAGTCCCTACAATATATCAGGTGCATGGTGCTCTAAGTGTTTGGGACACAATGTGAAACAAAACAGAAAATGCTCCCTTTTTGTCCTGCAACTTATATTTGGGAGAGGGCTGGTAAATGAATTTCTATCTATTTATCAACTTATTTACTGCTCTACTTACTAATGTTGTAAGTTATATAAAGTATATTGGAAAGTGTTAAGTAAAAAAAAAGTGTTATGGTAAAAAAAGAAAAAAACTATATACTGAGTATATCTGTCAGAAGATCGGTTTTGCTGATAAAACTGCCTCTAAATCTTAATGTCTTTAACAATACATATTCTATTTCTCACTTTATCATCTAGAGTGTGTCTGGTCCTGTGACAGTGGAGAGGAAACATGGCAAATTAGGTTTTGGCTCCTAGAAGTGATACATGTCATTTATGATCATAATTCAATAGCCTAAATCTATCAGATGAACAAGCTAATTTTATAAGTGTAAATAAAGTTCTCCCTTACTCCTGAATACAGGAGGATTAGACTCTCTTTTAGCTGTGTTAATGACTTTTTGTGAGTGTAAAGACTGGGGCATGTGATGAGAACAGGTTGCAATTTTTAAAAGATTGTAAAGGGAAGTTTCATAAAGAAAATATAACTTAATGACAGACAGGTGATGTAAAGGTGGTGGCTATGGCTATAACTAGATGAGGATTCCCTCATTTTTTTATTATTATTACTTCTCAGATATAGGAAACAGATGATGTAAAGTCCTCAGACAGGAACATATTCAGCATGTGTGCGGAACAGCAAAGCCTGTGTGGCTGAAGAATGAGTAAGGTGGAGGGCAGTAGGAGGTCAGATTAGAGAGAAAAAGAATAAGTAACAATATTTAGGGCCATGTAGGTTATCATAAGTGTTCTGGCCTTTACTCCAAGTGAAATGGGGAGTCATTGTGAAATTTTGATTTCTCTGCAGAATGGACCTTACTCTTGTTTCTAGCTCTTTATTACTCCTGTTATGAAAATATTTCCCCCTCTCCTTTTCTCTGATCTCTCTGACAAACCCACTCATATTCCATTATTGACTCACAATCTCCAAGTTTATTCAGGACCCCTTTGTGGTTGAGTGTAAAAAAAATATCTCTGCTCTGCCAGGACTCTGCTGTCCTCACTTCATTATTTAGTCATTACCCTTGTCATTTTATGCTAAGTTGTTTATATTTATCATCCCTCACACTTTCCAAAGCCTTTGATATGGTAATGTTGCCCTTCAAAATCAGTTTTGCTTGAAAGGAGAAGAGGGCACTTTGCTATTTTCCATGCAGTTTCCCTATGTTTTCTTTACTGTGACATGGTCCATATCACTAAAAGATGACTGAGAGATGTATAGGAGCTATGGTATTGCAGAGATTCCACATGGTAATGTCATCGTTTTTTAAGCAGGTGACACTAATTAATGTTTACAGAGTCTTCTTATTGCTATACCAGAAGCATACAGTTTCAAGTAAAAACAGAAAGCTTTCTTAAGCATTTTCGGGAGATAATACATCACAGAAGAATAATACATCAGTTTTAGTCTGTTTGGGATGTTAAAACAAAAATAATCTTAGACTGGGTGGTTTATAAACAACCGAAATTTGTTTCTCATGATCTGGAAGCTGGGAAATCCAAGATCAAAGCACAAAAAAATTTGGTGTCTTGTGAGAGCCCATTTTCTCATTCATAGATGACCATCTTTTTGCTGTGTCCTCACATGGTAGAAAGAACAAGGGCAGTCTCCAAGCTCTAATATAAGGGCACTAATCCCATTCATACAGGCTCTACCATAATGACCTAATCACATACAAAAGGTCCCACCTCTTAATACTATCATATTGAGGTTTAAGCTTTCAACATATGAATTTTGGAGAAACATAACATTCACTCTATAACATTCCATCCCCCTACCCCCAATTCAGGTCTTTTATACATGCAATATATATTCACTGCATTCCAACAGTCCTAAAATTCTTAACTCATTCCAGAATCATCTAAAGTCTAAAATTAAAAGTCTTACTTAAATATCATCTTAATTTGATATGGATGAGATTCAAGGTATGATTCATTCTGGGGAAAATTTTCCCAGCTGAGAACTTGTGAAAACAAACAGGTTCTGTGCTTTTAAAATACAGCAGTGGAATAAGCATAGAATAAACATCTCTATTTCAAAAGGGAGAAGTAGAAAAGGAGAAAGGGATGTGGGGATCCAAGCAGATTCAAACTACAAGGCTAACTCCATGAGATCATCTTACAAGTAATCCTCTTTACTCCATGCTCTGCCCTACAGACTCAGCAGAATTGTCCAGAATCAGTTCTCTGCATGGGATTTGTAGCTCTCCTGGGCTGAGAGGCCTGAGTCTGTGGCTCTTTGTGGCCCTGTACTTTGAAACCTACCTGTAGGGAGCTATGACCTCACAACTCTTGTAGTATTAATGCTAATAGAGATGACATTATGCTAACACCATTAAAATTTGCTGCCTGTGCCCTCTGGATGGGTGGACACTGTAGCATGTACTGTATGGAGGCTTCTGGAGCCTGGAGTGACAGAAGATCATGGTGCTGGTATATAGGGAATGGAGCCAGGTATGTGAAGCAGTACTAGGCAGCATGCACCAAGGTCCCACAGGCACTGATGACTTCTTCTTTGAAACTGTTCAGCTCCCAGACCCATCCTTTCCAGGGTGTGATGGGAGTGGCAGCTCTGATGGACTCTGAATTGCCTTCATTCAGAATCATTCTTCCATTGTTTTAGAAAATAACTCCTGGCTTCTGTCAAGGTGATTGATCCATGCTAATCTTTTGTGGCTTGGCCACATCTTTATTAATCTCTTATGACCACACTTTCTCATTTTTTACAATATGGATAGGCTGAGAGTTTTCCATATCTTTGAGTTCTACAACCTTTTCATTTAACAATTCCATCTTTTGGTCATTTCTCACCTCTCACATCTTACTGTAAATAATCAGGAGGAACCAAGCTGCACCATCAACACTTTGGTTAAAAATAGCTTCCACTAGATATCTAATTTTATTGTTCCCCAGTTTTACTTTCCACAAAACACTAGAACTTGAACACAATTCAGCCAAGTTCTTTGCCATTTTATAATAAGGATAACCTTTTCTCCAGTTTTCAGTGACATGTTCCTCATTTCTGTCTGAGATCTCATTAGAATGACCTTTATCATCCACACTTCTAACGTTCTATTCAGGATTATTTACATAGTCTATAAGGAGACTGAGGTTTTATCTAAAGCATTCCTTTTTTCTTTTTGAGCTCTCATCAGAATTTCCTTTAAAGGTTAATTCTTAGCAATGCAGGCATGTTCTATCAGAAACCCCAAAATTCTTCCAGCCTTTACTCATTACCCAGTTCCAAAGCCAATTCCACATTTTTAGGTATTTGTGACAACACCACTTCACTTGTTTGTACCGATTTCTATGTTAGTTTGTTCAGGCTGCTACAACAAAAATACCTTAGACTGGGTGGCTTATAAATAGATAACAGAAATTTATTTGCCACAGTTTTGGAGGCTTAGAAATTTAAAATCAAAGTGCTTGCAAATTCAGTGTCTGGTGAAGGTCTGCTTCCTGGTTCATAGATGGCCATCTTCCCACAGTGTCCTCATGTGGCAGAAGGGATGAGGGAGCTCTCCTGGGTCTGGTTATTAGGATACTAATACCATCCATGAGGGCATCATCCTCATCATCTAATTAACTACCAAAGGCTCCATCACATTAGGGGTTAGGATTTCAACATACATTTGGTCTATAGCAATATCTAAGCACAGTTTTGAGAGGGAGAGAATACCTGGGTTCAAATCCTCACTCTAATTCTAGATTTGTGCTCTTAAATTCTCCTCTGTTTCCTTGCTTTTTCAAAAAGAAATAGGATATATTTCTTATATATTGCTGTCTGGCACATAGTAAATGCTCCCTAAAGTTAAGTTGTTCTTATTGTTCATCCTCAAGAGTTCTAGACTGCCCTTGATTTAGTGGAATGATCTGAAACCTTCTAAGCTCCTTTTGGTCATAAACTGTTTTCTGCTTTTCTTATATTAATTTCATACTGCTGTTCTTGGCAGAACCACCCCTTAATACATTGAGTGACAGCTATCGTTTTGTGGCAACATCACTCTTCCTCTTTAGCTTCCTTACCAAAATCTGAATGAAATGGCTGCCTCCGTCCTATTATCAGGATATTAGATAATGGGTTCCTATTAGGTAACAAGGAATGGTCAAGCTTCAGTGTGTGCACTGTGAAAATCAAAGTTGTCCGCTTGTCAATTACAATAGCAGTAAACAGTCATGCTTTACCCATGCCAGCCAAATGATCATGGCTATTCTGTAGCTTTTCCAGCAGCCCTGACACTGAATATGTTGGGTTCATTTTGGGGATTTCACTTAGAAGCCTAGAAGTCATTCACCAATTTGAGTAGTGAGAATTTCCGGAGTGAAATTAAAAAATTATTTTTGGAGTTGAGTTGCTCTTTGGTTGTATAATCACATCAGAAATATCTGTTCTTTGGTGCAGTAGAAATATAGTATTTAGAATCAATGTTTCCTAAACTAAAAGTGAGGAAAATCATATTTACTTGTGTTAAGAGTTCTCAAATGTTTCCTGAAAAAGACATACCCTGAGATCACAAAATTAGTAATTAGTAATTAAAATTCTGGAAAATGTTATGCTACTTTTGTAATCAACCCTTCACTGGCTTCCTCCTGGTACCTACTATTTATTGTGTACATTTTTGATCCTGAGTTTCAAGGTTCTACTTTGTTTTCCCACCCTCTCCCCCCACTATACCATGCTGTTGTTATAGCTTATCTACAGCTCATCATCCACACATTATTTATACTCTAATGAAATTTGCCAGATCTAATTTTACCAGACATGCTCTCTAATGTTACTCTTATATGTGAATACTAACATTGATCTCAGTGTATAAAATTCTTCTCATCCATATCAAAATGTACCAAATATTTAAATACCACTTCAAATATTGTCTTGTCCATGATGTCTTTCAAGAAATCCCCTTACAACCTATCTTTCCCTCCACTGAAGTTCTAGTCTATTGTTTGTAACTCTTTTAAGGTGCACATATCACTCTTTTTTTTTGCCATAATTATACATTTTCATTTTTATTATATGACCAGGAAGAAAGTAGCAAAAACAAACAAACAAACAAAAAACAAACCCAAAAGAACAAGAGTGGGGTGAGGAAGAAGAAATAGAAAAGAAAAAGGGTAAAAGGAGTCAAGGGCCAAGGCAAGGAAAACTCTGGTCCATTTAAATCCTTTTTATATAAACAATACAATTTTTGAAAAATTTCAATAGAAATATCAACTATTCTTCCACTTCACCAATATGGAAACACTAGCTAATGCCCTGAGAAACTAGTTATTATAAATCCTGATGAAAATCCAAAAGTAGAGGCCGTGAGTCTCTGACTGAACAACTTTATAATATAAAGCACAGATATCTGGTCATTCTTTTCTAGTTTTCTTATTCTATTCAATTTGTCAGTTTATATTTTTATTTGGATTTTGTTTTGCATTTTCTGAATATGTCATATGATAATAAACATTTAGGTTATGCAATTACTTTCAGATACTTAATCATTTTTGTCTGCCTTTCATCCTGAGTATTAATTCAACTTCACTGTAAAATTATGTTGAGAAACAATCTGATGACAAAAGCTCATCTAAATCCTAAAAATATATATTAATACTACCAATCTTGAGATTTCTACATTAGGTTTCCCTTTTGTCTTTTGAATGGAGCCAAAATCTCTGCAGTGAAGTGAGATTTGCTATATTTACTTCATGTAGCAAACCACAGTGAAGTTTAATTTTGACTATTTGTGCATTTTAGCTGACAGTTAAATGGATCTATTTTGAAATCACTATATATAGGCGGTTAAAGCAGAACACAAAGAGAGTGCAAAAATGTAAAGAATGTCGCAAAACCATCTCTTTCACAATGGTAAATAATGTTGTACTAAAAAAGATTGATAACTGAGTGCCATCCATTTTTATTGCACTAAATATCAGTTTGAATATATAAAAAGTTCTTAAATAAATAATACTTCAAAGAATACATTTTAGACTACATATATATGGTATTTAAATATGAATGTGTTTCTGAACTAACTACAACATTTTAATGCCTCACATTAAGCACTGTAGTCTGAGAACACCAAAAGTAAAAATAAATAGTAAACTAAGATATGATTTAATAATCTTTCTTATGTATTTTACAATACAGTCTTCACTAGTTTATGTATTGGCAATATTACTCTTAAATATAATTAAGATTACTAAAATGTTCCTTCTTACTTAGGCTTTCAAGGCCCAATACCTTTCTCAAGTCCCATAGTTTCCAAAATTCATGACTCATTTTGATTTTTCATTTTGCTCACCTGTAAAATGATATTCCAGATAGCCTTAAAGCCATAGAAGCAGAGCACACTTGATTATATGAATGATTTATTTGTATCGAAGTCTAAAACTTGAATAATGGAAAAATTTTGGTGTCTTCAATAAATCCCAGTAACTGGCTTTTTCTGTATAGCTCAGTCCAAAACTTTCTGTTAGGAAATGTTTTTACACAAAAACGATGAGTAGATCTAGTAATTTTGTTATGATTCAAACAGTTGCTTGACATTAAAAATAACAGTTATATTAATTATTCTTACTTTTTAAATTCTGTGTTTTGATGATTTTTACACATTGTGTAGGGTGGAAGGACTGGATAAAGACATGAGCAGCCTCCAGAAAAAAAATGAGTTCCTAGGAAGTTAACTTTGACATCTTGGGGTTGTTTGCTAGACTTAAAAATTCCTGGCTTTTTTTTTTTTTATCATCTGCAGATTTTCTTTTTCAGGAATTTAGTGCACATTTATATTTAATATTTTCTTTTTTGAGATTTATTCTGAGTGCACTGCATGGCATTTTTTCTTTTACTGCATTTGGCTTTGGAATAAGGAACATTTTTGCTGTTGTTTTACATGTGTATTTCGGAATAACATTAAATTTGGTTCCCAGTTCTTTGTTTTATTTCTTCAATATCTCACTTGAAAAATAAAAAATAAGTACAAGAGGATTCCAAACATAAATAAATAGCACCTGTCAATAAGTGCAGTTATTTTCAGGAACATACATCAGAAGTAATGTTTCTATAACTTAGACTGGCGACTTGGTTTTGTTTCGATATTTTCATTTGAAAAATTTAAACAAGTGCTAGAATGGGTAATTAATTGTACGCTAACAGAACTTCAAATTTTATTTTTTAGATTGTTTAAATAAGTTAAGAATAAGCATCTACATGACTATAGGAAATATATGTGACTGAAAAGCCAGGAATTTCTTATACTCCCTTGGTACTAACCAAATGCATAATAAACTAGGTGGCAGGAAGATATCTATTTTACCATTTTTAAGGTAACACTATCATAAAATTAATACAATATTTATTTTTATGTACTTGGTAGTATCATAGATTAAATTAAAATATTTTGAATTTCTTTTATATGTGAAGTAATAGCCAAATTAATAAGGGCAGAATTCATTAAGATAACATACTTATTTTGAAAATATATTTATTTTGTTTGAGAAAAGAGGCTTTTTGAATAGTTGACTCTTTCATCGATGTATCTGAGGCCTGTTGATCTTATCTGGAGATCTGATGGAGATGGGATTGGATGACCCATCCAATTATTCCACCCATATTCTCCAAAAAGCCTGAAAAATGGGTGGGGATGCATACACAGGTGCTTTGAAAAAACTCCTTTTATCAGCTACTTGTTCAACAGCTGATACAGGTGAGAAATGAAATAATTCACTCTTTCTATAACTTGTGACCATAACTGCCTTAGTTTCTGCCTAACTGTATTTGCAGATAAGGTGGGTGACAGGGTGGGCCTCTTTACCTACTTTGCCAGGTAAAGAGCCCACAGTGCTTGATCCTTGTGACCATTGTAGTCAGATTTAGGCAGATGCATGTAAAGCACATGCTGTAATAACAGTCACTCTCTCTGTCTCTTCCTTGAACAGAGTGCAGAGGTCAAATTTGCAGTTATTATAGCTTTGTTTAAGCCAAAGACTCAGGAACAGAGAGAGGATATGACCAAACCACAGGATAGAGATCAGGGTCTACCTTCCATCACTGAGGCTACAGTAGGAATAACCATTATCATCCTCTCCTCTGCACTCTAACTTAGTCATGGAGTGACATGTTATAAGCATAAAAGCTTCATATAGTATCCCATTCACTGCTATATTGTGGGACAAGGATCATAGACATGGTTTTCGTGGGAGAAGCTAGATGTATCAGATTCCTGAAATAGTTTGTAAATATTCAGAGTACTTCAATTAATTCTAAAAGTATTTTATAATTGGAATAGAGAGGGGTGCCAAGAAAGATTATTTTAAAAGCCTTTAATTTTCTTTGCAGAATCACATGCCTTACTCTATGGAACGTTTTTTATAGTTTTGAAATAAATTTTTAGTGTGGCAGGCAAAAGAGAGACAAACAAATTCCAGTAATAATTACTCTCCAGACAGAGAAAACCAACCTCAATCATTATTTTAGTTCCCCTATTATAAAATCATTTTTTTTTACCTCAGTGAGATATCACAGGCTATCAGAAGAATTTCATTGTTACTGGAGGACTCCTGCCCTAGGACGACTGATTTTATCCTTTGGGAAGTTAGAAACATTTGCAGGTGAGACCCCAGGCAAACAGGTATCCTGGACTCCTCATTTTAACTTTTTTTTTTACCTTTCTTGAGAAAACTGATTCCCTAAAATATGCTCGGTAACTTCTTACCCTCTACCTTTTATAACACATATCAGAACCTGCTATAGAAAAGATCTTATAATTTTAGTGAACTTTGCCTTAAGCTTCATTCTTAATTGTGGAATGAATTATCCTATCTAAAGCATTTCAATCTCTTCCTAGCAGAAAGGAAAAATGCCCTTTAATGGAAACTTGGAAATCACAGCACATTGCTACTAGTTCTGTCACTTTGCTGAGCCACTTTGCTCTATAGGGTTTTGCTTTTAATTTGCTGAGATGGCTCAAGAATGAACATAGCAGAAAATTTGCATGAGTATATGGTCTGCATACTGTGCTTAACTTCATTATGGTCAAGCTAGTTACTTCAGCTTAACATTTCCATTGAAAATTTCTGTATGGAGGGCTTCAATTGACTCTACTATGGCTAAAACACCATGATGTAGTTTATTGCTAATTTTCTAGTGAACCAGTCTTAGAGGGTGGGACTTATAAGGAATTCATAAGGAATATCAGACTTGGTGACATAGATAATAGCCACCAAAATGGACAGTATAGCTAGATAAAACTGACATGTGAAAACAACAAATCCATGAACCATTATATAAAAAAAAAATGCTTCAGTGCCACAGCAGGGGAAGTTGTTATGGGCTGCTATAAGTTAGGCTGTTATTCAGAGAAAAGATTGGTGGTCTATGAACCAAAAATGGTTGGTAGGCTATGATTAGAATGGGTGGAGTGGGGGAGCATCATAAAAGAAAGGAAACAAGACATTATGAGAAAGAGGGTACAGAGGAAACAGAGAGATATAATATTGTATGAGTAGCAATAGGGTAAGTTATGAATGTGTTAGAAACACAGGAATTTTGCTTTGATATGAGAAGGCACAGGTGTTGTGGAAAACTCCCAAAACCAGTCCAACAAAAAACCAAGGGGTAACTCAGAGAGACGGGAGAACTCAGATTTATTACACATGATCCCAGAGGAGCTAGTGCTCGGAAAATCTGGGCCCTGAGCTTAGAGACAATTTTTCTTTTATATATGCACCATTATAGTTAGCTGATGGGTTGATTTGTTCTCAGCTGGTTACAGACTGTGAGAGTTGCTATGTGTTACAGGCAATTCAAACAGGTACTTAGGCAATATATCTGTTATCTGGACAGAATAATCCAAGGGAAGGGTGAGTCTTCAGTTGATTTTGAGACCACTCTGCCCTTTGGCCTATACAGCATGTTTACAGAAGCAGAACAAAGAGCTGATTACAAGGTTAGTCATTTGAATAGAAAATTCTTAAAATTTCCTCTTCATAGGGAATTGGAAAATCTCATGGGAGAGTGAAATGACAATGAAACAAAATGACAAATGCATATCTGTTTTTGAGCTCTTACTGTGTGACTTTTACCAAGTTAGACAGCTATTTTCTTTTTTTAAATTAAAAAAATTAAATTATAGTTGACATTCAGTATTATATTAGTTTCTGATGTACAGCATAATGGTTAGACATTTGTATAACTTATGAAGTTATCCCCCCAATAAGTCTAGCACCCAACTGACACCGTACAGTTATTAAAAGATTATTGACTGTATTCCCTATCCTGTACTTTACATTCCTGTCCAATTTTGTAACTTCCACTTTGCATTTCTTAATTCCTTCCTCTTTTCACCCAGCCTCCCAACATCCTTTCTTTTGACAACCATTAGTTTGTTCTCTATATCTATGTTTGTAAATAACTATTTTCATCCTCAGTTTCCTCTTGTGCAAAATCAAGACAAAAGTTTATGTGAAGATTTGAGGATCAGTGAGAAACATAGGAAACAATAGAAATAATAATCAAATAACATAATAATATTATTAATAAGTAATAGTAATATTTTATGTTTATTGATTTAAGCAAATTGAGATGACTATAGTTTCTATAATCCCCTCTCTTTTCTTCAAGAGGTGGAACCTACTTCCTCTCCCCTTAAATCTGGGCAGATTCTGTGACTGCTTGACCAATAGAATATTGTAGGAATTATAATTTGCCAAATAACAAACCCAGGACTTCTACTTCTTCTCTTGAAATCCTTATTCTTGGTATACTCCTTGTAAGAACCCTGTTATTATGATGTGAAAAGCCTGAGCCATGTGGAGAAGCCACATGTAGACATTGCAGTTCACAGGATCAGCTGTACTCTCTCAGCTGATAGCTACCAACAACTGCTAGTTGTGTTGAGTGAGCCTTCTTGGCTATCAAGCCTTTTTGAGGCTTCAAATTGTTTTAGTCCCAGGCCCTGTCTAAGAATGCATGTAAAGGCTCATGCAAAAACCACCCAGCTGAGAGAGACCAATTAATTCACAGATCTTGATGAAAAATAATACATTGGTTTATAAGATCAATGTTTAAACAAGTTTTGAGGTTGTTTGTTATATAGCAATTGATAACTGGAACATTGATTTTCTTTAAAAAATGATAACATTAAGGGGGAATTTATATTAAGCATTATTTGTTGTGAGTGTTACTTATGAAGAAGAAGATTCCAGGTGTGAAGGAGATGAAGTCCTTGATTAGGGAATCAATGTTGAAAATAATGAGTCTTTCTTTCATTAACTAGTCATTCCTTCACTCAATAAATATTTACTGAGCAACAGCATTCGTAACACCAGGTTTTTGAAAGCTGTTTATTATTTGGCTATACAATTATAAAAATAATAGCATGAAATTATATTGTAAAATTTAAAATGTCATATTTTCCAGCTGCCTCAACATACCCATAAACAGGCTGTGAGCATCCCGCCTAGGTGACCAGGTGTATCAGTAATAAGTCTAGTACCTCCCACGAGTTCCCCTTTTTGCCATCCCCTACCTTTGACCACTGATGAAAATTCAACAATGAAAGTCCCTCATGCCTTTTGCTTGTGTACTCCACTCTCACTCCCAGTAAAGGCACTTGTCCACTGGTCCTCATTCCTCCTTGGCTTCCCCACTGCTTTGTTGAGTCAGCTTCCTTGGAGCTACTCCCATATGGTACCATACATGCTGTGCTGTGCTGTTCTCTAGGACCTGTGAGTAAAATAAATCCTTTAATTTCATATGCTTCTCCAAATGTAATTTCTGCAGCTATGTTGGAGAGATCCTTAAAGATCCTACTAGGGAAATTTACTTCCCCATTTACAACACAGATAACTATGTTTAAAACATTTAAATCTGACAGTGTTGGCTCAGGATACTAGCCCAAACTGGGCTGCTTACCAGACATATAGGAGAGATTCGTAAATTCAACACACCTAGACTTCCTCATATCCTACAAAAGAAAAGAAAAGCAAGCAATAAGTAATACACACACACTGTGGAGTCAGAATGACATAATAATATAAGTGCATCTTTGAATCAGAATACCTAGGCTCAATTTAGGTACCACCAATAGACAAGTACAATCTTAAGTAAGCCCCTCTTATCTAAAGTAGAGATAAGATACATTACAAAGTATGGTGTTAATAAGCATTGATGAAGTAAAATCTATATAAAGAATTGTCTCACCCCTCTCTTACATTGGTTGAGTACTTCCCTACCAATTTTAAATGCTCTTCTGTCCTAAGATTCTCAAGAATGTTTCTCATATGTTCAGCATAATCTATTCCTTGACTTTTCTGTTTGGTTATCACGATGCTTCCTCTATTGTTTTTATTTCTTATAAGGAAAGCTTACAGGAAAACATATCTCTATTAGTGGAGATGTTAATGTAGCTGCTTTTGTGCTCATCTTAGGTTTTATTTCTCTTGGCCATGTCTCTTTTACCTTTTACTAGCTACTCCAATTATTCCCACATTCTTAGCACCTTATTGTTTTCCTCTTTTGTTTTTTTTTTTTTTTTCATCTCTTGCTTTTATGTTCAATTTCCTTGCACTTTCTAAAGGGGATATCCTTGCTTTTAGGTAAAATCCCTCCTCTTCACAAATAGCTCATTTGATTGGTTTAATATTTAACGGTCATACTTACATAGACTTCTAAAAGGGGGAATGACAGGAAGTATTTATATTGTAAAAATATGAATGCAGGGATGACTTTTAGAAACTTTAATTGGTACCCATAAAAGCACTTAAAATATTAATAACAGTGTGTTCAGTCCTAGACATATCAATTGCCTGCTTTGGGGGAGATACTATAGAATATTTTTGTTATTATCTTTTGTTCTGTATTATTGAATTACTAAATAGGTGATATTTCCAGTCATACCCAACACATTGTTGAATACTTCTCTATGAGATATGGAGCACAACTTAACTTATATTTAATTTGAAACAATGTCTAAAACATTTAAGAAAACTCAGAATTGTGATAGCATGGAGAAAATTCTACTCCAAATGAAGCCAATGTAGTTAGCTGATTCAAAGCTCACTGTGAGAGCACTGCTATTCAGAACTACAACACTAGGTGGCATGATAAGAACAGATTCGTAGAAAATAACATGGCTAGGAGATTCAAATTGTTTTTTTAATGCTTCAGGCAAGAGAGGCATTATTAAAACAATAGAATACTGCAGTGCTCCACTTTCAAACACCAGGAGTCTGTGAAAGCTTACTTCTCTTTGTCATTATTGCATAAAGAGCATGGGAAGGCAGGATCCAAAGGATATACATTTACTTAACAGAAGTTCTGAAATGATTTTTTTTTCTAACCTTCAAACTAAAAACAATTATATTAATAGACCTCACACTAATATAAGCCTACAAAACCTTGTGCTTTGAATTTTTCAAAGATGTTCACATATTTTATCTGATAAAAAAAATCCATATTACAAAAGAGGGATGTAACGCTTAGAGATATTAAGTAGTTTGCACATTATCACATGGATAGTAAGGTGATATATAAAAATGTAAAGCAAAATCTTCTGCCTAGTGGTAAACTATCTCACAAAATAAAATGTACAACATTTACCATAGGAGAAATTAATAATGAATCTTGATTTTAATGAAAAAAGCACACAAGTCAGGACCAACCCTTTATTAGGGAAAGTAATTTGAGCCGAAAGCTCTGAATAAAGAAACTGTAAAAAATAAAGTTTCTACGGCTTCAAAGTAGTTTCCCACTTGATTCGTAGCTTTGTCAGAACAAGGTCTTGGATAGTGGTGGTGAGAGACGTAAACCTGGAGACCAGACTAACTTGGAAGCGAAGTTAGGGGAACGTCAATGACAAGTAGTTAGAAATTAGTGATAGGTATGGCATCATTAGTGAGGTCAGTCTGCAGGAACAGAGTTCCAGTAATTGATGACCAGGCCCTAAATCACTGTATAAAAGTAAGAGGAGAAGACCTAAGTCTTCAGTATAACCAAGCAAATACCTGGAAATAAAGCAATAAAATAGAGTTACACCTACTCTAATGAAGTCAAATCAAGGACCTGGACACAAAAGAAACCACTACAATAGAAATAATACTTCAAAACTTTGATTAGCAAGGCTAGCTGGAAGCTGAATCTATAGAAACAGGCCTAGAATTCTTATTGTTATGTTCCACATGCCATGTGATGACTTCTGATATATGGGATCATATCGAGCCCATAGGTAAAGTATAAGAGGTTATTTTATCATCCAAATTAGATCATTAATAATTAATGGGAAATGGTTTTTATTATACTAATGGACCTATGCAATCATTCTATTGAAACTAATTTTAAAAAGATAAATTTTAATAAATATTAGATAATCATGTATATTATAATTTTAAATTTTATAATATATGTGCATTAAAATAACAAACAGAATAATTATTGTTGATAATATTTACTCAATTTCAAATATTTCGTCACTGATATTTATCTGAAAAAAATATTTTTTGTTCAATATGATATTGTTATTTTAAAAATTCTCATAAAATTCTTTCAATCTTCAGAGTTCCATCTTTGGTTCATAAGTTCAATTTTTTGATCACTTCATTAACTCTCCTCTTCTAAACATACTATTAGTACATTCAGAGCAAGTTTTGAAAAATAGAAGATAGTATCAATTCTATTTCTTTGTTAAAATATATGAGCACATCAGCTTAAACATTTCTTGTACAATTATTTTGAAAAACTTGTCAAATACTTCCTCTATCTTTAACTCTTTTGAATGTTTCACTAAGTTTAGATACTTTAAAAACATAGATCTTCTCAAATTCATGCCATTCAATACAGAGTGTAAATTTTTCCAGTTAAAAATAAGCACTCTACCAAAGGATTCTTCTAATAAGTCAAGATATTGAAAAGGACAAAGATAGAATTTTGAAATTAAATCTTTTATACTTGAGTTCTCATCAATTAGTATTTTTTAATTCTTCACTTCTCTAGGGATGAATTTTAATGTTTTCTAGTTTTTAGGTTTTTTTTCTAGTTTTTAGGATGATAATTTTGGGCCTTACTTTTTAAAAGCTTATTTTAATTAACAATCTCCAACTAAATATAAACAAAACAAAACCAAAATATAAGAGGAATTGTTTATTTAAAAAGTTGAATAAAATTGTTGGACACAGAATAATTTACAAAATAGTTCTTTAAAAGATCAAACATTTTTAAGATTCAAAATAGGCAGCAAAAAGAAAAGGCACAAAATTTAAGATCAATCAACATTTGCTTCGTAATTTCTTTTTGAAACATCTGAAGATGCCCATATAAAATTGGTATTCTTTAACTGCATGTGAATTTATTTTGCTAATGGAACTAAAACATTAACAGTAAGTTTTTGGAGTTTGTACACAAGAAAAGTTAGAATTGAAAGTTAATGTAAGTAAACTAAATCAGCAGTCATTTAAAAATATTTTATTAAATTTATTGTGGTGACTGGTTAATAAAATTATATAGGTTTCAAGTATACACTTCAATAGTATATCATCTGTATACTGCTTTGTGTGTTCACCAAACAAAGTCAAATTTCCTTCTGTAACCATATATATTTGACCCCCTTTAGCCTTATCTACCTCTTCTCCCACATTTCCCTCCACCACCATACTGTTGTCTGTGTCTATGAGTTTTTGTTTGTCTTGTTCATTTCTTGCTTTCAGTTTTATACCTCACTTATGAGTACAATCATATGGTTCTTGACTTTTTCCACATGACTTATTTTGCTTGGCATGATATTCTCAAGGTCCATCCATGCTGTTGCAAATGGCAATATTTCATCTTTTCTTATGGCTGTGCAGTATTCCATTATATGTAAGTACCACATTGATTTTTAATTTTAGTTTTTAAATTAGAATTGACATTCAGTATTATTTTATATTAGTTTCAGATGTGGTTTGACATTTATATAATTTACCAAATGATCCCCCTGATTAGTCCAGTACCCACCTGGCACTATACATAGTTATTACAACATTATTGACTATATTCCTTATGCTGTACTTCACATCTCTGTGACTATTCTGTAATTAACAATTTTGTACTATATCTTTTTTATCCAATCATCTGTCAAAAAACACTTTGGTTGTTTCTATGTCATGGCTGCCAACAGTAATGCTGCAATGATTATAGGGGTACATATATATTTACAAGTTAATGTTTTCAAATTTTGGGTGCAGATACCCAGAAGACAGATTGCTGGATCACATGATAACTCTATTCTTACTCTTTTGAGGAACCTCCATACTGTTTTCCATAGTGACTACACCAATTTACATTCCCACCAGCAGTGTATAAGGGTTCATTTTTCCCCACAACCTCTCCAACACTTGTTATTGCTTGTCCTGTTGATGATAACCATTCTAATAGGTATTGGAAAATAATTTTTTATTTATCTAATTGTGGTACCTCATTGTTGTTTTTCATTGTGGTTTTGATTTGCATTTCCCTAATAACTATTGAAGTTCAACATCTTTTCATATATCTGTTGGCCTTTTGTATGTCTTCTTGAGAGAAGTTCAGGTCCTATGCCCATTTTTTAATTGGATTGCTTTTTGTTGTTGTTGAATTGTATAAGTTTTTTTCTATATTTTGGATATTAACCCCTTGTCAACAGTGTTTACAAACAGCTTCTCTGATTTGGTCTCATTTTTTTGTTGATGGTTTCTTTTGCTGTACAGGAAAAGCTTTTTAGTTTGTTATAGTTTTATTCATTTATTTTTTTTGCTTTTACTTCCCTTGCCTTTTAAGTCAAATTCATAAAAATCCTCTCTCAGACCAAGGTCTATAAGTTTAGTATTTATATTTTTCTTCTATGTATTTTATTGTTTTAAGTCATGTTTAAGTTTTGATCCATTTTGAGTAAATTTTTGTGTATGGTGACAAATAGCAGTCTAATTTCATTCTTTTGCAATTTTTCCAGCATTTACTGAGAAGGCTTTCTTTTCTCCACTGTGCATTTTTAGATCCTTTGTCACATGTTATTTGTTCATAGATGTGTGGATTTATTTCTGGGTTCTCAATTCTATTCCATTGGTCTGTGTGTCTGTTTTTCTACCAATACCATGCAGTTTTGATTATTGTTGCTTTGTAGTAAAATTTGAAGTCAGGAGGTGAAATACCTACCGTTTTGTTCTTTTTTTCTCAGAATTGCTCTGACGATTCAAGGTCCTTTGTAGTTCTATGCAAATCTGATGAATTTTTGTTCTCTTTCTTTAAAAACTGTGATCAGGATTTTGATGGGGTTGCATTAAATCTGTATGTTGCTTTGGATAGTATGGTCATTTTAACTATGTTGATTCCTCTGACCTATGAATATGGACTATCTTTTCATTTCTTTGTGTCTTCTACTTCTTTTAATAATGTCTTGTAGCTTTCAGTGTATATAGGCCCTTCACATGCTTCATTAAGTTATTCTTAGGTATTGTATTCTTTTTGTTACAACTGCAAAAGGAATAAAATTTTCCTTTTTTTTTGAAATTTCATTTTTAGTATAAAGGAATGCAATAGATTTTTGAACATTGATTTGTATCCTCAAACATTACTTTTTTATTGTTTCTAAGTTCTTGTTTGTTTGTTTGTTTGTTTGGTGGAGTCTTTACATTTTTCTATATAAAGAATCATGTCTTCTGCTAAAAGTGAGAATTTGACTTCTTCATTCCCAATTTGAATGCCTTTTATTTCTTCTCTTGCCTGATTGCTCTGGCTTAGACTTTCGATACTATGTTGATTAACAATGGCGAGAGTGGGCATTCTTCTCTTCTTCCTGACCTTAGAGGGGAAGTTTTCAGTTTTTCACCATTAAGTATAATATTAGCTGAGGGTTTGTCATATATGACTTTTATTATGTTGAGATATTTTTCTTCTATACCCATTTTATTGTGTTTTAATCATAAACTATATCTTGTCAAATGTATTTTCTGCATCAACTGACATGATCATATGATTTTTATTCTTTATTTTGTTAATATGCTGTATCATATTGATAGATTTGCATATGTTGATCCATTCTTGTGCCCCTGGAATGAATCCTATTTAATTATGGTGTGTTATCTTTTTAAAGTGGTATTGTATTAAATTTACTAGTATTTTGTTTAGGATTTTTACATCTGTATTGATCAGAGATATTGGTATGTAATTTTGGGGTGTGTGAGTATGTGTGTGTGTCTGTTATCTTTATCTGGTTTTGTTATCAGGGTAATGTTGCCCTCTTAAAATGAGTTAGAAAGTATTGCCTCTTCTTTAACATTCTTCAAATGTTTGATAGAATTCACTAGTGAAGCCATTTGGTGGTCTTGGACTTTTACTTTTTTTGGAGGTGATCAGCAATCATTTTATCTAAATAAAAAGTCATTATCTTACAGTGTTATTTTATCATACCTTCTGCAGCTGCACATATTAAATCATCGTCTTTAAGCACTGTCTCTCAAAATTTTTTACATTTGAGGTATACTGGTGTCACCTGCACAGATATTGAATATCAACAAACATTTTGTGCTATTTACCTGTGCAAAAAGTCAAGTTTCTTGAAAAATGGAAATTCAATAGAAAAATTGTCAATAATTTTCTCTTTGCTTTCTTTTTAAGCACATTGTTGTCTAAAGAGCTTATTGCAAAAAATAAAAAGAGCATTACCAAATAAATGTGAATGAATAATGATACATTTGTTCCACAGAAAAAATGTCAAAAACAATTATAGCAAAAGCATTTAGACTACCTTTAAATGTTCTATAGCAAGATTGCTAAGCCTCTAGTTTCTGCACATAATTTATATATACTTAACCAGTAATTTTTCCGGTTTTCCACTGAGCCGTCAAATGGCTGCCAGGTAGTCAAGCCATATCATGGACCAAAGAACCCAAATACTGGGCTGAGCATCAGTGGTAAACACCCCTTTCACCACAACTGTAGATGTGAAACAGTTTCCTGTTACTCTTCAGTTTAGGCTGAGTTGCCTTCAAGTTATCAGTGAGAGTCCTGCATGCTGTCTTTAAAAAGAAGGTGTTAATTATGTTGAAACTAAAAAGAGTCATGGAAAGAAAAATAGATTCTTATCAGTCTTTTTTTTTTTTCAAATTTAACCACATATGGATATGATGACTACTTGAACTGCACATATATGTCACATAGCACTAAGTGAGACCATGGAAAGTCTGCCAAACACACACTGGACTATTTCAGTACAACTATTAATAATAATACTGTGGTATAAAAATTAAAAAAATAGTGAGGAATTGTTCATAAAAGTTGGAGACTTTTCAAAATGGTGCAGACACCGGCCTGAAGGAACTCCTTAAAGGACAAAACAAGGATGTCATTTGAACATCAAAACAAATACTAGGGTAATAAATTATAAGTAAGATAAATGATAAACTAGAAGGAATTCTTACACAACAGAAGTATACCAGGAGCATCCATGTAAGCTGGGGTGTTTGGTTACCTGAATAATGGGTGATGGCAAAAACAATACTGGAAAGGTTGGAGAGTCGAGAGAGGACAGACCAAGTAGTTTCCTATAGGCCATATTGAAAACAAAAAAAGATTTGTTTTCAAAGTGAAATGAAAATAAATTAAAATATTTTAAGTAGTTGTCTGATTCCACCCCTTCTCTGCCCCCAAATTATTCTAGTTGATATGTGATAAACAGAGTGAAAAAATTTGGTAAAGTGAGATTAGGGACCCTAGGTGTCAACGACAATAACCAAGTAAAAAAGAAAATATTTCCTAAAAGTTAAAGAAGAAGGAATACACAAATGTCATTCTTCCCATCTTTACCTAAAATATATTCATTGATTGTTTAACACAATCCTAAACAAGGTTTTTTGCTAACCAAAGTATTTCTCTGATAGTAGGCTGCCAGATTGTGATGCTACCTCAACCCCAGAAAATTAGGGAAAGAATTACAAAATGTAAAGATTCTAGTCATTCTATTTTGTTGCTTAACTTTTATATTTATGGCAAGATGATAAATTCACTGAATATATATATGTGTGTGTGTGTGTGTGTGTGTGTGTGTGTGTGTGTGTGTGTGTATATATATATATATATATATATATATATATATATATATATATATATATATAATAGAAAAGGAAATGGTATGCATTGCCAGCATTTCTTTTCTTCCTTGAAGGAAATGTCATATTAAAAAATTAGCAGTACCATCGAAATCATTCTGCATAAGTGGAATCACATTTTAGTGGGTTAGATATTTATCGGACTGCATTTTGTATTTTAGCATCAACAGCCATTAAAGGAAGAAAAATTGAATATCTTGTATAGGAGAAGATGCATATCTTCAAAAATCATGTTGACTCTCCACTGGAGCATTCAAAGTTCATATTCATAACAATAGTATAATGTGAAATAATATGCTTGGCACTAGGGTAAAAAAATGATTCCCTCAGCTATACTGATGATGCATGTTATCTTTCTTATTTATAGAAAATAATATGAACATGGCATTATGAGTCACCTTTACACTTCTGTGCTATTCTTTCTTTTTCACATCAGCCCGCATCAATAAGATATTGCCTGCAAAATAACATGCCAGTAAAATTTTCAGTTATTTCAGTATCGAACCTCTCTTATTTATGGGAAGTGAGAGATCAAGTAGAATAAGAATGCATCTACTAAAATGGGGCTGTGTTCCCAAGCTTATTTAGTCTCACTAATCTAATAGTAAGTGAAAAATTGCTCATTCCTTATGCCCCATTTGAGTTAAACCCGGTGACACAGTACATTCTTTTATTCCTATAGAATATTTCTGTCTCATTTGCGCAGAGAAATCTAACCTAAAAATTCCAATAAATAGGTAGCATATCAATTATACATGCCATAATATTTTATATACTGATCATTATAGTCAGTACTTTTAAAGAGTCTGAGATATATCTGTGTGTTGAAGCTGAGAGGTCATTCTTTAAAACAATTGTTAACATTACCAACATTTTTCAAAGCGTCATGCCATTGCTTACTATGCTATGTTAGCATTTTCTACATGAAGCCAAAAATAGTGTGGTTAGTGTTTTGAATCTCTGGGAATAAGAGCTCGACTTCTCCATGTTAAAATATCAAAAGTTGTTAAGATAATGCAGCTTGAAATTAGAGTATATTTGTCATCGGTCGAAACAAAAATAAAGCTCATTGAATTTTCAATTTGAGAATTTGAGAAGCTTTCCCGTGAACTGTTGTGGATAATTTACACAAATAAGTAAACTCAGGTTGTTTCTAAACAATTAAGTAGTTTGTATCTACTTGTTCATAAATTAACGCACCTAATTTGTATGTTATAGGATCAGGACTAGGAGAAAGCTACTGATACTTCTGCTATCAAGCTGAGTCCTGAATGACCAACTCGATATTCATTCCCATGGAGTACTAAGGCTCAAAACAGCTAATATGGATGAATATCAAAGATTTGTCTATAGTGTGGTATTCATAGCCTTACAATATTCTGGGGTCTGAAGAGGTATGCCTTTTTTTCCAGCTAACTATATAGTAAATAAAGTTCTATAGGAATCTTAAACTCCTCCTTTGCCCTTTTTTTATTCCACACCTAAATCAATGTGAGAAGTTCTAAAATGGGTCAGGTTTCAAACACTTTATCTGTCACTAATAGTGCATGATGTTCTCTTTCTCAATTTTTTGGGAGGTTCTCATCATTGTTTTCACTTTGGTACACTTTATTTCCCATACTCTCTGTGTTTCCTAGAGCAAGAGGTATCAGAAAGAGTAAGAGCCACTTTATGAGCTTATTCCATTACATAATCCATTTTCAGGGTAAATAAAACAAGGTTGGAATCACCTATCTGCCCAGTTTTTCTCTTCCTATCTAGACAGTGAAAAGAATCACTCTAAACTTCACAAAGATTACTGAAGGAAAAACAATCTTATTTTCAGTATGTATGGAGAAAATTTAAGGTGGGGAAACTTGCAAATCCAACACTATGATAAATTAAAAAGATTGAAACATTAACCAAAATGATTTATTAACAAATACTAGGGTAGTTTAATATTCCATAAGCAATTAATATAATTTATCACATTAATAGGTCAATGAAGAAATATGATATGATGGCTTGTTATTTCCTGACCCTAACATGGTAATGATCATTCTGTGGGGCAATTGGTCATCTAATCGTGAAATAGGACTCACTGCTGATCCTGCATAGATTTTTCTGTGTTTTAAATATTTGCCTGTTGTCCTTTGAATACAATGCAGTCAAGGAACCTCCAAGGTTTGAGATCAAAGGAACAAATAGAAATAGAGCCAGGAGTGACAAGAGTTTGTCAAATGGAGGTCACAGGACAAAGCATGTGCATTTGAGCAGTCAGCATCCTAAAGAGCATGGTCAAAGTTAGGGGGACTGGGACTGTGAAATAAATATCTTCTATTTAATAGAAGCTGAAACATTTAGCAAAATCCAAGCAGAGATTTAGGCACAAAGAACAATATAGGCATATAAGAGCCAGAAAGTGTAAAAAACAAGACTTTAAAGATAAAGTGAGTCCAAAAAGAAGGATATGAGCAATATAAGATTAATATTGTGTCTTATCTGATATTGAGCCATAGGGTTACTTGAGTCTGATAATACCATAAATAAGAATAGGATTGGGCCTAAGTTGTCTAGCTGCTGAGGTTGGGGTACTTAATCTTGGGGATTCAAGAAACGTGTCAGAGGAAAAGCAGGCAAATCAAGGCAGATGGGATAATGCAGAATGATTATATCTCATATACCAGGATAAAGGGGAAGTTTGAAGGCACAGTGTGCCTGGGCAGTTTTTCTACTTCTATTAAACTGAGTATTTTTGCTCCTGATTCTTGAAATAATTACTTTAAATGAATGATATTAAATTTAATAAGATCCTATATGCATAACCAAGATCAAGGTATATCACATAGTATTTATTCAGTAAATATCAATCCTGTGGGAATATGAATTGGTACAGCCACTTTGGAAGACACTTTGGTAGTTTCTTACAAAACTAAATATACTCTTACCGTACAATTCAGCAATTGCACTCCTTGGTATTTACCCAAGGATGTGAAAACTTACGTCCACACAAAAACGTGTATATGGATGTTTATGGCAGCTTTATTCATTATTGCCAGAACTTAGAGGCAACCAATATGTCTTTTAGTAGGTGAAAGAATAAGTAAACTGTGGTACATCCGGACAACGAAATATTATTCTGCACTAAAAATGACTTATCAAGTCACAAAAAGATATGAAGGAAACTTAAATGCATTTTTCTAAGTGAAGGAGGCCAATCTGAAAAGGCTACATTAGTATATGATTCCAACTAATGACATTCTGGAAAAGATAAAACTATGGAGATAGTAAAAAGATAGGTGGTTGCCAGAGGTTAAGGCAAGGAAAGGCTGAGTGGGTAGAGCACAGAGATATTTTAGAACAGTTAAACTATTCTAAACTATTCTGTATGATACTATAATAGTGGATTCATGTCATTATACATTTACCAAAATTCAGAGAGTGTACAACACCAAGAATTAATGCTAATGTAACCTATTGACTTTGGATGATAATGATTTTTCAATGTAGGTTCATCAATTGTAACAAATATACTACTCTAATGAGTGATATTATTGATAACTTGGAAGGCTATGCTTGTGCCGAGGCAGGGAGAATATGGGAAGCCTCTGTGCCTTTTCTTTAAATCCCTGTGAGTCTGACTGCTGTATAAAATAAAATCTTTTAAAAACAAATATGTTGACTCAAAAAAAAAAAAAAAAAACAAACAAACAAACAAAAAACTTTGCTTTCCTTATCAGGATCCAAGAAAGCACTTGTATGAAAAATATAAGTAAACAATTCAGAATTGTTAATGTTTTCCTTTACACATGTTTAGTGTAGCAGTCATGAATGAAGTTTACAATTTCCAGCTTTCTGCTTTCCCAGAACAAGGTATGATTGTGTTGCCTGCCGCCATTTTGATTTCTGGGCCTATGTAACTAACTTTGGCCAATGGTCTGTGAGGAGAAGTGGGGTATGTCACATTCCCTTGTCACAGCAAATGACCACATGTGAAAACATGGATGAACCATCACCTTAGGTCATTTAATGATGGGTAGAGCCTTTCTGTCAACCCACAGTGGACATGTAGGAAAAGTTAGAAATAAATATTTGTTGTTTTCTGCAAGGGAGATTTGAGCTTTTTTCTTATGATAGCTTAGCTTAGCCTGGCTGACACATGTGAGAATGTTTCAGTGTAGATGGGAATAACAGGACCTTGCTCAGTATAATCCACAGCTCTATAGGCAAATAATAAAAGATAAATGTATAAAGTATTGAGACTAGACAAAAACATCTCCTGCTCAGCTGTATAATATAAATGCACAAAGTGTAAAATACAGAGAGACAGAGACAGAAGAAAGATATAAATTTACAACAGCAGCAAAAGTATCAGGAGGTGTATTAAAGGCTAACGTTTTGTTTATTAGAAACAGGACTTAGGTAAATGTAGAGTTAGAGGAGCTGTGTTTTATGATGTGATGGGATCTTGGGAGTGATAGTTGCCAAGGTTGGGCCAGTTGGAAGCATAGGAACTTAATGAAAAACTACTGGTAGCTCCCTGTGTGTATCTCTTCTATGAATATTAGGTATATTGTGCTTATTAATTGAATATGTTGAGATCATGATTACTCTGCTGAAGTCTACAGGGTGTGATTTCATTTTTATGGGTAGAAATTAATGTGGAAGGACATCCCTGATATCAATCATTCAAAAAAGAGAAGGGATCTCAGATAGGAAAAAGCGATGAAGATACTTCTGCCATTTTGTAAAATCAGTTTATGACTAAACTATAACTTTGCATTAAAATGCTCTATGATTTTTCAAGAATGCTTACTTATATATAGATTTAGCATGAGGAACAAAAGTGGTTACAAATGGCTATGAAACTTTGAGCCACTTCTTTCTCCTAAGCACATTTCTTCTTCAGTATTTTAATTCTATTCATGCTTATGTCTAACTTTCACAAAGTACTGCCTTTTCTTTTATATTTGTCTTGTATTAAAAACATTATGTTTAGACTTTAAGGATTGGGTACAATCCTGAAAGTGTTCACACTCTAATCACCTTTGGTTTACATTCTAGCCACAGCACTGGATAGGCAGGTCACAAGCCTTCAATTAATTAACTGTGATGTTAATTACATTACACATTAACATGGTGTAATGGTAGATACAAGTGCTTCTGAATCTGAAGAGCTTCTTATTAATTCTTACTACAAAATGGGAGAGTAATTTTATGGGAGAGCAATTTCTACTTTCTTAGATTGTTTTGTTATTTATTTACTGATATGTTTTTAGAATATTAAATTTTTTTTCAATTACAGTTGGCATATAACATGATATTAGTTTCAGGTATATAGCATAGTGATTAGACATTTATATAACTTATGAAGTGATCACATCTATAAATTCAGTTCCCATCTGACACCATACATAGTTATAACAATACTACTGACTATATTCCCTATGCTATACTCTACATCCCCATGATTCTTAATCTCTTCCCCACTTCAACCTTCTCTCACAACCTACCCAACCAGCAACCATGAAAATTCTTACTGTATCTATGAGTTTGTTTCTGTTTTCTTTGTTTATTTATCCTGTTCTCTATATTGCACATAGAAGTGATATCTTATTGCACTTGTCTTTCTCTGTCTGAGAGCACAATACCTTTAGGTCCACCTATGCTTTGACAGATGGCAAGATTTCATTCTTCTTTATGACTAAGTAATATTCCATCATATATATGTACTACATCTTCCTTATCCATTCCTCCAATTATGGACTCCCAGGTTGCCTCTATATCTTAGCTATTGTAAATAATGTTGCAATGAATATATGGATTCATATGTCCCTTTGAAGTAGTGTTTTGGTTTTCTTCAGATAAATACCCAAAAGTGGGACAACCGGATCTTTCTTTGTCTCTTGTTATAGCCCTTGTTTTAAAGTCTATTTTGTCTGATATAGGTATTGCTACTCCAAATGTTTTGTTTCCATTTTTATGAAGTATCTTTTTCCATCCCTTTACTTTGTCTGCATATGTCTTTCGATCTGAAATGTTTTTTGTAGGCAGCATATGTAAGGTTCTTGTTTTCTTATACATTCAGCAACCCTATGTCTTTTGATTGGAACATTTAATCCATTTATGTTTAAAATAATTTTTGATAGATATGTATTATCATCATTTTATTATTCATATTTTTGCTATTTTGCTTAAAAGGAGTCTTTTTAACATTTCTTGTAATATTGGTTTGGTGGTGATTAACTCTTACCTTTTCTTGTTCGGGAAGTTCTTTATCTGTCCTTTGATGATAGATTTGCTGGGTAGAGCAATCTTGATTGTAGGATCTTCACATTTCATGATTTTCAATATTTTATGCCAATCCTTTCTAGCCTGCAAAGTTTCTGTTGAGCAATCAGCTGACTGCCTTATGGGAGTTCCTTATAGGTAGATAACTGCTTTTCTCTTGCTGCTTTCAAGATTCTCTTTGCTTTTAACCTCTGGCATTTTAATTATGATGTGTCTTGGTGTGGACCCCTTTGGTTTTATCTTGCTTGGGGCTCTCTGTGCTTCCTGGGCTTGTATGTCTATTTCCTTCACCCAGGGAAGTTTTCCATCATTATTTCTTCAAATAAGTTTTCGATTCCTTGCTCTCTGTCCTTTCTTTCTGTGAAGCAACTGTTGATATGCTTGATGTAGTCCCAGAGGAACCTTAAACTGCCTTTATTTTTTTGGATTTATTTTGTTGTTGTTGCTGTTCTGATTGGGTGTTTTCTGCCATCCTTTCTTCTAAACTATTGATTCAATCCCCTGCTTCATCTAATCTACTTTTGATTCCCTCAAATGAATTCTTCATTTCAGTTATTGTATTCTATTCTCACTGGTTATTGTGTTTTCTATCTCCATTTTTATGTTTCCTTATCTCTTTGTTAAAGTTCTCACTAAGATCATCTAAGATACTTACAATCAGTGTTTTGAACTCTGCACCTAGTAAATTGCTTATCTACTTTTTGCTTAGCTCTTTTTCCAGAGCTTAGTTTTGTTCTTTCATTTGGGACATGTTTCTTTTTCTCTTCATTTGGCTCCATCCCTGTGTTTGTTTCTATGTATTAGGTAGAGCTGCTCCCAGTTTTAGTAGAGTGGCTTTATGTAGTAAATGTCCTGTGGGGCCCAGTGGTGCAGTTTCCCTGGTTACCAGAGCTGCCTGCTGAAGGCGTGTCACTTGTGTGGGTTGTGTGTGCCCTCCTGTTCTAATTGAGCCTTGGTTGCTGTTTGCACATCAGTGGGAGGGAATAACCCTCAGAATGATTTATTGTGAGGGCTAGCTATGACTACAGTGGAGGTGCTGTTGTGCAGGCACCAACCCTACAGAGTAGGATTCACTTTAGTAGGGCTCTGGTGCCTGCCATATCTGCCTTTTTGGTGAGTCACCCACAAAAGTGGCTGGGTGGTGCTCTGGTGTGGTCTGAAGCTGGCCACTGGGTGTATTGGTTGTGGAGCCTCTGGGAGTGGTTTTGGTGCAGGCCAAGTTCAGCTGTTTCCTATACCTTTCCTGGGGCAACTTGTTATAAGCTATGAAGTGATATGCAGATGGTTATCACTTGTGCTAGGCTTGGAGTTGCCTGGGAGAGTATAGGCTGCGAATTGAGGCCAACTTCCACTAGTGCCAGGCTTGGGGCTACAAGAGATATGGGATATGCCAAGGCTATAAACTGCTTGTTTGGGGTTTGTGAAACTTGGAGAGATTTTAGGAAAGTCTTCAGCCTGAACCAGATAGGCTATTTGTATGGAAAAGTCAATGAAAGTAGCTTGGGTGAGTCTGCAACTTGGATGGGACGGGGTCTTGGAATCACAAGAGCAGGAAGACCAGTGTTAGTTAGGTTATTGGAGACTCAGATATGGTGGCAGTCTGTGTCTGCACACTGGGAGCAGGGAGGACTCAACAAAGGAACAATGGATTCTGTGAGCACTTCTGTTTGGGAGAAAGCGGTCCCTACAGCCCACACCCTGAATCCAGAAGATTCAATTCTTCCTTGTATGTTACTGGCATCTTTAGAGCTGATGCCCTAGTGCTGGCATTCAGAGTGAGTTTATCAGAGTAAATCTGTGAGCATGCCCTTTAAGAATAATGCCTGGTCTGTCAGCGGCACTCTGTCTCACTCAGCCACAATCTCTGCTCGTTTTCACAGCCAGAGCTTATGGGGACTTCTCCTTCCAGCACTGGAACCCTGGGCTGGGGACCCTTGGTGTGGGTCTGGGATCTCCTGCTCCTTTGGGGGTAACTCCACAGCTGAAATATCCCTCCTGATTTTTAGTTGCCACATATGGGTGTGGAACCAGCCTGATTCTTTTCTCCACCCCCCCTACCAGTTTTGAGGTAACTTCTATATATTCATTGTTATGGGACTCCTGTTCAGATAGACTTCAGGCAATTCTCAATGACGGTTGTTCTGTAGTTTAGCTGTAATTTCAATGTGGGTATGAAAACAGGCGAGTACAGAATTTACTCACTCTGCCATCTTGACTGGAAATCAACCGCAGATTGTTATATGGCCTGAAGAATCATTTTTTTTTTATTATTTCTGACACACAGTGCAAAATAAAAATGTTGGTTTTCTACTTCAATCCTCCTTTCACTCATAATCCATTTAAATAATTGCCATTCAGGACATCATGTTTGAAAGGTAGAATATTTGTTTGTGTTTATAACACATGTAATTCAACTGCAGATATTCAAAGTGAAGGAAATGTCAAAAAATGCATCTCATTATGTCTTTTCCCTCCTCCAAGGTCTCAGTCAGGGGGCTGCAATATAATATCTGATCCTCATTTGTTCTTGTAAATATTTTGATAGTGTAAGTTTGGATAGTGTGAGTTTGTATTTTAGTATTTTAAGTGGGAAACATAATAATGCATTTTCAGTCGATACATACTATCTAAAAATGTAATCCATCAAGGATTACTTCATAATAGGAATTTATTATAACTCCTTCTCTTTAAATATTTAACTTAAGGTACTCATTAATGAGTATATTTATATATAACATGCTATAATACTTTACTGTAATGGACATAAATTATATTTCTTTCTATAGTTCAAAAATATATATTATAAAGAAACAATAAAATGATATATAAAAGATTTTAACTAACCAAACATCACCTATCATCAGGAGCACACCTGCAGACAAATAAAGTTAGGTTTATGCTTGGTACATCAAAAGAGACTGTACCCCAGAAATATTTACTAATGTGAATATATATATATATATATATATATATATATGTGTGTGTGTGTGTGTGTGTGTGTGTGTGTGTGTGTGTGTGTACATATATACATATATATGTATATGTATATATATATATATGCACACACACATATATACACACATATATATGATGGGAGGATTAAAGCAGGACTCTAGTTGACATAGTAAAGAAGCTGCAATCGTTCATGTTTATCAGAAAATGGAGATGTCTAGTTTTTTTGTGTTTGTAGAATGGCCATGTCTCTGTCTTATTTCAGATAAGATCACTAAGTGGCCTGACTTGAGCACTGTTTTAGATTCAGTAAGCATTGTATACATTCATTTAGGAACATCATAGTCTGGAAAGGCTTTGTTTTACTTTCTCACTATCTAATTTGTATCAGGTTTAGTACCGTCTTCAGACTTTTGCCAGAAATAAACACTGGGACCTCTGGAAGACTAAATGTTAAGGAAAGGGGTGATGAAGATGAAAATAATAATACACAATAAGTTTACATAACTGGAATATCAGACTTGATCCTATCAGGAGAACAGCTGAGCTAGGACTACAGAACATTTTGTATCTCTTCCCCGGGTTCCTCATAAAATAAGCGCACATGTATTTTTAAATTTAAGCACTGAATTTTAGGTAATTTTTGGGGTAATTTATTAGAGCAGATAACTTAGAAAGAGTTAATATGATGGGTACTTGAATTTAACTTTTCTAGGTATAATAATCTTCATCAGTGGGGCAAGAATGTTCAGTGGGGCAGGGCATGTATCAACTACTAATAGCATAACTTCCCTATTGTGTTAGTACATTTATATATGAATCTTTTTTTTAAAATTAATTAGTTTCAAGTACACAATAATTTGGTTAGACATCTATGCAGTTCGTGAAAGGATCCCTCCAGTTGCACCCTCCCTACCCTGACCCTCCACCGAGCCAATGTATTAATGCTAACTGCATTCCATGCGCTGCGCTCCGCATCCCCATGACAATTCATTAGCTACTAATTCATGCTTATTTAGCCCTTCACCCCATTCTCCAAGCCCCCCAAACTTCCCTGCTCTCTATCTGACACAAAACTGTACACTATATTTGTAAGTCTGTTTTTATAATAGTTTGTTGTCTTTAATCCTTAGATTCCACATACAAGTGAAATCATATAGTGTTTATCTTTGTCTGATTTAAATACCTTCTAGGTCCATCAAAGCAACATCTTTTTCCATCTCCTTCCTTTTCATATGTAGGGGTCTTGTTTTCTTATCCTTTAAACCACTCTATCTTTTGGTTGGAACACTTAATTCTTTTCCATTTAAGGTACTTATTGATAAGAATGTAGTTGTTACCATTCTTTATTCCTGTTTTTGATACATGCTTTTTCTTATTAAAGAAGTCTTTCTAACATTTCCTGTAATGCTGGCTTGATTGTGATAAATTTCTTTCGCTTATTTTTGTATGGGAAGCTCTTTATCGGTCCTTCGATTCAAAATGATAACTTTGCTGGATAAATTATTCTTGGTTGTATATCCTGGGTCTTCATCCTATCGAATATTTTTTACCAAGACCTTCTTCCTACACAGTTTCTTTTGAGAAATCAGCAGCCAGTCTTATGGGTGTTTGCTTATAAGTAATTACTTCTTTTTTTCTTGCTGCTTTCAGTATTATTTCTTTGTATTTAAACTTTGACATTTTAATTATAATGTGTCTTGATGTGGGCCTCTATGGATCCCTGATTTTTGGAATTCTTTGCGATTCTTGGGGTTTTATGTCTATTTACTTCACCAGATTAGGGAAGTTTTCCATCATTATTTCTTCCAACAGCTGTTCACCATCTTGATTTCCTTCAGTTATGCCTATCAGATGAATATTTGAACTCTTAACAGTGTCTTATATTCTCCTTAAATTATTTTTAAAGTCTTGGAATTTTATCTCTTGCTGTTCTGATTGTGTGTCTTTGTCTTTCCTGTCTTCTAGATAAAGGATCTCATCCTCTTCTTTATTTATTTTGTATATTCCTTTGTTTATTCCATTTAATATACTTTTCATCCCAGATAATGTGTTGTCCATTTCAGACTGATTCCCTTTTATAATTTCCATGTCCATTGTTATCTTTTTGTTGGAGTTCTCTACACTTCCCAAAAGTTTATTGAGCATCTTTATAACTAGTGTTTTAAACTCTGAATTTGTTAGATTACTTGACTCCATTATATCCAGATCTCTGTTCTATTCTGTTCTGTCGTACGGTTTCTGCTTCTTTGTCTTTCCATTTTGGCTCCCTTTCCGTTTCTGTTTCTATGTACTAAGCAAAGCTCTTAAGTCTCCTGGCCTTATTAGTGTGGATTTTGAAGTAGATGTCCAGTGGCACAATCCTGAGAGGAGTTCAGCTGCAGGACAAATTTAGCCCAAGCCTCTATCCATCCGGGGTCCCCTGTTAAGATTCAGGAAGCAATCCACAGATGCTGTGCTTTAGTTGCCTTAAAAGGCCACACCAGAAACCGAGGTCAGCTGCCTCCACCAGCGTGAGTCTCAGCAAGGGGCACCTGACTTGCTGAGGACACATCTGGATATGGCTTGGGTGGGGCTTGAGTTGGGGGGGGGCAGGGCTTCAGGGAATCCTTTGTGAGGAGTGACTTCTGTTATCTAGTTTGATGATGTCACAGCTGTGGTAGCACTGTGTCTGGTGCACTGGTATGTGGGAGAGCTCAAAAGGGAACAATGGATACCACCCGACACTTCTTTACTGAACGAGTCTCACATCCTTGGCCCTCACTCCTGTCTTCCTGTAAGTCCCTGGTATCCACTGTACGCAGTTGAATGGGCACTGGTGCTCAGAGGGAGCAGGTCCATCACTGCAAAAATCTGCTCGCGGACATGGCTCTTTTAAGAGGCGTCTGCCGCTGCAACTGCTACGGCTTACGTTCCACTCAGCCACTTGGGACCAGGCAGCCCCATAGCCTCACCCCATCCTACCTTCTGCTGTTGCAGGGTGCTTTCTTGGATTTCTCTCTAGTTGTATGGCTTGTTCATCTAGATCCCAGGTGATTTTTTCCTTGCTGCTGCTCCTTGTTTCTGTCACAACTTTGATTTGGTCACCAGAGGGATGAATAGAGCCTCTATCATCGATGCCATTTTTTTCCTTATTGAATCATTTTTAATGAAAAGAACATTTAAAAATTACCCTTTTTCATAAATGTAATATTCATATCTATTAATATATTGTACTGGTAGCAAATCAAAATAAACTAAAGCAATTACTGTTTTGTCTAGTTTTAAAAAATTGATATTTTTACCAGGTTTTTGTAAAGGTCTTACTGCTTCAGTTGAAGCCAAACTCATCATGAGATTTTATCTTAGTATAACATCAAACCAAGTGAACAATCAGTAAGTATTAATGATTATTAAATAATTTTTTGGGGAAGAGCTTAGTGTTTTTTAAATCACTGTCCTGACTTTAGTTGATGTTTCAAGGGGAAAAAAAAAACAATGTTTAAAAATCTGGTTGATAATCAAAGTTAAAATTGAAAGATTTATACAAAAGAAATAAGATTCTTAGAAACCCCCCACAAAGCCATTCTTCAGTCTATTTAGATATGAGAAACAAGTGCTTCTGAGGTCACTTTTGAGCATCTTGAAACATCTGAAAGGCTAAAAGTTAGAAAAATTTATGTTGGCATTTGTTTTTATTAAGTATATTTACACATTTCCTACACTAATATTTTTTAAAAAGTATATTATATGAAATAAAAACATAGGTAAATGCTCCTAAATTTGTAAACAATATGTGGAGGTGATAGTTTAGTCACAGTATATCATAATTAGCAAACCCAGTAAAGCACAGGAAGTAGATGCGAGAGGTGTTAGAGGTAGTAGTACACAAATTCTGCTAAGAGAATCTCTTGGAATAAAGCCACTTTATAGGAAATTGTCAGGGAGAGAAAGGAGAGTAAAAAGAGAAATGATGTGGGGGATAGAAACATAAGTACTGAGTAGTATTCAAAAGTAAATCCTTTGAGGAAGACGGACCTGGATGTCACCCATTAGCTCCATCATCTTTCTTCTGACTCTCTGCCACTATTCCAAGAAGCTAACCAATGTTAACAGCTGGGTGCTTATCCTTGCACATGCTTTCTCAATGTTTGTATAATCATATACATAGGTGTATGCCCAACCATGCACATGCAGACACACACTCTAACATGTAAGGCATTGATTCTATATATTTAACAGTGCATCCTTTGACTGAATGATAAATTTTGAAAATCTATCCAAGACCCTGGAGATAGCTTCTACTCATTATTTTTAGTGGCCACATAATATTCATGGTGAGTCCATACCACAATTCATTTAAATATTTACTATTTCTACCTCTTTGACTCTATAAGTTGTGCTGAAATGAATATCTTTGTACCAGGTGTCCTTTAAAACTTTTTACTTTTACTAGCTTGCTCTTTACTCCTGTGTTTTGGTTAATTAATTAAACATTTAAAATTCTGTTATTAATCTTTTTTTTATGGTATGATTATTTGACTAAATGTTACAAATATGAAAATTTTATTTTTAATTTTCAAAATATTATTTGACTTAAATATTATAGCCCCTGAATTATTGTGCATATTTTCATGTATATATTCATGTGTACATATATATGTGTATATATGTATAGAGTAAAAATGCACGAAAAATTTTATATCACCCATTATTTCCTCTTCTATTCATCTTTCCCATCTTAAATTCTCTGTTTTGATTCAATAATTGCTAGGTTAGATAAGCATTTTCCTCATATAGTGTTGATGTTTTATTCTGTGATTTAAAAAATACATTTATTTGATAGGTGAGCTACATCTTTAGGTATACAATTTTGGAACTGTTTTCTGTCAGTAGCTTATCAATGGATCTTCTAGCTTCAAGTGTCAAATGCCTGCCTGAACTTTTTCTTTATAAATACTTTTTGTTTTTCATTCTCTGCCAGATTTTGTAAGATATTTTACTTTATCCTTTGAGTTCAGGAATTTTGCCAGAATATGCTTAAGTGAATATCTTGTCTTATCAAATCAAGGGTTCTGTTCAATATTCAGACTCAAGTCTTTCTTTACCTGAGGGGAATGTTTTGTTATTGTTTCATCATTCTCTCTTTTCCAACCTTTCTGTTCTCTCATTCTGAACTTTCTGTATTCATATTTTAGGTTTCTATATCTGAGATCTAGTACTCTTATTTTTTTTCTTCTGGAGCTACCATCTATTGTTTTTATATCTTTATTATGAAGTGTTTTTCTCTTGATTTTCAAAGCCATTAATTCATGTCTAAATAGTGAAATTGTTCCTGGTCAAAATTTCTTTGATGAACTTTTAAATATAAAAATCTTTGTGTGTGTTTTTTTGTTTTTTTGTTTGGTTTCAGGATTCTGTGTTGCAATTCAGTCTCCTTTATAGAGCCATCTTTGCCTAACTCCTATCCTTGTTATACTACTTATTTTACATTCACATTCTTAGGTCTTAGTGTTTCTTTTGGGTTTTGTTACTTGCCTTTATTTTTCTGATCACCTTTGGGGATTATGTCTGATGACCTAGGTACTTTAAGCAGAGGCACTCTCTAGAATGGTGAGGAGCTAGCAGTCTCTGGCTATCTGGGCTGTTGATACCCTAGGTCACAAATTGTCAGTTCCCCATAGAAGCACCAGAAGAAAGCCTTTTTGATGCTTATTTATTCATCCAAAAAGACCAATTCCTGAATTTAGAGACCACTCCCCTGAGATGCATTTTAGCATTTATGGAGACCACTAGGACTGTCAGAAACACTCACAGCAGCCAGCATCATCAGTCGACTTGTGTATAGATTCTGACTGCAAGTTCTTCAAAGTGACTGTGGTACCCTGAGTTTCCTCCTAAGACTTTCTGCAATCATTCACAGACCTTGGTCTCACCCAGACAGGCAAAGTTCTTTGCCAGCTCTCTCTCAGGTCAGACTTCAGCAGAACATGAGGCCAATTCCTCACCCACTCTTCTCTACTTGTCTGTGGGCTCCAGCAGTTATTCTGCATGTAAATGATAGTTTGGATTTGAACTTAAGTTTGAAGACAGGGCTACAAAGATGGTTAGGGTTTCATCTTCTTCAGAAAATACTATAATCCTTGGCATTTAAATTTTTCATTTTCCCTCTCATACAATACTTATCACAGTAAACTGAAAATCCATGATTATCTTTCTGATTATAAGGTAATAAGGTTGGAGATTTTAAACATCTAATTCACTGTTTTATATCATGTATAGCATAATGCCAGCACATATTAGGTGCTAAATGAATATTTGAGGAATAAATGAATTTATGGGTTCATGATAATAAACTGAAAGATCAATCAAAAACCATAGAAAAATAAAAATTAGACAACATTTTTCTACTTGACCAGCAAGAAGGTTACTGTCAGGAGATCTTGAAAATAAGCTGGGTCCAAAACAGAAAATGTCCTCACAATCACAGTCATTGTTCGTTGAAGAAATACATATTGAAAACGACTTGGAGCATGATGCCAACAGAAAAGAACCTGTCAGCTTTATATATGAGCTACAGTCTTAATATTGTTATATGCTAAATATTTTTGTTAATTAAATTGTCTAATATAATTCTGTGCCAAAAGTGCTTCAGAATATGGTTCAAAAGGACAAAATAACATTGTCTTGTTCAGTATAATTGGTGTTCTCATATATAAGGCATGTTGTAACAAGAAAGATTCTTATAAAAAGCATAATTATATTCTTAATTATTCACTTATTAATTTTTTTTTGTCACAAATGTATTAAGTTCCATGTTAGAACCTGAAGATTTGATGCTGAACAAATCAGAAATGGTATGAACTCCATGGTGTTAATAAGCTAGTGGAAGTATAGATTTAAAAAATGAGCCTACAATATGGCACAGTAGGGGCTATATTCAGTATTTGTTGGGCTAATGCTAGCTGTTACAGAAGGTAAACCCTCAAATTTCAGTAGCTGAACATAATATAAGTTTCTTTCCTGCCTGTATAAGTCCAAGGGGCAGTGGGCCTAGAAAGGGATTTTGCTCTGCTCCAGGGAGTGATTTGGGGACTCAGGTTGATGATGCTTCTGATGTATTCAATGTGTTCCTTCTAAAGCCACCTTGGGTATCCATATCCAATCAGTGGTTTGAAGTTAAGGGTTATTCTAATGAGTCATTCCTAGATGCCATATATCTTTCTTTTAAGTTCTGAACTCAATCACATGGCAATATTCAGTTTAGGAGGTCAGGGAAAGCTTCCTTTGAAGAAGTAATTTCAAAACAGGAATCTAAATGATAAGTGATAACCAGGGTATGAGTGGAAGAAAGTGTATACTAGGTCAAGGAAAGAGCTGGTAGAAAAACAAAAGAGAAGATATTACTTTCTGCAATATTGAACTATTTTATTGTGGCAGTGATATGACTATACTACATAGAAGTTAGAATAATGACAGAAAAATATCTTTCCTTAATGCTATGAAGTGTTACAAATATTTTAAGTATTTGAAATTTTGTTATGCAATTGACCAAAGCAAAAACTTATGAGTACAGATATTTTTTATCATTTTGAATACTGTTTTGTAAGTCATTCTTAATACATTTTGTTTGAATTTAATCTATATCTTAAAAATGAAGAAACAGGGTCAAAGAGAATTTAAGTGAATTACTCAAAGTCAACTTTGTAATAAGTTTAAAATTTAGAACTGGATTATAGGTACTTATTTAATTCAATTTTCTATATAATTTTCAAAATACAAATTTGATTTAACATGCATTTAAAATAATGACTTGGTTAGGCCAAACCTGACAGAAACAAGCATTGCTTACTAAATTTACTATTATATATTCCAGATTATGTTCATTGATATAACGAACAATATTTTAGTAGTTTTCAATTATTCAGTATAATGCCATCATCAATAGATGTCTCTCTAAAAATCTCATAAAGATAATAAACATTTTAACTGAGAATTTGAACACATACTATGAAATTTTATTTATATGAATATGCGCATCTATTTCTTAGTGTATATAAGTATTATGTATAATTTATATTAATAATATGTCTAATATATTATATATAATTCTATAGTATGGAATATACATGTATATAAACATAAAATCTGAATATAATACAAATTATATATAAAATGTGTATTACTTTATGCAATAATACTTTATATATTATACATAATATATAATCTGTATTACTTTTAGGAGTGTGTGTATCTCCTATACTACTGAAATCTTATATATGTGATATACCTATTATATATATTCAACTTTATTGTGTATATATGTTTATATGTGTACTCAGATATTACTTTTCTAGTTTTGCCTCTTGAAAGAGATGATAGAAGCCTCTGCCCAGTGTAACTAAAGCACTAATATCTTTTGTAGGCCAGACTGAAATTTTCTCTTCCCTGTTCTGTTTCTCTTCCCTGTCCTATTTCTACATCATTCTTCTCCATATCATCACTTTGTTATTTCAGGGGTTTCATTTACATAAATAACTTAGTTTTTACCTATATACTTGCTCAAATTTTTTAAGTGTGTTTTTATCTGTGATATTATTAAAGAGGCTTTTTGTACTGCTAACAATTTGCTCAAAACTGTTTCCTGCCTGGTTTTCCTACCAACCCTGGAATGCTTGAATTCTGGGGGGCTCAGTTACTCACTACTCAAGCATTTCATCTTTGTGCTCTGCTCTGCTCTGGGTTGAGAAGGTCATTTTAATCTTCTGTTGTCAGAAAACATAGTGTCTACCTGATTTGAGTTGAAGCTGAAAATAGATTTCCCTTTGAGTAGAAGCAAGGACACTAAGAAGTATCCTTCTTGACACCATTAAATAGCTCTCCTCAGCTTTTCCCTGGTAGATAAATTTCTATTTAACTTTTTAAACACATTACCATATAGGCTAATATTATAGAGAGGTTAGCCAAATTCCATTTGAAATCAGAATTCATAGAGACAATTTTTTGATTGCTAACATAACCCTAAATGATTGACTTTTCACATTATATAAGCCTTAATTAGATTACAAGACATCTATTTTAATTCTACGAGAACTCGTGACTTTTAAATTTCATCTAGGGTAGGATTTTTAAAGCATATGGCTTTATTCCATAAATTCTGATTATATTTCATATGTCATTGATGTGTCTTTTTAACTGATAAAATAGTCTATAATTTTATTATTATTATATATAAATAGGTTTAGTAGTTTGACTATAAGAAAACAGAGAAAAGGCTCAATGGAAGCTACAGTCTAGACAAAAAAAGTTACACCATGAATTTCATCAATTTAAAAGAATTAGGACTTCATAAATCTTAAAAGTTGGTTTGAAGCTGAAAGGTCATCACATTTGCTAGGAAATTTTATATTTTCCTATAGTAAGTCTTATTTCTTGAAAAGGAATGAAGTATGTTAAAGAGAAAGCTAACAATTAACAAGAACTGGACTGACTGAAGACTAGGCTTCTGAATTGGGAAATGATTATTTTATTTTATTAACTTAGACAAAAAATGTGACATTTATAAAGAAAGCTATGAAGTGTAATAAAGACTGGGGAAAATTGGGTTATTATTATTTTCTTTGGACACATTCTCCTTTTCTTCCTTTCAATATATATATATATATATATATATATATATATATATATATATATATATATAATCAGTTAAGGGCCTTATTTCAAATACATAAATGTATCATGGAGCTAAATACAACAGTTTTGTTAAGAGGATTGAAATATTTGACAACTTGGCATTTTGGAAAGTCAATTCTTTTCAGATAATGCTCTAATATGAGACAGGTGGATAGTGCCAAATTTAACAAAAATATAATAGTCACATCCCTCAGGCAAGCTGGGATGGCATTTAAAACTTCTCTCAGAGTGTATATTGCTTCATATCTTCCAACGATCTCATAGACTAAATTTGAACTTTTTGTTCTGACCTTCATAGTTATATTCCACTTGGTTGCTGATCCCAAAAAATCTTTTATCCCTTCAAATTTAGTGACAGAGTTTTTTCTTCTATAAAAAAATTTGTCTTTGGAAAAGACCAATGAGTCCAATTACAATCTGGTTTTCACTGCTAGTTGTTTTGAAATATAGTCATATTAATAATGTTATGATATATTTAATAACTATTATATTGAGGTACTATGATATGTATGTAAACATTTTAGATTATTTAAACTTTAGTAATCATTTGAGACAAATATTAATATCAGACTTTGCATATGATGTAGTTGGGGTACAGAAAATTTAATTGATTTTCATAAATCCCTAACTGTGGTTAAGATAAAAAAACATATCCAAGACTGAAAGAGTATAAACCATATCAGACTGAAAATAAACAGTCCTGTAGTAAATAAGTCCAGGAGAAAAAATGCAGACAAACAGGTAAACCCAGGTGTAAAGTTTACAGGAATCATGTTTTCTCCTAAGATCATGCAGCAACTGTAAAATGTAACAACTCCCTCTTTGAATGATTCCTTATAAATGACATTCCGTATTTACTCTGTTCTCATCAGTTACTTGGAATAGCTCATTACTAAGATATTACTCGTTTATGACAACATCAAATCCCTAATAAATAATCCTTCTCCTAATCACACATTAGAAACAGTAGCTTATCCAGAAATGAGCCCCTTCAGCAGGATTCCCACCCTTAAAAATGATGCTTCCATTCTCTGGAAGGATATTTTTCTTGAGTGTCTGAATCAATAAATCTCATTTTTTTTCTGGCTACAATCTCATCCTTGGTGGTCTTTGGTTGATCACATTTTTAATTTAAATGCTGGCACCAGATATTTATAGGGTTATTCCTTGAAATAAGATAAAATTATGCTATAATTTGACTGCATAGTCATAGCCAAAAGAACATGAAAAACTGAATTGTTTTTCATGAGTTTGCTCAAAAATTTGTGTTGATAATATGGGTATTTAAAATTATTATATGATAATGTGGGCTACATGGGAGTTAAAAAACAATATTCATTAGTTCATGAGTCAAGCTGCCACTAACTTTCTACTTTATGTCATGTAGTATGTTAGGGATTAGGAATACAAAACTCAATATTTACAGAAGAGTTTGATATGGGATATAAACATTTCATTTTTGCGTTTAAGATCTGTTGATAATCTCAATTTATTGAGTAGTCAATAAGTTTTTTACTGTTCAAAAATTCGAACTTTATCACATTAAATAATATTGTCTATGCCAGTAGCACACCACTGTAACTAATTAGTTGTTTTATATTAATTCATCTCCTCATTGCTTCTGTGTTTTATATTTTACTGGCTATTTAAATATTTATTTAATAAATTTAAGAATAAAGTCTTCAACAAAAGCATTTGAATATATTTAACCTGGATTATTTGAAAGTTTTAAATTACCTAGTGAAAAATTGATACATTTTTTTGTGAAGATCTTTTTTATCTAAGACCATAGGCTCTCCTTTGTTTAGTGTTTGCTTTGTCCTTCAATAGAGTTTATATATATATATATATATATATATATATATATATATATATATATATATATACGTATATATATACATATATATGTATATATATATATATATATAATTTTATTAATTTCAAGTATACAGTTCACTAATTAGACAATTATATAGTTTATAAAATGATCCTCCTATTTACTCCTTCTCTCTTCTGGTTTTCCACCTAGCCAATATATTAATGCTAACTGCATTCCCTATGCTGTGTTCCCCCTTCCCATGACCATCTATCAATTATTAATTTGTACTTCTTTACCTCTTCACTCCATTCTCCCAGCCTCCCCCCACCCCCACACACAACCCTCTCTTCCCTCTGGCCATCACCAGATTGTCCTCTATATCTGTGAGTCTGTTTTTAATTCGTCTGTTCTTTTTGTTCCTTAGAGTCTCTGTCTGGCTTATTTCACTTAGCATAATAACCTCTAGGCCCATCCATTTCATTGCACCTGGTAAGGTTTCAATATATTTAATGGCTGAGTAATATTTCATTGTACATATGAGCCATAACTTCTTTATGCAATTGTCTGTTGATGGGCATTTAGGTTGCTTCTATATCTTGGCTATTGTAAATTGTGTTGCCATGGACATAGGGGTGCAGATATATTTATGAGTTATTGTTTTTGTTTTCTTTGAATAAATGCACAGAAGTACAATTGTGGGTCAAAGGGTATATTCATTTTTAATTTTTTAAGAAACCTCCAGACTGTCTTCCACAGTGGCTGTACCAATTTGTAATCCTACCAACAGTGTATGAGGGTTCCCTTTTTTCAACATCCTCACCAACATTTGTTGATCTTTGATTTATTGATGATAGCCATTCTGACAGGTGTGAGGTGATATCTCATCATAGTTTTAATTTTCATTTCTCTGATGATTAGTGATGTTGAGCATGTTTTCATGTCTATTGGCCATCTGTATTTCCTCTTTGTATCTGCTCAGGTCTTCTGACAATTTTTTAATTGGACAGTTTGTTTTTTGTTGTTGTTGTTGTTGAGCTGTATGAGTTCTTTATATATTTTGGATACAACTTCTTATCAGATGTATCAGTAGTGAATATCTTCTCGCAATCAGTCGATTGTCTTTTTGTTTTGTTGATGGTTCCCTTCGCTGTACAAAACCTTTTAGTTTGATGTAGTCCCATTTGTTTATTTTTTCTTTTGTTTCCCTTGCCCAGGGAGATATATTTGAAAAGAAATTACTGTTAACAATATCAGAGAGTTTACTGCCTATGTCTTCTTCTAGAAGTTTTATGGCTTCTGGTCTTACATTTAAATCTTTAATCCATTTTGCATCTAATCTTGTATATGGTGTAAGAAAGTGATCCAGTTTCTTTTCTTTTACTTTTTTTTCTTTTTTCTTTTTCATGTATCTGTCCCATTTTTCCAACACCATTTATTAAAGAGACTGTCATTACCCCATGGTATATTTTTACCTTCTTCATCATATATTAAGTGAGTTTTTAGATGTGGATTTATTTCTGGGCTCTCTATTCTGTTGCATTGATCAATATATCTGTTTTTATGCCAGTTCCATGCTGCTTTGATTACCGTAGACTTGTAGTATAGTTTTGATATCAGGTAGTGTGATACCTCCAACTTTGTTCATCTTTCTCAAGATTGTATGGCTATTCAGGATGTTTTATGGTTCCATATTAATTTTAGGATTATCTGTTCTAGCTCTATGAAAAATACCATTGGTATTTTGACAGGGATTGCATTGAATCTATTGATGGCTTTGGGTAGTATGACCATTTTTAATGATGTTGGTTCTTCCTACACATGAACACAATATATGCTTCCATTTATTTGTATCTTCTTCAGTTTTTTTTTTTTCAATGACATACATTTTTGAGAATAGGTCTTTTACCTCCTTGGTTAATTTGATTTCCAGATATTTTATAGTTTTTGATGCAGTTGTAAAAGGGATTGTTTTCTTAATTCCTTTTTCTGAAAGTTCATTTTTTGTGTATAAAAATGCCACTGACTTGCTATGTTACTGAATTCATTGATCAGTTCTAACAGTTTTTGGGTGGAATCTTTAGGGTTCTTTCTATATAGTATCATGTTATTGGCAAATAACGAGAGTTTTACTTCTTGCTTTCTAATTTTGATGCATTTTATTTCTCTTTCTTGTCTTATTGCTTTGGCTAAGACTTCTAATACAATATCGAAGAGGAGTGGTGAAAGTGGGCAACTTTGTCTCATTTCTGACCTTAAGGAAAATGCTTTTAGCCTTTCCCTATTGAGTATGATGTTAGCTGTAGGTTTGTTATATATGGTGTTTATTATGTTGAGGTATGTTCCTTCTATTCCCACTTTGCTGAGTTTTTATCATAAATGAATGCTGAACTTCATTGAATGCTTTTTCTGCATCTATTGATATAATCATATGGTTTTTATTTTTCTATTTGTTAATGTGGTATCTCACTTTAATTGATTCGTGGATATTGTACCAACCTTACATCCCAGGAATAAATCCAACTTGATTATGGTGTATGATATTTTGTTTGCTAATATTTTGTTGAGGATTTTTGCATCAATTCTCATAAGAGATACAGGCCTATAGTTTTCTTTCTTTCTTTCTTTCTTTCTTTCTTTCTTTCTTTCTTTCTTTCTTTCTTTCTTTCTTTCTTTCTTTTGTAATTATCTGGTTTTAGAATCAAGGTAATTGTGGCCTCATAAAAGAATTAGGAAGCCTTCCCTCTTCTTGAATTTTTTAAACTAGTTTGAAAAGAATAAATTTTAATTCTTTTAATGTTTGGTAAAATTCACTTACGAAGCCATCTGGCCCAACACTTTTGTGTTTTTGAGGAGGTTTTTGATTAGTAATTCTATTTCATTGGTTACCACCAATGGTCAGTTCAGATTTTCTGTTTCTTCTTGACTCAGTCTTTGGGAATTGTATGTTTCTAGAAAAATCACTTTCTTCCAGATTGTCCAATTTGTTAGCATATAATTGCTCATAGTATTTTCTTTTGATCCTTTGTATTTCTGTGGAGTCCGTACTTATTTCTCCTCTTTCATTTCTGATTTTATTTATTTGAGTCCTCTCTCTTTTGTCCTTGATGAATCTGGTTAAGGGTCTGTCAATTTTGTTTATCCTTTCAAAGAACCAGCTCTTTGTTTCATTAATCTTTTGTATTGTTTTTCTAGACTCTTTTTGTTTATTTCTGCTCTGATCTTTATTATTTTCTTCCTTCTATTCACTTTGGGCTTTTTTTTGCTGGTCTTTTTCTAGTTCTTTTAAGTATATGGTTGACTGTTTATTTGAGCTTTTTCTTGTTTCTTGAGTTAGGCCTGTAATTCTATGAATTTTTCTCTTAGGACTGCTTTTGCTGTATTCCATATATTTTGAGTCATTGTGTTTTCATTTTCATTTGTCTCTAGGTATCTTTTGATTTTTTTCTTCATATTATTGATAACCCAGTCATTGTTTAGTGGTATGTTATTTAGCCTCCATGCATTTATGTATTTTCCAGTTTTTTTTCCTGTAGTTGATTTCAAGTTTCATACCATTGTGATTGGAGAAGGCAGATGATATGATTCGATCTCATTAAATTTATTCACACTTGTTTTGTGTCCTAACATGTGGTCTATCCTGGAAAATGTTCCATGTGCACTTGAAAAGAATGTATATTTTGCTGGTTTGGGGTAAAATGCTCTGAAAATATATTAAATCCATCTGGTCTAGTGTATCTTTTAGGCTTATTGTTTTCTTGTTGATTCTATGCCTGGAAGATCTGTCCATTGGTGTCAATGGGGTGTTAAAGTCTCCTACTATGAGTATATTACTGTTACTCTCTCCTTTTATGTCAGTCAATAATTGCTTTATGTACGAAGGTGCTCTTATGTTGGGTGTGTATGTGTTTATTAGGGTTATGTTATCTTGATTTATCTATTCCTTTATCATTATGTAATGCCCTTCTGTGTTTCTTATTATAGCTTTTGTTTTAAAGTCTATTTTATCTGATATAAGTATTGCTACCCTGGCTTTTTAAAAAATTTACATTTGTGTAAAATATCTTTTTCCATTCCTTTACTATCAGTTTATGAGTGTATTTTGATTGAAGTGGGTCTCTTATAGACAGCATATACATAAGTCTTGTTTTCTTATCCATTCAGCTACCTTAAGTTTTTTGATTGGCACATTTAATCCATTTACATTTAAAGTGATTACTGATAGGTACATTGTTATGTCATTTTATTATTCATTTTGTTATTCCTATTTTCTTTTTTTTATCCCTTCTCCTTTTACATAAGTCCCGTTAACATTATTATTATTTTTTTTTTAATTCTGGCTTGTTGGTGATGAATTCCTTACAATTTTCCCTATCTGGGAAGCTCTTTTTCTCATCTTCCATTGTAATCAAAAGCCTTGCTGGCTAAAGTATTTGTGGTTGTATATTCTTGTTTTTTATAACTTTGAATATTTTTTGCCATCACTTCTGGCCTGCAAAGTTTCCATTAAAATATCAGCAGGTATTCTTATGGGGGTACTCTTGAAAGTAACTAGCTGCCTTTCTTTTGCTGCTTTTAAGATTCTCTCTTTGTGATTGACCTTTAGCATTTTAATTATGATGTGTATTGGTGTGGTGGGTCTGTTTGAATTTCTCTTGTTTGGGACTCTTTGGGACTCCTGAACTTGTCTGTCTAATTCCTTTGAGAGGTTAGGGAAGTTATCAACCATTATTTCTTCAAATAGATTCTCAATCCATTGCTCTCTCTCATCTCTTTCAGGTACTTCTGTGATCTGGATATTGTTATACTTCATGTTGTCCCAGAGGTCTCTTAAACTATCCTCATTAAAATTTTTTTTCTTTTTGTTGTTCAGATAGGGTGTATTCTGCTACCTTGTTTTCCAATTCACTGATTCAGTCTTCTGCTTCGGTCAATCTACTATTGAATCCTTTTAATGTATTCTTCATTTCAGTTATTGTATTCTTTATTTCTGTCTGGTTCTTTCTTATGGTTTCTATGTCCTTTTTTATGCTTACTATTACTCTGTTGAGGTTCTCATTGTGCTCATCCATTTTCCCCCTAAGTTCTTTGAGCATCTTGATAATCAGTGTTTTGAACTCTGTCTCTGGTAGTTTTCCTGCCTCCATTTTATTTAGTTTATTTTCTAGAGTTCTCTCCTGTTGTTTCATTTGTGTCATGTCTCTTTGTTTTCTCATTTTATTATCCTCTCTGTGTTTGTTTCTATGTCAGAAATATTTTTTTTCGTCGCTCAACAGCCTTGGCCAGAAGACCTAATGTGGAAGGTGTCCTGTGTGGCCTAGTTGCACATTCTCCCTGATCTCCTATGTTGGGGGCACTGGACGTGATCTTTGTGTGGATTGTGTGTGATTTTCTGTTGTTGTCAAGCCTTTATTGTTGTTAGTACATCAGTGGATTTGATTAACACTCAGGCTGACTAATTGTGGGAATTGACTTTTACCCCATGGTAAGAGTTGCTGTGTGGGAGCTGACCACACTGAATGGGATTTTCCTTAGCAGGCTTGTGTGCTTGTTGCAACCACCCTTTGTGTACTCCAAATGGAGCTAGTCAGTAGTTGCTCTGGAATAGTTGGTTTTGTGGCCCCTTGGGAGGGGGTACTCAGTGGACCAAATTTGGCTACTGCTTTTTTTGATTTCTCAGGGCTACCTGGTGGGAACTACAAAGTGATCTATAGTTGATTGTTGCCTATGTTGGATCTATAGGTAATTGGAAGAGATAATGCTGGAGACAGTGCTTCAGTTATCCCCCATCTCTGACCTACGGCAGTTCAGCAGAAGGACCAGTGCTCCATCAGGTCTGACACTGCCTATCAGTTGCCCGTAAGTCTCTGAAACTGGAAGAGCCTCTGGGTGATATAGGTGTTGAGTGGTGCAGGGACCCTGGGAGTCTCCTGGGTCTAGTGAGTAAACTTTCCCCTGACACTGCAGTATCAGTTTACATGCCAGTGCTGTCTCTGTGGCTCCCTGTACAAGTTTCCAATTGTAGCAAGGTCAGCTGCTGCCCACCTTGCACTGAATGTGCCACCTCAAGGCAAGGGGCAGCTGCCTATCACCTTGCAGAGAGCACTTTGCATATTGGGTGGAGGAGGAACTCAGAGAGTCAAGGGCCATAAGCCAATAGCCTGAGTTTTCTGCAATTTCTGTGTCTGCATGTTTCCACAGTAGTCACAAATCATATGGAGACAAGCTGTTGTCTGGAGCAATCCCACAGACTCCTGTGATCCCCTCAAGAGATATTGTAGCTCATACAGGCAGCAGGGGTCTGCTCACAACTGTTTTCCCTGAAATGTTGTCACTGTGCTAGCCAAGGTCTGCTGCCTGAGCAGAATGTGCAACCCCAGAGAAAAGCAGGGCAGGGGAAAGCTGCCTGTCAATGGTTGCAGATACTTTGTGGCTTGGGTGAAGTGGGATCTCAGGGGTACAAGGGCTGTTGGGGCCAATACAGCCTCAGTTTTGCTGCAACTTCTGTGCTCAGGCATTCCCACTGTAGTCACATCACAGTAAGACCAGCTGCTCTGTGAGGTAGTACCACAGACCCCTGTGCTCCCCTGATGCAATGTTGCAACTTTTGCTGGCAGCAGAGGTCTGCCTGCAAGTGATTTCTGTGCAGTGCCCCCTGTGTGCTAGCCAAAGTTTGTTGCCTGTGTGGATTGGGAGAATGGGGGTGTGGTGGGAGGTGAGGGGGAGGAGGAGCAGGGTGCTAGTGGTTCACTGTCAATGGGCTGCCTGGGGCAATTTGTGGGTAGGGTAGGGCGGGATCTTAGGGAGACAGTGACAGTCAAATCTATATAGCCTCAGTCAAGCTGCAACTTTGATTACCATTCTCACATTCTCACAGAAGTCTCAGATCATAGCAAAACAAGCTTCTTTCTGGGACTAGCCCACAGATCCCAGAGATCTGCCCAAGTTCCTGTTGGCAGCAGTGATCTGCCTGAAACTGTCTTGGAAATATGGCTCACAGGGCTGGTTTCAAGCTGTGATTGGCTGTCCCTGAATTTGTACAGGGTGTGGCAAGGTGTGTACAGGGAAGTATCTGTACAGTCAAGCTGGCCAGGTCTATAGATTGCCCTGTGGTGGGGCCAGCCTAAAGCAGAATGGCAGCTGGCCTTGCAGCCCTGGTTCTGGTGCCAGGGAATGCAATATTTTTCCCTTATGAAACTCATGTGAGCCTCTGATCCACCACTGATGTCTGCAGGGTGAGTGTCCACAGGTCAGAAAGACTGTGTGTGTGTCCTTCAAAGGGGCATCCAGGGTTTCAGTCTCCTTCCATCTCACCCAGAGCCAGAATCCCCTCTGATTTTACAGTCAGAGTTATTGGAATCTCCTCTTCCTTGGGCCTGAGTGCTGGGTGGGGGAGATCCCAAATGAAGCCAGTGACCCCCTACTCCTTCAGGGAAGCCTCTGCAGCCTCACTCTCTCCTGGTGATCCTCCACCACCCATGGGTTCGGGTCCAGCCCGATTCACAATTTTGCCTCTCCTATAAGCTTCAATGTGGCTTCTTCTTTATATCATCAGAGAACATGTTATGATCAGCTAGACTTCAGGTGATTCTCCATGTTGATTATTTTATAATTTGATTGCAATTTCAATGCAGACCTGGGAGAAGGTGAACCCTGCTTTCACCTAGTCCACCATCTTCCTGGTCTTCCTATATCGACATTTTTCTTTACATGTCTTACATTATATTTAAATTTAGTTTTAATTTTTGTTGCCATTGTATTTGTGGGTCCCAAATAAATTGTATTTTCAATAAAATGAAAGAGATTTATTCTTCCATTATATCTCCCAACTATTTATTATTGGTGTATAGGAAATCTGTTGATGTTTGCATGTAAATATATTACCCACCTACATTACCAAATTCATTTATTTTTTGAGTTATTTTTCAGTTGATTGTCTTGGACATTCTAAATATACAATCATACCATCTACATGTAGTAGGAATTTCACATTAGGGAGATACTGAAGAAATCCATGGAAGGGAGTAGCAATGGGATAGAAAGATGTCGGGTATAAAGAAAAAGAAAGTGATGACTCCAGTTTCATTTAACTGAGTAGCTGGCAATGTCATTCTCTGAGATACTTAAGACAAACAAAATAACGATCATGCTTGTAATAGGGGGAAAAGTTAGAAAAATGGTGGAGTTGAGTGAGGATATGTGTGGTTTGAAGTATCAGCAGGATTTCCAACAGGCAATTGACTTTTTAGTCTGATGTTGGCTATAAAAAGAGAAGGTCGAAACAAGTCCTGGGTAACCAGAGATGGTAGAAGAAGAGGAAACTGTGATGGACAGACTTTTATGTGGCTCCCATAATTCCCATATCCTGGCATTCATACCCTGGATATCACTCTCCTATTATATATAGATAGGCAGGACCTATAACTTGATTCTAACCAAAAAATGACTGAATTTATGTGATTATATTACATAAGATTGTTACATCAGATTGGACTGCCCCATTTACTAAGAGACTCTATCCCTGTTGGGTCTTGAAGAAGTGTACATTTTGGGGACGACCATGTAGCAAGAAATGTAGAAAGCATCTAGCCAGCAAGAACAGGCCATCACTTGCTCACACTGTAGGAAACTGAATTTTGCGAACAACTACATGAGCTTGGAAGCAGATTCTCCAGTCCAATCTCAGATGAAGAAAGAGACTCAGCTAACACCTTGATTCCAGCCTTTTGATAACCTGAAGTAGAGGACCCAATTAAGTAGTTCTCAGACTCCTGAACCACAGACACTGAGATAATAATAAACATGTTGTTTTATATCACTAAGTTTGTGGTAATATTATGCAGCAATAGATAACTAATACAGTATCAGTAAAGTAGAATGACAAAGAGTGGTCTGAGGTGAATGGAAAGTAAGTGAGTGTTTCATATATCAAGGGAAGAAAGGATTTCAAGATGGAAAAAAATAGTACGCTGTGTCAAAAATCACATACTGACTCCAAATCGGATAAGCCCACATAGTATGAATAACGAATGAGAAATATTAGTTGTAAAAAAGAAATATGAACACTACTAAGGAAAAATATCATTAACATAGTTTGAGAATAAGTCTGATGAGAGTATATTTGAAGTCAGAAAGTATAAACAGGTGTAAAGACCAAGTCAAATTATTTTTTATAAAGCTCTTTTTAGCTTTTGGACTTATTTATAGCTAATATTTCAGGTTATTAATTCAAGGCAAGTTATTTTCAAAAAATGTGGTTCCAACTAATTTCAGGTCATTATTCAAAACTATCTCAAAAGTTATATTTTTATTATGTTCAGATATAATGCAGCTTTAAAAATAAATTAAAAATACAGTTGACATATATTATATAAATTTCAGGTATACAACATAGTGATTCAACATTTATATACCTTATGAAGTGATAGCTGTAATAAATCTAGCTCCCATCTGTCACAGTACAATGTTATTACGATAGTACTGGCTGTATTCCCTATGCCGTAAATTACATCACTGTGATTTATTTGCTTTGTAACTGGAGGTTTGTATTTCCTATTTCTCTTCACCTTTTCCAACCATCCTTCATACTCCCTCCCATCTGGCAACCATCATTTTGTTCTGTATATCTCTGAGTCTGTTTCTGTTTTGTTTTGTTTGTTAATTTATTTTGTTTTTTAGATTTCACATATAAGTGAAATCATACAGTATTAATCCTTCTCTGTCTGACTTGTCATTTAGCTTCATACCTTCTAGTTCCATTTATTTGTCACAAATGGCAAGACTTCATTCTAATTTAATGCTGATCAATATTCCTTTGTGTGTGTGTGTGTGTGTACATATATGTGTGTGTGTGTGTGTGTGTGTATTGTCCATTTATCTATTGAAGGACACTTAAATTGCTTCCATACATTGGCTATTGTAGATAATGCTGCAATGAACATAGGGGTGGATGTATCTTTGGATGTATCTTTTTCAATTAGTGTTTTCATTTTCTTTAAATAGCTATCATGAAGTTTTAAAGGATTATTCATAAGAGATAAATAAGGTAATGGTGATTATTACAAAAAATATTATCAAACTGATAATGATAACATATTCAAAATAAAATCTCTAGCTGTGTTTGCATCTAAAACAACTGGGTAAAAGAACAGATCAGAACAACTGATTATGTAACATCATGTAAGAAAAGAGATAATGGTAATGTTATTGAATTAAACTACTGATATTGACTGCATCAATTTTCCAGATGCTTATATAACTGGCTTGATTATTTCATAGAGAAAAATGGTGTGATTCACTTAAAAAAATACTTCTGAGTTGGAAAAAGGTAATTATGTAATATATAATGAGGTAAAATCATAGAATTACAAAATTTGTAGTAGATGCTGGTCCAGAATTGATAGCTTCAATGGGACTGAATGAAATATATTAAGTTTGTGAGGTAGTAACATGAACAACTGATTTTGAAGGAAATATAAAAAATATTTGGCATACAAGAGGGGTGAATCATTTTGATTAAATGTGCCAGATATTTGAATAGTATTTTGTTATAGCACACTTATGTTTTCAGTGGGCTATTAGTCAACAATTGAAAGTCCCTGGATTTATTATAAACATTATTTGCTGTACTCATGTACTCATGTTATCAAAAGAAAAAAAAGGAAGAAAAATTCTTAGTATTTCAATGGCCCTTTATAAATATATTGGACTTATTTCATCTAGAAAGCTATTCCTTTGTACTAAAATTCATTTCAGACACAAAAAGATTTAAGATTAAGGAATCCATAAAGATGGAAAAAAATAAGAATTTTAAAACAAGCATCTTCTAAAAAGTTGAATGACCTTTTGACATGGTATTTGCCAGCAATTTTTCCACAGTAATATGAGAAGCTGAGAAATAGCAATAGTTTTTAAAACTTTCATTCTATTTTTTAAAGCCTATTCTGATGTTCAAGCAAATTAAATTTCTCTTTGATGGTTTCACTGCTGTCATTTTTCTTCATTGATAAAAAAATGTAAGAACTGAGCACATTAAACAGCATCCATTTATACAGTGATGTTTCCATTATCTCTTGAAGTTTAGGGGTGTGCCTTAAAGGGAGGGGACTTTTTAATTTCAAACCAGATTGAACTGTTACTTTTTGATACTTCCATCTGGTACTGTACAGTAACTTGTCTGATATCTATGACAGGTTAGGTATGTTAGCCAGATCTGCCTCTCAGTTAGATATACCATCACAGAATATGGGATTTCAAGGAGAAAGCATGTATCATGTGAATTCTTTGAAAGTCAGAACACAATAAGAAAAAAAAAAACAAAGACAAGGGTGTAAACAACTAGAAAATATTAAGACAATTTCCTACAAATTGAGCTGGAGTAGACAAAACTCAACTGTATAGTTTGTTCCACAGTACCTGATTAAGTGGGCCTGATTGAAAGGCACCAAGTATGGTGGTCAGTCCCTTGAGGTCTCCAGGTTAGAGTCAAGGGTCTGGTTTGATGAGAGAATCTTATTTGGATAGCCACAGACAAGGCTAGGATCAATTGAAGTTGTTTTGTAGGTATTTATGCTTCAGAGTAATACATGTAAATGGAGCTAGTGGTTTCCTTACATGGGATACAAATTAATAATCTATTAGAGGAGACTAAGCAGAATTGGGAGAAGTTATTTGGGTTTATACATGTGTATGAACTTCAGGGCCTGTAGGCAATAAGCCTATTTATTCCTCAGTTTCTGAGGCATGTAGTTAATACTGATGAAAGTTTCACTAATATGCAGTTGAGTATCACTTGCTGAATTCTAGATACCATCTGTAGGCTTTGGGCTTCGTGAATTATAAAGCTTGAGGTCCATTATCATTAACATTCCCTTCAATATTAAGGTTGATTTCTTCCTATGTCAGGCCATGTGCTTTATTAAAACATCACTTAGAATATCACCAGCTTCCCAAGTCATTATGGCCTCGGCTCTTAGGTTTTGTATGTGTGGAGGTAAAGCTAATTTGGGAGACATAAGTACTTGTATGGGTTTTATACGTGGTACTTTGACTCTGTAGGCCATCCGATAACTTATTTAAAATGAGAAATTTAAAATCGGAAGTTATTTAAGCCTTGTGTCTTTGCCCCTTTGATGAAAACAGCAGTGATTAACAGTTATTAAAAGTAAAGACAATGTTTCCCAAAGTTTAAATAGAGTTAGCTTGGTTAATTAGGAGAAATACTACCTCTTAATATATACTAATTTAATCTAAACACTATGGAAGGTTACCTACAATGCCTTCCTCACCTCATATTCTCCTCCCAACACACATACATGGAATCATTCATGGACAGATGGACTTATATACACATACACACTCTCACACACATCCTAGAATTATTCTCAATATAGCATTTAGTATTTTAGTAGAACCTATTCTGTGTAAATTCAGCTTAACTTCAGATTTACTAGAAAGTTTGTATGGTGTATAATTTGCTCAAAAAACTAAAAAAAAGCCAGTACTTAAGATTTTAAAAACCCTGAATTTGAGTATTTTCAGTGAGTTAGGTCAGCCCCATTCTAACATGAAAAAAAGGGAGAATGAAATATAAAAAATGAAAAGTAGTTGGCATATTTTAAAAATGTCATGGACAATAAGATAGCAGGAAGGACTATACATGTAGTAATATATTCTGGATCTTAATCAAAGTGCAAAAAAAAACAAACCGAAAAAACAAAAAACTCCACAAAGAATTTTAAGCAGTTATAGATATAGATATGGCCCTTAGTTTATGCTACATATCTTAGGCAGAGAAACAAATGAGAATAATTAGTCACAGAAAATAGAACAGGTCTAATGACTTCTGTGGATATTTATATAAGGCCCAGGATATTGGCTGAAAAAAAATAAAAGAACGTGATAATGAAAGAATGGAAGAATGAGAGAATGAAAGAAGAAAGGGAGGAAAGAAAACATGCAGGAATAAAGGAGGGAGAGAAGAAATGAGGCAGGATAAAAGAAGCACAAGAGAAGAGAAAGTCAAATCAAATACTGGTTTAGTTCAACCAAAAAGAATGTGAAGGCAAGAAAAAATAAGGAGAAGAAGAAATAGATTTAGAACCATATTTTGAAGCCCAGGATATTAAGAACTTTACTGGCTGTTTAGGAGTGGAAAAAGCTCAATGGATTAAGATAAATTCAATTCATAAAAAGAAACTCAAAATAATTTGGAAAGCGGAAGAAGCTTATAAGAAAAAAGTTCAGAGGATGTGCAAAGAATATAGTACACTATTGCTTAACATGAGAAAAGATGTGTATAAACAACACAATAGTTCCCTTTAGTCACTGACAACATTTGGTGGCAGAAGGATAAGGCATCAGGATTGTTTTTTATTGTTTTTATGGTGGTATTTTGGTATTTAGTAGAGACAGCTAAGGCCCAAATTTCAAGAAGTGCCATGGAGAGGAGTAGGTAAGCAACTGATAGGTATATTTACTATTATCATAGTTTGGGTTGCATCCCCAAATATGCAATCTTTGATAAGAACTTGAGTGCAAGTGATTACTTTGGGATATGATCTCAAAAAATATAAGGATGGAATAGGGAAACAAAACCGAGAAAGGAAAAAGGACTCAAAAAGGGACATTCATGAGCAAGTTAAAACTGTGGGAGAATAAACTTTGGAAGTTTTTCACAGAGGGATATCCACCAACTCCCATCCTTCATTGGTCGAAGATTGCATCTGGGGGCATTCACTTCCCTTCAGGGCATTTCTGGATTCCCACATCCAGAGGACAGACATAGGAACACATAGACATACATGGGCACTTGAGGAGACCACAACTGCTATAACTATGTAATATTCTTTATTCTCACATAGAAAAAAAAAATTACACTTTAGAGTTCATATATGCCCTGGGACTTCTTTCAAATCATAAATTTTTTCTTCAAAATCTCTCTTTTAAATGTTCATCAGATAGAATGACCCTTACCTTCCAAAAGAATGTGGTCTTCATAAAGGTAGAAATATTTGTTTATTTTTTTACTATTTGTATCACCCCATACTTAGAGCATTTCTTAACTTTAGTAATTATTCAGTAAATATTTGTGAATGAATGAATGGAGTTGCACCAAATAAAATAAGCCTGAGTCAATTTCTCTTAAACATTATTAAATGTGTCTGTTCATAATACATAAGCAGTCTTTAGGGTTAATGATTAGTTGTGATTTCTTTCTAAGAGATTCTCCTGTCTCTCTTCTCTACTGAGTGGTTGCCTTTATTCCCAGATTAGAAGCAAGGTGGCTTGCTCAAATCCAGGGCTCATATCTGAAAATGACCAGAGAAGAAGAAAAGAGAGGGCTGCTTCTGAAAGAAATAATTCAAAAGATTGTGCAAGAGCTTTCCCATAACTTCCCAGCAAAACTCTCGTGTCTAAATGTTCTGAATCACATTACATGTCCACTTTTGAAACTAACATTGGCCAAGAGAATGGAATGGGTTTACTCTTTAACCAGTCAACCTGGAAGTATGGTCACCTTCTCCTTTGGCATATGAGATCCATACTACCCACTTCATACCTAAAAAGATTTGCAGCTTTCTTAGTAGTATGGAGGTGAAATGGAGGCTGTATACGTATTCATTTATTGGATAAGCAACCAATAACATCTACCTCTACATGTTCTTGCTACCAAAGACTGACATGATGAAAATCCATACAGATTGAAAGAAAACTCTGATGCTTATTATTTATTCATTGCCTTTGTTCTAAATCACAGGGGGTAAGTTTGGGTAATTTACCATCATTTTGTGATATAGCACATGTATGTATGAGTGTATGCTGGAGACAAGCTTTTCCTTTTTGGCCATATGGAAAAGAGAAAATGGACTGAAATTACTATCTTTCTCTTGACAAGTTAATTAAGCCTTATAATCAGTCACAGTCATTTGAACAGCATGGTTGCTGGAATGAGAATTAGGAGGATACCTCAATGGACAAATGAAACACATTTTGTAGAAAGAAAACTCTTTGATGAATACATAAATGTGAAAATATCATGAAAGGAAAACAATATTTTAATAAAGAAAAGACAATTTAGTTATTTGTCAGACCATAGGGCAGATGTTAAGGAAATTTATTCAAAAATACAAGGAATGGAATTGTGCACTTTATACATTAATCTTATTTCACCCAATATATTATGTTAAATTGTTTTATGTCTGTTTGCCCCATTTGACTATGAATTTCTTGGGGATAAATATTATGTATTATCTTTTCCTCCAGTTCCAGGCATACTATTATATAAATGTTTGTAGTATTAAATAAAATAAAATAATTTGCTTTTATAACCCACACACTAACTCGCATTACAGACTTTACAGTGTTTTCAATTTTTCTTCAAAAAGTATAACCACTGGTAATGACTAATATTAATATTTCCTTAATAATTCTCACAATTTACCTTCATAAGATTGACACCCCAAAAACATTTTCTGTGTACTGAAATTGTGGAAGATAGAAATATTTGGTATTTTTCCAACTTAGATAGATCATGTTTTACATATATTTGAAAGTAAGTTTACTCATAAGCTGTATTTCATTTATTAATATTATAATATTACTTGTAGCAATAACCAACTTTATAACTATTTCCAGGCATTCCACAAACCAAAAGTAAATAAATTGATAGCAAAAGATCTATTTACTTCCATTCCTATTTATACAAATATAAATTTTACTAGGTTGCAATATCTTTAATAAACAATAGTTTTGTTTTATGAGCTAAACATTTTGTCACAGAAGTGTCGATATTGTTACATTGTTTTATAACTGTAATTTTCAGTGCCTGTATAAAATGTAATGAGATTCCTATGGTATAATTTAAATAACCATTCTCCTGCTATTGTATATTGAGGGTTCCCCCTCCCCATTTTCTGTTACCATGTCAACACTCTAATAAATGTGTTTTACTTACAGTTTTCTCTAGCATAAATTCCTTGATGTGAATTCACTGTGTGGGAGTGCATGGTACACATTTTTTTTTTTAGAATGACATATTTTTTTTTCTGATTAGGGGTCTGAGGAGTGGCTAAACTTAGTCACATGACCTTGGGCAAGAATCACTCAAAAGGTCTCTTGGCCTCCTTTTCCTTATCTATTGCAAAGAGAAAATGACAGAAATTGAACTTTCTTGTGATAGGATTATGTGACTGAAAAAAGAAAAGAAGAAAATCACTTGAGTTAAAGTGAAGAAAAAATAAAAGGGCTTTTAAGAAACACAAAACAGCAAAAACAGCCTCACCTGCAACTTTAACCAGGTTTTTCATCTCACCACCAATTTGCTTTCTCTATGGCTTTGCTTTTTTTTTATATTTGTGTCTGTTTTGTTTCCCTCTCTCTGCAACACACCTATCTTTTCTTGTCCACAATTCATCATGATGAAATGCAAATGAGGTCACTCGCAGCGCCTATGCTTACATGACCTCTATGCCTAAGGCCCACACATAATTTATAAGCTATTCTATCTGCAAATTACCAGAGAACAAAAACTATGTGTTTGTCTTGGATCAGATATCTGTTCAACCATAACCAGAGGAAGAAATTACATGATGCTTAAGCATTTCAGATTCCCACTGCTGCTGGTGTGCTAAATTATCTAAAAACAAAATGAACAGACAGAAATATGAAACAAAAAAAAATGAAACAAAACAAGCAAAATTAAATCTACCCAGGCTCACAGGCATCCCAAAAAGTATTTATGTATAGCTTTAGAAAGCACTTAATATCTGGTAAAGTGGCAAATTTATTTTTCATACATCAGTATTATTCATCAATATTATCTATATTATACATTTTATTTATAAGTAATCTCTTACTGTCTCTCATTTGCTGGACATAATGCTAAATGTTGTGAAAACAAAGAATGGTAAAACATAGTCCCTTACATCTTCATTCATTTAACTTGAGAACTTGTTAGAAATGTAGAAGTTACTGAATAAGAATCTGCCTTTTGTCAGATTTCCCAGTCAGTACTATAAGTACTATGCCTACAAATTGTGCATCATTACACTAAAAGTCAAGACACAAGATTTTTAATATCTGAATCTGTCTCTAACCCAACTCATTCAGTTCTATTTCTAGTCAATACTAAAGTGATCACTAAGTGTTGCTAGACCATGGAACAATTTCTCCTTGTAATTGCTCAGTTCTTGAAGTATAGGCTTCTGTCTTAATTGCAATATACCTTTCTACTGACATTTTTCATTATTAACTGCTCTGGTGAAAGTTTATGTAATACAATAATATACTTAAATCTGGTTTACTTGTGTAACTCCCTTAAGTAATGCTCTTTGATAAGAAGTGTTATAAAAATTCCATGTTATTAGGTGAAGGGATAATATATTTCAAACCAAATATTTTCTAGAAATCTTTTTCTCATAATTCGACTATCTTTTTCTTTACAGTATATATGGTTCACTATCTATTTGCTATAGTTAAACATTTTCTGTTTGTTTCCAGAGCCCTGAAGACAAGAGGTAACACCCCAAAATATGGACTAATTTTCCAACCTACCTTCATTGGCTGAGCAGTTGCCAAGAAAAAAGGCCACATCTCCCAATACCTGACAAACAAATGCAGTATTGCTTCACGAATTGGTTACTTCTCTGAGGTGCCCACAAGTGTATTTGGGGCAAAGCTTCAAGAAAAAGTTGAGGAGTGTCTATCCTTCTATGAGACTGGAAAGATTCCACAAAAGAATCTGGAGGTCATGAAGGAGTCCATGGTTCAGGTAGAGGAAGTGGCTGCTGAGATTACTAGGAAGCTGAGAAATAGGAGAAAAAATGCTTGAAAAAGGAAAAAAAAAAATGGTTGGCTGACATTGCTCTTGCATCTCCAGAAAATAGTAGTAGTACGCCAGAGGAGTGTAAGGAAGGAGATAGGTGCTGAGAGAACTTGCTCAAGAGGCCAGGGAGCTGGTTGTAGCACATGAGTTCCCTGAGAAAGAGATAAGTTAAAGACCCAAAAAGAAGAAAAGGCAAAAGCTTCAGGATGCTCCTTAGGAAAATGAAATGGAAGATCCACCTGCTTCTTTAACCAAACCAGAGAAAAATAAATCTTTTTCCAAGGAGGAGCTGATTAGTAATGATTTAGGATAAACAGCTGGCAGTGGAAGTCTTCCCAAAAGGAAGAAATCTTTCCCCAAAGAACCAGTTAGTGACCTTGAAGAGGCAAGAAACAGTTGTGTCCCCAAGAAAAAGAAGAAATTCTATTTTAAGGAGGAGCTGCTCAATAGTGGACCTGAAGAAGTTGCTGGAAGCAAGAGTGACAGCTCCAAGGAAAAGAAAAAGCTCCAGAAGCTATTGTAGGGAGATTAGAACAGACAGGGTCCTGGTTGGGAACAACCACCCACAGTGACATTTTCCAAACTATCCCCTATATCCTAATAAAATATTTGCGAGTTAAAAAAAAATGCTGTTTAACTCTTTCCTAGCTACCACATATACATTATGTAAATATAATTTAATGTGGATTTTAATGAAAATGGGAAATTTTTATAACTTGATATTTGCTTGCTTAAATTTTGTTATTCTTTGCAGTTTGTTTCTCTCATGGTTACTTGATGTGATCAAACATATTTCTTGAGAATTTCTGAGTAATAAAGGGATTCAACTAACTAATATACTGAGTTGTTTTCAACTCTACTGTTCATTAATTTACTCATTCCTTTTTTTTTTTCAACAGCATTTATCATTACCACTGGTAGGGCACAATGCTGTTGTTTCTGGGAATGCAGAAACTATGTGTAGCCTGGAAGCAACTGCAGCTTCCAGGCAAAATTGTTATGCTGGGATGACATTGACAACCAGCGAATTATAAGGACATCTCTTCTTTCATCTTCCAACCTTCACTGGTGCCCTTGCTGCCAAAAGGAGTACTTTTTGCATTGTCCTATCTACAGCATCATATAGAATATTAAAGCATTGATTTCAATCAAGATATGCTATATAAATGACTGGCACAGTTTTCCCCTTTGATATGCAACATTAACTTGTAAGCTACCCCACATATTTGAACTTCAATGCAACAGTAATATCAACTTCTTCATGCTTCTTGCTAACACATTACCAATTCTTTGTACAAAGACACAGATATCTTCATGAAATGTTAGCCTTTGTCAGTTCAATCACAGTGTCATCTGAATGTCCTGTAACCAAAAGATTAAAATTTAAAGTTAACTACCTACAAGTACTCATATAAAATAGTAATGTAAAAGGATAATAAATGAAAAAAATGAAATAATATATACATATACCTTACAATCAACAAATAAAATATGCATGTCTATGTAGTTTTCATTTTTGTTACCATAAGGTCAGAATTGTTAATTATAATTTCTTTCTTTTATATCATTCCACATTATCTTTGTCCTCAACAAACCCTTTAATTAATCTGGATTCTTTATCTGGCAGGATGACCCAAAATTTCATAATTAAAAGATCAGAATCCTCAGTTCTGCATTTTTTTTTGTTATTATTGCTGTTGCTATACTTTTTTGTTAACATTATTATTGTACAAGAAAATAATAAAGAACCCTAAAGAATCCCTTTGGTCACAGACACATCCTGTCCTTTCCCATCATGTGGCAGCAATTCCATTTTTTCTTTGTAATCTGAAAAACAAAACAAAACAAACAACAACAACAACAAAACACCTCAGCCAGTAGAATAGCCCCCTTATTTGCTCCCTGGCTCACAGGCAGATCCCAATTGTCCAGGTACTTTGCCGTAAAGTAACTTGCTATTTTTGTTCATTAGATCTAATCAGCCTGATGTTATCAATACAGAGGACTACTATGATTTTCTGAAGCGTATCATTATAAACTTCTCGGTGAACCTTTTTTTTGGCAAAAGTAGGCCCACTGACATAGACCTGAAACAATGCAGTGAAAACAAACTTCTGCTGTTGCTCCTTGTAAATTGGTATAGAAATAAAAACATTTGCCGGATCAATAGTTATCTACCCTTGCTGAAGCTGTGTTGATTTTTTCTAGTAAAGATACCACAGCTATAATTAAATAACCATCTGAATAACTTTATAATAATTCACAGTCAATCTCCAAGATATGTGTAGGACAAACAAATGAGTTACATTGAATGTACATTTTTCAAGTCTTTGATGGTAGGACTCATCTCACAGTTTTTACTGGGAATCAGAATTGCTTTTTTTGTTTGTTTCCTGAAAGGGAAAGAAAGTCAGGAGGTCTGCATTTAGCTCTTCCTAGTCTAACTGTTACCCATGATTCAAGGAGACAATTATATATTCAAGAACTGAAAAAAATAACTGAATTTTGGCTACACTGGTCTATGGGAGATGGATATGGGCCAATTTTACTTTTATTACTTCATTGCTCTTTGCACTTTTACTAGTAGAGCAGAGTGACTTTTTTTTATCTTTATAAATGACTATCAGTTAAGATCAATATTTAGTAATCCATGAAACATATGGATATTTCCCTTTTATTTCCAGTATAATATAAACTTTATAAATGATTATAGATTACTCTGGGGAAGACTTGAAGAAAGATTCGTAGTATTGCAGAGTTCTTCCTCAAGGCCACCTGTCCTCTCCATCAGTCAAAGGGCTTTAGGTCTGCGAACTGGCTTAAGTCTAGAAACTGAGTGACTTTCCATTTTGGCGCTCAGGTCAGGTTTCTGGCTATAACACCTAGATACTTTTCTGTTACAGAAATGAAGTAAAATTTTCATAGACTGTCCATCCATAAAACTTCTTTGATTAATAAGCTACTACAAAAGATCCCATAGTTCAAAATATTGTGATTATAATTTTGTTCTTGCTGCCTGTTTTGTCAAATGCATCCATCTTGCTCTGATAGTTAAACACTTGGACTCTGTCACTCTGGCATACCATCATCTCCACTGAAATAGCAGTGGTGACATCTACTCTCTACATTGCTACACATAAGAAAGCTACCACAAAACACATATCAGAAGCCAATGTTCCAATTTGAAAATATTTCACAATGCCTTAGCAAAGGGCCTTATTAAAGATTATAGTGTTTGGGATGGATATGCACAATGCACATCATAAATTCACTATAATATGCCTTTATCCCTAAACCCTTATATTTCTTCTGCAGTATGCCATGAAAGTTCTAGTACCTAACCTTAACTGAATGTAAGCCATTGCAAGTTTAAGTTTCAATTAACCAGTCAATTAAATTCTTAGAACCACTTCCATTTCAACTTAATATATTTAATTCCAAAACTTTGATAGTTATATACATATCAATGAATCATTCTGGTCCAATAATTTATAATATCATAGTTGGTTTAGACAAAAAATTCCCTTAGGCTCTATTCTTGCATGCATTTTCCCCACATTTTAAAATTACTTTTGGAGTACAAATTATTTTTTGCTGTATCTGACTTAATCTTGTTCTCCAGAATAGACCAATGAGTAAATCTACTTATGGTTTTAGGATTAATAAGATGTGGTTGTAAAGGAGCTTGAGTAGAACATGCATCTGCTTGCTAGACAATTGCCTCAGTTGATGAGATTAGGTTGCCTTCACATAAGTGAAGCCTAGTCTCTTCAAACACAGAGGAGCATCTGCTTTGTACAGCAGGGACACATCAGAGAGACTTAGTAGTTTATATCATACTTTTTCATCGTATTTCTCTACAGATCCACATTTCAGTTCTTAGAGGCCCACTCCTTTTCAATTGACGCTATAAATTTTATTCTAAAAACATGACAATCTGTGAATTAAACTTGCATGGTAATCCTACAGATATTGCATTTAATTTGGGATGCTATTTTCAGAAACATTTGATATCATAAGGAGTAAGGGATTGTTTGTAAGGCCTGTTCATATGACTGTGACTTGAACTGAGTGCCTAAAGCCCATTTTGTTTCTGTATGCTCTCCAGTGCAATCAGAAGTTGTTAATCTACCCTTCAACCCTTGTCATTAGTGCTAACATAATGGTCAAATTCATTGGTGCTGTCTAATGGTAGTCACTACTCATGTGTGTCTACTCAAATGTAAATTTAATTTTAATGAAATAGAATAAAAAATTTCAGTCCCCAAGTTTCATTAGCCACTTTTGAAATGCTCAATTACCACAAGTGGCTAATGGCTGCTCTATGGGACAATGCAAATAGAACATTTCAATCAATGTAGAGTTATATTAGACAGTGTTGCCCTAGAGACCTAAGTGCATATATACACTAGGGATACATACACAGAAATATTCATAACATTGACTTTAGTAACTCCAAACTGGCAATGTTCCAAACACCTTTGACAGTACCATGGATAAACACATTGGATAAACGGAATTAAAATAAAGTATATTCATTAGTGAAAATGAGTGAACTATAGATACATACCACTTGATGAATTGCAACAGTAAATTGTTGAGAGAAAAAGACACAAAACAACACATACATTATATCTTATTACCATAGAAATAAAATATCAGTGATGAATCACTGACTGCAGAATGATAATGATAATAAGGGAGTTATTGCCGTAATATCAAAATGAGTTGAGGAAGTTGTTCAGATTAGGAAAATATAAAAGAAAACTTCCTGGCTGGTTGGTGATATTGTTTTTGACTTGAATGGTGGTTACAAGAGTGTGTGCTTAATAAATATTGGTTAAATTGTCTTATAAAATGTGTTATATTTTAAAATAATATATGCTGAAATAAAACCAAAAAGTAAAAATAATATTTCAAATAGAGTTAAGAAATTATGGGTCTCAGTGTACTCCTGGGGGGAACAAAAGCTTTTCTTTTAATCTGCTTTCCATTTGTTAGGATCTCAGTACTTGTACGCCTACATATTTCATTATAAAAGAACAGAAGATTACCAAAAACACATAATCTTGACTAATATTCTTACTATTTGGCTTGCTTTACTATTAAAGTGTGGAGGAGACTTAATATTACTGATATATTAATATGTCATAAAATAATTTTAAGAATCCTCTTAAAATACTCAGAAAAATCAATGAAGAGCAAAACTTCCCAATACCTGCTAATGTTAAAATTTCTGTATGATTCTTATTGATATCAATACAGATAAAATGATGAAAGAACTTAAAGTATACTTGTGCACATTTTTCTTCTTAAAGAATGTGGCATTCATGATTATATGTTAATATCATTGAATCTTGCAACTCAACACAGTATATTACAAATGTGGATTTTATATAATCATTATCAAAAATGTTTAATTATTTTAAGTGTACATATTTTTGTATACATGTGTGTTGAAATTATTTAAATTTAAATTTACAATTTGAGTATTTCATAAAACTTTTAATAAACTGATACTGAAATTTCAGTCCATACATTTGAAGATTTTAATGAAACAAATGTTAATTATTATAAAACAAACTTGTATTTTGATCTATATTTAGATTTCTGTTATGTAAACTATATCTAGCTTGCATATTTTTGTTTCTATTTTCACCAATTGGAATATGATAAATAGAAAAAGAACATACCAGATTAAAAGGAAGCATTTATGTTGCTCAATATCTATATTCATATTCAAAAGTACACTCACAGAGATCTTTACTGGGGAAAAAAATGAAATACAGCTTTAACTGTTATGCATTCTTCTTTAGATTGTGTTTTGTCAGTTTAGAGATAACAAAGAGCCAAAAATGAACAATAATTCTAAGAGATCATGATCACTTGGGCAGGAATTTAGGTTTAGATGGAGATTGGCCAATAAAATGCAAGAAGAAGAAAGTCTTTAGGAATCATGTCTGTCAGATGCTTGATCCAGGAAAGTGTTTTGATGGCTTAAGGAAGCCAGAAATAGAGCTGAAAACCTAATTCCCTCAAACTCCTCCCATCTAGTCAGAGTGGTAGAGGTAGTCTACCTATTGAAAAACTTGACCAAACTGTTGATATATACTTTCCCATTGTTCCATATGGTGAACTGGTTGTGAATTCAGTGAAATATCATTTTATAGTTAAATATGATGGGACTTGTTCTTCATCACCTATTATATTGGGTAGTTGTTACTCAAGGCTGAGATATAAGATGGAAGGAAGGTAAAGCCCTATGGATAGGAACAGTCAGAAGAAATCTAAAAACAATGTGATGTAGACGATTGCTTTTATATACCTGAATGATTCAGTAAATTGTTGTTCAGGAGTTGGAAAGGATAGATTATATAAATATTTTATGATCCCAGAATTTCTCCTTGTGACTGGGGTGTATTATGACAGAATTTGCATTGATTCTTTGTATTTTAAATGATATCTTGAAGAAATTAATTGATGTCCTGAAGCTCTTCTGGTTTCTATTTGGTTTAGAGAGATAGCACAGGTTTTGCTGTTGCACAAAATAGCAAGAATAATGGCCAGAAGTCATAAGAAATTGTGGAAATTTGAGGTGAGGAAAAGTAGTAATTTTTTATACATGAATTCCATGGGGATAGTATGATATGGATGAATCATATTGTTTTCAACAGAGACCTTTATGTAGTTTGGCCATTGGTATGACATAATGCAAGGAGGTGCATTGATGGATTTGGATAACAGGATTGGTAAACATGTTTTCTGGATGAGGCTATGTATTTCCTGTGGATTGCAGCATGGAAGAGGGCATTATTTGAGAGATGGCATCCCTCTGTGATATGTATTTAACTGTTTTAGCCTGAGATCTTATTACCCTTAGGGTGACTCTACTTTTCTAGTTAGACACTGTTATATAGAGGCAACTGTTTGATGTAACTGCTTAATTACCTTGGTGAGTTCTAATTGCTGGTTAATGGCTGTAAAGTTCTGTGGCTAGGGAAATTCTCATAATGGGGTGCCCTAATTTTCCTTGATGTTTTGACAAATACATGCCGTGTGCTCAGCAGTTTTAGTTGCATGGAACACACTGCATGTGAAAATTATTTATTTCCAAAAATATCATCTGTGTTATATGTAATGATTTCATTTTCTGATTTCATAACTTCAGTCTATATAGCTGGGGTTCACTATTACAATTTCCTGAGCACATTAAAATTAGGGTTTCCACATCTCAAAGTAAGCTTTGTTTACCAGTAGTCCCTTTTCCAAAATAAGATTAGGACCAACATCCTTGTAAAGTAAGCACAGGAAGGAGATTAATTGCATGAGATCTTTATTTCTTTAAGTAACATGGGCCCAAGAGTGATGTTTGAGACATCTATTTGAAATCAGAGAGATGTGTTTGGAAGTGAACTCATTTTTCAGTTCCTGAACTGCTGTTGCATTTCTGGCATGCACACAAATGAAGGTTTCCAATTCTTAAGATGATTTCTTATTAGAAGAATGAGGATGAAAAAATTAAAGATTAAGAACCGTTGTCTTCCATAAGAAGTTGGAACACAGGATAATAGAAACTATGGGCTACATCATGAGGATATTCTTACAAAATGAATCTGACCCTCTAATTGTTCTAAGTTTTTACCAACTGTCTTTGTAATTTTAAATCTAATTTTAAGTTTCAAAATATTTTGAATATATAATGCATCATATATGATACATGATATAGAATAAAGGCTCATCTTCATCACTGGACCCTTCACACAATTTTCCACCCTCTACCACACCATAGGTAATTATGTTTATTGGTCTCTGAGCTTACTTATAATTCCAGTGTTTCTTTTGGCAAATACATGCAAATCACATAAAGAAACACACACTTGCCCTTACATAAATTTAGCATACTGTATATGTTCTCTATACCTTTTTTTGTAACTTGAAAATATATCTTAGAGATTTCTCAATGATAGTATGTAGAGAATTTCCCAATTCCTTTTTATGGCTGTACAATACTGAATTGCATATAACATAGTTTATTTTAAAAATTCCCTATTGATGAACTGTTGGGCTGTTTCAGTATTTTGTAATTATAAATGATCCTGAAATAGATATATTTACAGAATTTTCATTTTGAAAGTGTGCAGGTGTATCTGTAGGACAAATACTTGGAAATCAGACTGCTGGGTCAAAAAGTAAATTCTCACTATTGTGTCATATATTGATTTTACCCTTCCACAGAGCTTTAACTATGTTGCATTTCCAAAATAAGTATAAGAATGTTTGCTTCCCCATGGCCTCACCTACAAATAACATTGTCAACCTTTTTGATTGTTGCCAATTTTGTTTATAAGAAATTGCACCCCTATGTAGTTTTCATATGGATTTATATTACTATAGTATAAAGAATTTTATACATCCTTTCATTTGGTCAAGGGGCATTTCTATTTCTATTTCTATAAAATTTCAGTTTATGTTTTCTACATTTTTAATGAAGCTTTGTTTTTTTTATTTTCGATTTTTAAGATTTATTTCTATTTTGTCTATATCTTTGTCTATGCTATATATGTTGAAAATATTGTTTACAGCTTTTTAAAAAATTAATCTTGCCTCAAGATATTTGATGCCAAGTACAAATTATGACATTATTGTAGCCAAGTCTTTCTTTTTCTTCTTTCATGGTTACAGGTACTGGGTCCTAGTTTAAAATATTTTCCCATTCTAATTTGATATATCACATATTTCTTCCAATAATTATATGATTTTAATTTAGATATTTGAAATATTTATAATTTATCCATTTTTATGGTATGAAATATGGGTTCAACTTTACCTTTTTTTCCTATTTCATATATATATATATATATATATATATATATATATATATATATATATGGATACACTATTTTCATAAATGAAGTTAAAAAGACTAAATGGCTATTTAGTCTTTTTAACTTCATTTATGAAAATAGTGTATCCATATATATATATATATATGCATATATCTTTCTTATTAAATCCTTTTTATGCTTTCTTAATTATAATATGAATTCCAAGCGTATATAGATCAATTTTTGAACTTTCTATATACTCTAATTCACCCAATGTACTCAATATACTAATATACTCAATAAACTCAATAGTTAATATACTTAATATTTGTAGTAAGCAGACAATAGCCTCTCAAAGTTATTCACAACTTAATCACTGGAAACTGAATATGTTACACAGAAAATAGAAATTAATTTTGCATTTGGAATTAAAGATGATATTCAACAGAACTTACACCAGATATATTGTCCTGGATTATTTGGAAAGCCCAATGTAATTAAAAGTGTTCTTAAAGTTGAAAAGGAAGGCAGAAGAATTAGTGTCATAGTGATGCAATGTCAAAGAGGCTTGACTGCCATTTCTGATTTTGATGGTGGAAATCGTTCATGAAGCAGGGAATATGGGTAGTTTCTAAAAAAAAAGCGGCAAAAACAAACCTTAAAAGCAAGGAAGAAGTGGAACCAAATATTCAAATCATTAAAAGAAAAAAATTACCAGCCAACAATAATATGTCCAGCAAAGCTCTCTTTTATATATGAAGGAGAAATAAAAACTTTTCCAGATATGCAAAAGCTGAGGCAGTTCTCCACCATAAGGCCTGCATTACAGGAAATACAGAAGGGGGTAATTCTAACAGAAATAAAAGGACAAACAATACATAACTGTGAGTAAGATGACTAACAAGCAGATAGAAGAAGGAAAGTGCAACTCTTATTAAGAACAAGGTATTATAAGTTTAAATATTACTTAATGATTAAAGCTCACCCCCCCAAAAAAAAAAACACTCTAAAATGATAATAAGATAACAGTTACTGCAATTTAAAAATGAATGTTCAAAATATATAGTGATAATTTAGACAACGAAAACAGAAAAAGGAAAGGAGTAAAGATCCAAATCCACAATGGGAATGGAGGTAAAGTGCATTTAGAAGAAAACAGACTACTTTTATATATAACTATCCTTTACCTAAACTTAACGGTAACCACAGAACAAAAGTCCAGAATTGAGACACATAACATAAAGTAAGAGGGCACAGAGGGAAAATCCACAAAACACCATCAAATTAGAATAACAGGCAGAAAGACAAGGACAAAGCAGTAATGGAGACAATGAGCTCCCAGAAAACAAAAGATAAAATGGCTATAGGAAAACCACATATTTCAATAATCACTTAATGCAAATAGACTAAACTAACCAATAAAAGGCACAGAGTAGCAGATTGGATCAAAAAACAAGTCAATCATGAGCTGACTTTAAGAGACACATCTCAGCTGCAAAGACAAATAAAGGCTCAAAGTGAAAGGGAAGAAGATACTTCAAGCAAATGTCATCAAGAGAAAAGTGGGTGTAGCCATACCTATGTCTAATGAAATAGGCTTCAAGATAAAAAGGATAAAGAGAGACAATGATGAACACTTATTAATGATGAAGGGAACCATATATCAAGAAGACATAACACTTATTCATATTTATGCTCTCAACCAGGTAGCATCAAATATATAAAACAATTACTAACAGAACTAAAGTGACAGAAACACAATTATAGTAGAAGACCTAAGTATCCCATTGTTAGCTATGGCCAGATCATCCAAACAGAAAATCAATAAGGATATATCATCCTTAAATAATACATTAGACCAATTGGACATAATAAACATTTATAGAGCCCTTCATCCCAAAACAGCAGCTTATACATTCTTCTCTCGTGCCCGTGGAATATTCTCAAGGATAGACCACATATTGGGACACAAAACAAGCCTCAATATATTTAAGAAAATTAAAATCATATCAAGCATATTTTGGTACCATAACGCTCTGAAACCAGAGATCAACTGCAAAAAGAAAGTGGGAGGAACTGCAAACATGTGGAGATTAAACAACATGCTACTGAAGAATAACTGGGTCAGGGAAGAAATAAAAGGAGAGATTAAGAGATACTTAGAAACAAATGTGAATGAAGATACAACATCAAAACTTTTGAGACACAGAAAAGTGGTAGTCAAAGGAAAGTTCATATCATTCCAGGCCTATCTCAAAAAACAAGAAAGAGTCCAAAAAAATTACCTAACATTACACCTTTTAAAACTAAGAAAAAAAGAACAAAGGAGGCCCAAAATCAGCAGAAAGAAGGAAATAATCAAAATCAGAGCAGAATTAAATGACATCGAAAACAAAAAGACAATAGAAAAAATTATGGCAACAAAGAGCTAGTTCTTTGAGAAGATTAATAAAATTGACAAACCCTTGGCTAGACTCGCCAAAGAAAAAAGAGAAAGGAAACAAACGAAAGGAGGAATGAAAGAGAAGTTATGACAGATACCACCGAAATACAAAGGATCATACAAGAATATTACAAAAAATTATATGCCACCAAATTTAGTAACTGAGAAGAAAAGGACAAGTTCTTAAAAATATACCACTTTCTTAGACTGAATCATAAAGAACTGAAAAATCTAAACAGACCAATCAACTGTATGGAAACTGAAACAATTATCAAAAACCTCCCCAAAAGTAAAAGTCCAGGACCAGATGGCATCACCAGTGAATTCTACCAAACATTCAAAGATGATTTAATACCTATTCTCAAACTTTTACAAAAAAAAACTGAAGAAGGAGCAATACTTCCTAACTCATTTTATGAGGCCAATATCACGCTGATAGCAAAACCAAGGTAAGGATAACACACACACACACACACACACACACACACACACACACACACTACAGACCAATATCTCTCATGAGCACAGATCCAAAAATCCTAAATAAGATACTAGCAAACTGAATACAACAACATATTCAAAAGATTATGCACCAGGATCAAGTGGGCTTCATCTCAGAGGCACAGGGATAATTCAATATATGCAAATCAATTAATGTGATACACAACATAAACATAATAAATAATAAGAATCATATGATCATATTAGTAGATATAGGAAATGAATTTAAAAAGATACAGCATTTATGTATGATTAAAACACTTAATAAAATTGTTATAAAAGTACCTTAACATAATAAAGGCCATATATGACAAACCCTGAGCTAATATCATACATAAAGGTAAAAAACTAAAAACCTTTCCTCTAAAATTAGGAATAAGACAAGGCTGTCTGCTGTCACCTCTATTATTCAATATAGTGTTAGAAGTTCTAACTAGAGCAATCAAGTAAAAGAAAGAAAAGACAACCAAATAGGAAACAAAGAGTCATATTGTCACTTTTTGCAGATGACATGATTTTTTTATATAGAAAACCATAAAGGCTCTACTAAAAAAAACTATTAGCAATAATAAAAATACAGTAAAGTTTCAAGATACAAAATCAATGTTCAAAAGTCCATAGTGTTCCTATACTTTAATAAGGAATTTTAATAAAAAGAAATGAAAAAAAATTCTTTTGCAATTACAAGAAAAAAATAGCTAGGAATAAATCTAATGAAACATATAAATGACCTATACAATGAAAACTATAAGATGTTAAAGAAACTGAAGATGACACAAAGAAATGGAAAGATATTCTGTGTTCTTGGATTGGAAGAATCAACATAGTTAAAATGCTCTTATTACCTAAGCATTATACAGATTTAATGCACTCCCCATCAAAATCCCAATGGCATTTTTTAAAAGAAATAGAACAAAAACATTATCATATATGTGTGGAAGCACAAAAGATCTCGAATAGCCATAGCAATCCTGAGAAAAAAATAAAATGATACTACAAAGCAGCAATAATCAAAACAACATGATCTTGGCAGGAAATACACAGAGACTAATGGAACAGAATTTATAGTACAGAAGTAAACCCCTCCATATATGGGTAAATAAATTTTGACAAAATAGCCCAAACTATACAATGGAGAAAGAAAAACTTCTTCAATAAATGGTTCTGGAAAAACTGGAAAGCCACCTCAAAAGAATGAAACTAGACTGTTGTCTATCACCACACACCAAAATTAACTTAAAATGGATTAAGGATCTGAATATAAGATCTGAAACAATAAATTGTATAGAAGAAAACATAGGTACTAAACGCACATACCTTGGATTTAGAGAGGATTTCATTAATTTGACCTCAAAGGCAAGGGAAGTAAAAGCAAAAATAAATAAATGAAACCATAACAAACTAAAAAACTTTTGCACAGCAAAAGAAACCATGAACATGACAGAGAGGCCTTTCCAAATGGGAGAATATATTTGCAAACAATGCTTCTGATAAGGGTTTAATATCTAAAATATACAAAGAACTCATACAATTCAAAAATAATAAAAAACAAGATAATCTAATTAAAAAATGGCCAGAAGACCTGAACAGATAATTTTCCTAAGAAGACATACAAATGATCAATAGACATATTAAAAGATGCTGAACCTCACTAGCTGTTAGGGAAATGCACATCAAAACCACAATGAGATACCATCTCACACCTGTTAGAGTGACTATCTTGAACAGGAGAAGTAATATCAAGTGTTGGAAAGGTTGTGAGCAAAAAGTAACCCCCCTACACTGCTGGTGGAACTGCAAATTGATACAACCACTGTGGAAAAAAATATGGAGATTCCTCAAAAAACTAAGAATTGATCTACCATATGATCCAGCAATCCCTCTTCTGGGTATTTACCTAAAAAAACCTAAAAACATTTATCCACAAAAATATATGCACCCCAATGTTCATAGCAGCATTATTCACAGTGGCCATGACATGGAAGCAACTGAATGTCCTACAATAGATGATTGGCTGAAGAAGATGTGAGATTATATATATATATATATATATATATATATATATATATATATATATATGAATATATTGTTGCAGATGGCAAAATTTCATTCTTCTTCATGTCTGAGTAATAGTCCATTATATATATGTACTACCTCTTCCTTATCCATTCCTTAATTTCAGTCTTCTTAAATTTGCTGACTTGTTTTGTGCTTATCGTATGATCTATCCTGGAGAATTTTCCATGTATGCTTGAGAAGAATTTGTTTTCTGTTGCTGTTGGATGGAATGTCCTATATATGTCTTCTATAAATGCTAATATTAAATTTTATTAACATAAACATATATTTTAATTCACATAAATGGGTATGTAATGGCTTACTTTACAGCTATACTGCTTTCTTTGATTTAATATATACAGAAGCTTGAAAAAGAAATAGAGGAATTTCCAAACTCATCAAGTTGTATACATTATAGTTTTTTTCTATGTTAAAAAAAAGAGGAAGAGGGGAAATTTTTTTAAAGTTGCATTTTATTCATTATAAATAGATCACATTATAAATAGATCACATTCATTATAAAAAGGATCACATTTTGTCCTAGCTTTAAATGTCAGATTCCATACCACACTTCGAGTAAAAACTAAATTAGAAGATGCTTTTATCAAGACTTGTACCTTGGTGAACCAGATATCTGAATGTTATTCCATAGTGATAATAGCTACTGAGAAGATCTACCTGAGTATTACTTGTATCTAATTAAACATCATAAATGTGTGTTGAGGCAATCCAGTATCTTCCACAGTTTTATGTGAGTAGTTATGTCTAAGCCTGATTTTTAGAATAAATACCAATACAATCACCATTTTAATCAACGACAAACTTATAATACACATATATAAAGTTACAATAGAAACTTCATTCTGAACACTGAGCAAAAAAAAGAATGAACTTGGTTATTCACTTGTGGAGCTTAAACTTTGCCATCCTCCTGAACACCACAGATCTAGACAGATGATGAGGCCCCATTTCAGGAGATTATATATATTTTAATCTGTCTGCCTTGGGAGGCAGTGCACTCTAGCAAGTTTAGCAGGCTTTTCAAAGTACTTAGAGAGTCTGAGAGATACATTTAAAAAGCTACTCTAAAAAAATTTATCCTTCTGGTAGTGAATGATGTTTTGAGCTCAAAGACATCCATTGTGGGATCACTTAGGCTTCTCAGAATTGGAATAGGAGGTTGAGAATTTGAGAAACTTTTGACAGTAATCACATAGCTAGAAATTGAAGTCAAAGACTCAGAAGGAAAGTCTCTTCAAGTGTGTGTGTGTGTGTGTGTGTGTGTGTGTGTGTGTGTGTGTGTGTGTGTGTGTTTAATGACATCTGGGAGCCCTGCTCTACAAAATCTGATTGATATACTCATTTAAGTAGGAATTATCAGTGAGAAGCAGGTAGAAATCAGGTCTATTGTGCATTATCATATTTAGTGAGCAGACATTTATTCTACATTCTAATATGAGATTACGACCAAGCTGTAAATTTTCCTTTCTTGGAATCCAGGGGATAAATAAATGGAACAGATAAATGGGGAAACTGTGGGCAGAGCTAGTGTTAGAATTCTGTTTCTCAAGATGTTATGTTCCCAGTTCTCTGACTGGGGATATTGTAGACAATGTTATATCATCTTTCCATGTGCCCTGTGGTGGAAAGTTCCCATGGCTCAGTAGGATGTTGTCATTAGATATTTCCACCTGCAAGTATGTTTTATGTAGGAGGAATTATTGTAAAGTAGTTAAGGGTATAGCTTAGCTTTTAGTGTTAAGATATGTAAATTCAAGCACTGTCTCTTTATAGTTTAATGATCTTGGGTAAGCTACTTTTTAAATTTATCTCTAAATTTAGTAAAAAACAAGAACAACTTAAATATAGTTGTATTTGTAAATATTGGATTAGGTAATTTAAAAATTGCTTGGAACTCTGCATAGCTTAATAACTGTGAGCTATTATTTTTATGTAGCTGAGCTTGATCAACCAAGACATCTAGGGAGCTTTAGCAGTGTCATACGTGTGATGTGAAGTAACACTGCTATTCTGCAAATGAAAGCATGTCCATGATTCTGCTTCTCCTGAATAAAAGCCCATTCATTCAAGATACTCTGTAGTTCCCTAAACTCTTCTCATTCAGGTATGAATTCTTCATCCTTGTCCATGATGACACACACTTTTCTCCTAGAATACCTTAGGTATAGAAAATTAGTAGTTCATGGCTTTATGTATGATGCTCAGTTTGTAGTCAGGAATTTCTAGAAACATGAGATAAAGGCCTTAATGTTTGGCATTATCAATAGCCCTACTGTAATAAGCCAGGCAGCTGTAAAGGTGGCTCAACACAATAAAACTTTTTTTCATGGTAAAATTGGATGCAGAGAGGATGAAAATCCCTCAAATAGTGACTCAGGGATATTACTGAGAAATAATTATTCTACAGTAATATTACAATTATCCATAAATTTTAACACCCAGGATATTTCACATCTACCAAATAGAAGAAATTTGGACTGAAGTTAATGTGGGACCATATACAAAGATCTTTTAATTAATTAGTGGCAAGATTTGGGGAATATTAAATCTACCCTGTTTCCCTTTCTCTCATTCAAACTAAATATTGACTCCATACAAACTAAAAATATCTTCTTATTCATCTTGCCGTTAATGCTAGCATTGACCTATAGAAAATATTTGAGAACTATGAGAAGGATGAACTGGTAAAGTAATGAGCAAAAATCAAATGTTGAACCGAATAATTAAATAAATGTACTTACGTGTAAGTTTTCTATTTCATTGGATAACTTGCCATTTTGCTTTTGCTTCACTTGGCAATTTTCAATGTCTTTGATGACAAGTTTAGCATTTGCCCTGGTCAGTATAACATTCTACTTTTAACCTTCATTGAAGTGCAATATATAATTTTCTAGTCTCTTTATTAATATGCATGTATGGTCCATGTTGTAGTGCTCCAGACTGCTTATTGTTTACTGATATTTATTTAAAATATCAATTATAGCACCAACTCTTCAGTTGCATATTTTGTCAATTTTTATGGTAACTTCATAAATTTAATCAATCAAATAAGTTGACTGAATTACTTCTCCATGTGAGTACTAACTGCCTTCTGACTATTAACATGTTATTATTTGAGCTGGCATAAAGACGAAGTAGACTTTGGTAAGGCCTTCAAGGATGGGTAAGATTTGTTTATGTGGAGAGGAAAAGGGTATTTCAGGAGGAAGGTGAAAATGACCAATGGTATCTTTTGAGGATTTCTCAGAAGACAAATTACTAGGATGCAAACTTCTTGAAAAGTTATAGAGGGAGTTGAGGCTGGAAAACTAGATTAAATCCAGACTAAGGAGGGCTTTTGAACATCAAGTTAAGGATTTTCATCTGTGTTTTGTAGGTGTTTCAGGACATGCAAGATGAAAGGGAGATGGCCAGGGGCAGGAAAACAAATTGGGAGGTTGTTTTAAGCTAAAAGATGATATATCCATACCCATACATGAGTAGAGACATACAAAATTGAGCAAAAATAATAAATTTAAAAGATATTTATAGAAAAAAATGACACAGGCAATGCCAGTTTGTACTATATCTATGTAAAATATATTATATTTGTAGGGTTTAAAATTTACAAAGCATTTTCACATGTAGAGAAACCAAAAAGAGATTCGGAGTTTTAACCATGAGTGAACAGAACAGTGATGGAGTCAATAATAAAAAGAATGAATCTATCTGTTCGTCCGTCCATCCATCCATCCATCCATCCATCCATCCATCCATCCATCCATCCATCCATCCATGTATCTACCACAGCAGAAGTTTGTTTCTGTTAAGGGCTAGATTTTAGAAAATTTGAATTTGAGGGAGATTGTAAGATAATCAAGCTGAGCAATTAAGCCTACATTAGAGACATTAGGGACTACAGGAAAGAGTAGCCAGAGCTAGAATTATAACTTTTGGAATAACATGTAATAAGGAGGGAATTTATTATACTAATTTCTGCCTCAACCAGAGAGTATAAAAGTAGTTTTGGTGGAGCCTTAGTTTCTATGATTTCCACATATTTATAGCTATCAGTATACTATAGCTCACTTGATTATTTTCATTTAAAAAAATTAATGGTATAAAAAAATCACCTACTCCTAATGAGGTTAGATATGTAGTTAACCTGTAGAAGCACATATTTTTAAGCTCCCAAGATAACCACTACACTGCCAAACCTTAAAACTAAGATGAAATCACATTTATTTAAAAAAGTATTCAAACATTATAAAGTTTATCCTGTGCAACCTTTTGATTTTTGAGAATATGATGATAAGTTTAAATAGTGACCCAATGAGCTTTCTGGTTCTTTTTTTGTTGTTGTTGTTAGTATTTTAATTATGCCTGCCTGTTACCAATTTCTCAGAATTTTTAGTGCAGCAAAGCATTGCTTTAATGAAAATCCACCAGTTTTACCATTTCTCTTTCTAGTATCAGGTCAAGTTTAAATTTCAAATGATTCTTTAGCATTTACCTAAAATATTAGGTGTTTCGGTCATGTTGATGCATATCTCACAAGTATTTCTCTAGTTCTGACATTCATATTATTCCTCTTGCCTCATTAATACAGAGGTATAGAATATATTTGTATATTTATTAATGCAAAATACAGAGACGAATTTAAAAATTGCAATGAAGCCCAAGAATCCACTCATTTACTTTGAGAATTTATGACTCTCTCCAAAATGTCCGATGTTGATTCTTTGCACATAATTGTTTATATTATCTAAAGTAAGGTGAACAAATAATTTCCTTTTTCATATGCTAAAACAAAGGAATAATTTTATGCAAAGACATCCTACAGTACCCAGCTGAGTATTTTCTTTTATTTGTTCCAATTTATATCTAATACTTAATGCATCAATGCTGTCCTCCTCTCAGAAGCCTCTTTTAATTACATTCACCATTTCAGAGATTCATTATCCTTGTTCTCTTGTCTCTCCTGATCTGATGCCTTATTGAATATTCCTATAATAGTTTTCTTCAAGCACCACTTCTAATTCCTGCCCATTAATGACTGTTTTAATTTCACATTTCAAAATCTGCCTTTGCTCATCAATTTTAAGAGTTTTTAGTTACCTTCCATTGCTAATTTGGAGTTGATGAGTCTGTATGTTTCCCTTTATATTTGCCTTCTCATCATGGATCACCAGTCATAAATGATTGATAGGGAAGACACAGTGGGCACTCAGGGCAATCCACATAAAGAGAAGTTTGGACTTCAGAGTCAATATATAGCAGGGATTTTTAACCTTTAAAATATTGAGATTTTTGACTGGCTATTTTTTGTATGTGTGTGTTTTGGGGGGTGCTGTCCTGTACAAAGGAAAATGTTTAGCAGCATTTCTGGCCTCTAACTACTAATTGCCAGTAGCAGCCACTCCTCCCCCTAAGTTATAACAACCCAAAATGTCTCCAGACAGTGCCAATGTACCCTGAAGGCCAACATCACTCACAGTTGGGAAACTATGGTTCTATAGGATCTCCTATGAAGTCCATTTCTTTTGAATCTAGGACATATTTTGAACTCACAACTACATTTTTAAGTCCTTAAATGCTTAGTGTTGCCATTAGCATGTTATCCTTCTACTAGGTATAGCTGATGATGGCTCTTCAATACCCTTAGTCATCTCTAGTTCCTTAAGTAACTAGAGTTTGTTTTATTTGAGCCTTCATCCAGAGATTTAGTGCAAAGCAAGAATTAGTTTATATGTGAAGTTTAGGAAACTCTAGGATATCGAAGATGCCTGAAACTCAATATGGTTAGATATGCTGTTGTATTATGGGAACAATATTAGAAGAAGAATTTGTGACTTTGTATAGTGACATAAAAAGCCACGTTTGAACTTTGATAAAAGGGACTGACTGTTTAACAGCAATCTCAGGATGGCTAACCTTAAGAATTATCAATATTTACCCTGAACTAAAGTCAGATCAAGATGTCTGGATCTAGCATTCTGCCATTATTCTAGTGAAGGTATAAATTTATATCACATTTCTGGAAAGAAACTAAGTTGATATACATTGAGTGATTCTAATATTTATATTTTCTACAAATAATTGTGTTTTTAATTATCTATATATAACTAGTTATTCATGCCTCTGGATTAGACCTTATTTTTGAGCTCTGGTCACATACATTCAATTGCATACTTTATATCTCCATTTAAGTATTTCAGTGCAACTGAACTTATCAATTGTAAAATGGAATTTTAAATTTGTAGTACTCTCCCACCATCTGCCTTTCTGCCTACCTCTTTAAGTTCCTCTTAAACCACACCCCACTTGCTCACTGTATTAGTTTAAAGAAGGGCAAAATGTTTTTCACACTCTTCTAACTGAAGAAGAGATTTCTATCCAGTTTCTTTGAATTTGAGTGTGCCTGTGATTTCTTCAGTCAATAAAGTATAGCAGCAATAAATCTAGGTGGCCTGTGAGGATAGAATAGAATAGGCTATGAAGCTTGGAATGTTTGCTCCCTGAAGACTTTCTCAGGACTTTCCCTCTCAGAAGTAATTTGCATGCTTTGAAAAACTCAGGGCGCATGGAGGGACCACATATTGGTGCTTTGGTTGACAGTTCTAGCTAAGCACAGCCTTCAAATTATTCAATCCAGTCATCAGATGTATAAGCAAAGAAGGATCCAGACAATTTCTGCTTCCAGTCAATTGAATCACTCCAAAATCATTTGTTTCTTTCCAGCTAAGGCCCCCGATAAATCATCACTGCTATGCCCAGTTTGAATCTCTTACCCATAGAATTCATGAGGATAATAAAATGATTGTTCTTTTATGCCACTAAATTTGGCTTGGTTTGTTATTCAACATTAATAGCTACAACACTTAACTAACATTATTTTAGTCCCTAAAGGCCCCTATGTTTTCTTACATTGGAGCCTAGAATAGATGTGATTGTCTGGGCATTTATTTCTCAGCTGCTATGAATGTAGGCTCCCAGTGCCTCCTTCCTTTGGAAAACCAATGTTGGCTAATAGGAGCTGTCTTGCTCGGGGATTATATCTCTCCCACCACTGCAATGCAACCCTCAGCCAGTAAATGTGTGATACACTGTTATATAGGTATAAATGGTCAGCTCCTTACCTCTTGGCTGAGAGAGCTCTGCAGTATGGTTTATACTCCAGAGCCCTTTCCCTATGTATCAGGCCAAGGCTAGACTTTACCTTGGAACACATCTTCCCTCAGCTTTTGCCCCTTCCCTATTCTGCTTCCCTGTCTCTTTTAGAGGTTTTCACTAAAGAGCAGTCCCTCAGTAAATTATGTGTCTCAATTGGGAATCTAACCTAAGATGGAGCCTCTGCAGATGAACTCTCTCAGTTGAAATGTCCTGTCTCAGGATCACACTTGGCTGGTTCTTTCCAGTGCTTAGCATTTCAGCATAATTGCCACATCCAAAAATAGGAATAATTCTCTATTCAAGATGGTTTCTCTCCGCTCATTTGATTTTTTTTATCGTATCATTCTGTTGATTTCTTCATATAATTTCTCTTAATATGAACACTTTTTCTTTAAATCTAATGCCAATTTAGTGTCTATACCTCTTTCCCTTACACTGAGTATGAGGACTATGGCTTATTTCATTCACTATTGCCTTCCAAGTGCTTATACCTGATATATAACAGATTCTTTTTTTTTTTTAAGATTTTTTAAATTAAGTTTATTGGAGTAACATTGGTTAATAAAATTATATAATTTCAGGTGTATATTATAATTTGACATCTATATATTCTATTGCGTGATTACCACCCAAAGTTCAGTTTCCTTCAACTACCATATATTTGATCCCCTTTACTCACTTCACCTTCCTCCTAACTCCCTATATTTGACCTCCTTTACCCTTTGTACCTCTCCCCTCCCCCACTCCCTACCCTCTGGTAACCACTAGTCCATTGTCCAGGTCCCTGAGTCTCTGTTTGTCCTGTTCATTTGTTGTTTTTAGGTTTATATCTCATATATAAGTGATATTAGGTGATTTTCAACTTTTTCTATTTTTTTTTAATTAAGTTTCTGAAGTAACATTGGTTAATACAATCATATAATTTTCAGGTATACGTTCTAATTTGATATCTGTATATTCTATGAGTGCTCATCACCCAAAGTCCAGTTTCCTTCAGCTACCTTATATTTGATCCCCTTTATCCATTTCACTCTTCCTCTATCCTCCATATTTGATCCTCTTTACCCCATCTACCTCCCTCCTCCTCCCCCACCCCACTAGTAACCACTGCTCTATAGTCTTCTGGTAACCACTAGTCTATAGTCCATGTCCACGATTCTCTGTTTGTTTGTCCTGCTCATTTGTTGCTTTTAGATTTATATCCCATATATAAGTGATATCATGTGATTTTCAACTTTTTCTGTCTGGCTTATTTCACTTAGCATGATTATCTAGAGGCCCATCCATGTTGTCGCAAATGGCAGTATTTCATCTCTTCTTATGGCTGAGTGATATTCCTTTGTATGTATGTACTATAGCTTCCTTAGCCATCTATTGTAGGGCACTTCGGTTGCTTCCATGTCCTGGCCACTGTGAATCATGCTGTTATGAACATTGGTGTGCAAATATCATTTTGGATATGGGTTTTCAAGTTTTTGTAGTAAATACCCAGTAGTGGGATTATAGTAGATTCTTAATAAAAATATGTTGAACACATAAATACTAGAAAGAGAAATTTTCTAAGGAAATAATCAAAGATGCTTATAAAGATAGATTTTAAGAAATGTGTGAATAATATTTAAGTGGTAAAAGCTAAAGTTCCTACACAACATTGTTATTGAAAAAACTATATTAACCATTAAGAATATTTATTATTTTTCTGATCCTTTAATTGAAATGACATTAAAAATACCCGTGATAAAGCATTTGTTAAGTAAATAAAGATAGAAAACTATACATAATATAGGATCTCAGTTAAGTGAGCACACATTTGTAGTACACACAAATACACACCCAGACTGGAAGGAATATACTAAAATTCGCAATGGATATGAGTGGGTGATATTATTATTAATTGTTATTTTCTTCATTGAAATTTATTTAAAACATTTCCAAATTATCTATAATGAACATGATTCCCTTTTATAAATAGAAACATCTACCAATGAAAACATTTCATGATACTGAGTATCTCAAGGCACTCGGTATTTGGGGGAAACTGGGAATATAACATGGGTGGTAGCAGCTCATATTCTCTTCCTTAATGTAGTTTTTAAGGATTTTAGGTATGATTCATGGAGATTCTTACCTGGCATTAGAAAGATACTAAGTAATTACGCAATGAGTTTCCTTTTACAGATTATTCTGGAAAAATTAACACTAAGTTATACAGCCAGTGAGAAGTCTAGGAATTATTTGAGGAGGTAAGGAACACTGGGGACTCACAAGGGAGACTCCATGTGTATCTTTGGGGAATGTGAATAGGTAACACAAATAAGGATGAAGGAGTCATTCTTAAGAGGAATAGATGCCTCCTCTAAGTGGAACTTTCAAGAAAAGCTACTGGTACTGAGAAATATAAAAAAATAACTTTTCACAGAAACTATCATTAGGCATGGCTGGTTGAATGTTAGGCTAAGATAAGACATTAACACTTCAAATTCTCTGGCCTTGGCCATCACTTAGTCATCCTTGGCATCTTGAGGAGAACAGAGAGACCTGTCCCTTAGGATTTTACACCAGTCGTGCTATTTTTTTCTGCCATTTAATCTAGTAGGGTTTCAGACACTAGAATTTTAGAAAGAAAAGCTGATGGTTTAACCATCTATGATGACCTCCCTTGGTAATCTAAGCCACATTTTTCAAAGGCTGCAAGCTCTGAAGGAGGTTTGGCACTGTCGTGTGTTCCTACTGTGTGTACACTTTTGCTGCTTGCCTAGGCTGTATAAACATATTTTCAAAGTCCATTGTAACTTCTTCAAATCTTAAACTTGGAATTATGCCAAAACAGTAGACTATCTATTTGGGGACTAACACATTGTTCGCAGTCAGTGACAGTGTCATATTGATTTCTTATGTACACAAAAGCAGTAAACCTTTCATGCATGCACATTATAAACATACAATGCATTTTCATTTATTTTTTCTGGTCACGCATTTGTTCCCCAAAAAATGTTTTTAGATTAAAATTAAACTTATTTTTAAAATATTTTTCAGCTTTTATCATTGTTGTTTGTTGTTTGTGTGGTGTCTTATGCCTTTCATGCATATTTCTATGTTCTGAGTGTTTGTCCATTATTTTTTTAGGAATCCTTTTCCTTGTTGGTTTTCATGAGGATACACTGTTTGTGTTAAGATGATTAAACATGTACTGAGGACTGCCTGAGTTTTAGTTTCTATAAAAGCCTTTCCTCTTTTCTCTGACACCTATTTACATTATTCCCTTGCAAATCCCATCTGTACCCCATGCCAGTACTTTTGGTTTTCAAGCTTCTTGTGGTCTTATGATAGTTTCCATTTACTGCTTAAGGGTCTCCAGAGACCACTGCATTTAGACTCTTCAAAGTTTTTGTTTTCTTTTGTTTTAAGATGTCCTGGCTTGTTCGCAGATTCATATTAGAAATAAGCTGACATTCAGAATTAGGTCTTAGGGAATGTAATGATAGTATTGCTACTTGATTTATCTCTGGTTCAGGCATAAGTCTGTATAATATTTCCCTGGAAAACAAAAGGATTATGTATCTGGTTTTTATTTAAAAAAACCCCAAACAATTAAACTTTTAATCATCTATGTTTTCTTAAGTTTTAATGTTGATCATCAAGGAAACAAATTAGAGTATTTTGCAAGTAATAAGTAATATATAATCATGTGACTATTAAGAAAATTCATATGAAAATACATAGCACATAATCTATACATTAAGTTCATGTATATGAAAGTAGTCACAGGTAATATTAGACCACTAATAATTTAATCTCTCAGCAGTAAGTCACGTAATTTTCTGGATCTTTATTTTTTCCTAAAGAGATTTTCAGTGTGACATTGATATCTGTCCTACTCTTTTTGAGAATAAAATTATCTTTCATCATAATTTAGTTTATTACTATGCTTTCTAATATTTTTTCTGATTTTTTTCTAATTTATCATACAAGTTTGTCCTTGGCCTGGGGTTGAACAGGCTAGAGGCTAGAACCTAATTTAGTGAATAGAGATTCATTATACTGAAACAAGTGTCTGCTCTGAGCTGCCGCACTTCACAAAAATTATTCTTTCCAAAGAATTGAGAATGGAAACTCTATTTCAGTACATATACTGAGCTCCCAGATAAACAAGACTAGGTGATGTTAGGAATATAAGGGTAACTATGACTCAGTTCTTTCTCTCAAGTATTGTTGAGGACAGATCCTTGTAAATAAGGTTCAGTGGGAGTAGGTCAAGAGAAGGGACAACGATATCATATTTCTGGGCATATTTGTGAAATAGTGAATAGTCTGATTTGGCTGGAATATGAGAATAAAGAACAGGAAGTTTAGCCTCAAATGAAAGAGAGCATACACTTTCAAACTAAGGAACATGGTTTTTATTTATTTTGCAACGGATGGATACCGTTGCAAGTTTGTGGGAAAGGGATGAGCCACAGAATGTAAATTTCTCAGCAGTATGTAAGATACACTAGAATGAGGAATGATTAGAAGAACACAACCCTGGCAAGAGATTATTGTATCAACCATAGAAGAGGAGATGAGATATAGTACTCCGGTAATAACAATGCAGAGAAGGGAATGAATTAAAGAGACTTTATGAAGAAAGAATAATGGGAACCAATAATTGTTTAAACGAAAGGGTGTTGTCATTGTCGCTAGAAGCAGCACCTTTGAAACTATACCACATTTAAGTCTTTAAAGGTGTACTTTGGGCACTGCTGGCCCCTCATATCCATATACACTATTTTCCTCCCTTGCTTGTCTGATTAATTGCTCACTATTGTATTCCTAGCTTTATAATCCCTAATAGTCTTATCCCCAAGTTTCCATAGCCATGTTGAACACTACATTTTAATTACTTAGCAGACTTAATTTATCGGCTTACTGATATTAGCTTTTAATTTGTTTCTCTGTAATACAGTTTTATGTCTCAATTCTACTAAACATATGGTAGAGGCATGGATTAATATTTTAAAAATATGAGCAAAAAAACACATTTTAAAGTAATGAGTTCATTATTAGGTATTGAGAATGTCCATATGACAAAAATGTGGTGGAAAATATTTATGAGGGTGGTAATAAGAGTTATCCAAACTAAAAAATGATCTTATCTCTGATTTGCAGTCTAAAACTAGATTTTTATAAACTACAAATTATCTGTTGAATCAAACATATATAATCTGTAAAAATGATGACAAGAAGCAACCTATAATGTGTTCTGTTTGTGATTATTTTGTGCAAATGTGTATAGACAGTATAATTTTTCCTTGTCATACAGGAATTTATCATATTCTCAAAGTATTGTAATATTGTACATTCATTCATATATTAATGGTAGAATTTCCACATAATTTATTTAATTAATTTCTACATACACAATTATTTAATTTGATTTTAAATTTCACATGTCTATTTTTAATACTGATAACAGACATTTTGGTATAACTGAGGGAGAAAATTAAGATGAATTCATTTTTTACTGCTTAATGTCTGAATTTTTTTTTTTTTGCTATTTTATGATATCCTCATTATTTGGCTTCATGAGTTCATTATAATTAATTGATTTCTGGCTCATATTTATATAAAAGTAGTGATAATTAACATGCAAGAGAGGAGGCTGTTATCTTCTCAACTCTAATTCCATAAGTGTTGTTAAAAAATAAAGTCTAGTAGGAGATAATAAAAACTGACTCATATTTTGAGGAGAGTACATTTAGCTATGTAAATTTTTGCATCTTGACAGGGTCTCTGATGCCTATACCCCATAAAAAAATTATGTGATTGTTTTGCATTTTAAAGAGTTTCAGTAGGATATTGACCTCATTTATAAGTTGGAATATTAGAATTACCAGACTTAAGGATTTATCCCCCAGTGTTTTGAATTGTGAGTGTGTGCTTTCCTTCTCTTTGAAGACAACACTACTCTAATAGTAGTACTGATATTTGTATGTGGCTTCTTCACCTATCTAATTGTATTGTGTGTACGCATATACGAGAATGAGTAAACAATTCAGTGTTCATATCAGGCCACAAATCAAGAAACACAAACTATATTATTACTTCATTATTTTAGTAGAGAACCTTAAATTTTAAAACATATCACAAAAATATAGATAAAAGTGAATTTTTGGAGGGCATTTTTCTCTGTTTACCTGTGTGATTTAGTTCTAAACAGAATGTTAGGAAGAGCAACAAAAATGATTCAAGGAGAAAACCCATAATTCACTTAATGTTAGAGAACAATATCAAAATATGTTGTTAAAACATTTGTGATAAACTCACTCTAATATATAATATCTAGTTTGTCAAATGGTTATGTGAGTAGAGTGCAACCGATATCATCATATTTCTTCCAACCTGATGAAGGAAAACAACAGAGGTAGCCAACTAGCATTACCATAGATAATATGTTATTTTTTAAAGGGCCCAAGGTAGAAAGTTGTTTTATAAACTATTCAGCTAAGATGACAAGGTTAAAATCAAGGTGAAATTTTGTCCTAGACTAAGTGTTTTGGTGCTCTGGGCCACTGGTTTAGAGAAAACTCAAGGCAGATTAAGTTGGCAATTCAGAGAAGTTTTTAAGAACATTCTCTTTGGATGACAGCATGTGTGCTATGGTAAGAATTTGTTTTTTCATAAGATCCATGAATCAATATGATTGAATCTTTTCTGTATTCTTCTTAGTCTATAGAGAGCTAGACCAAAATCTTATTTTCTATTAGATATTGTCATATGAGTTAAATATGAGACACCGGGCTTCAATCCTGACTGGAATGCAAAGGAGGTTCCCTATCTTCAGGTGATATTGCAGGCTGATTTTTAAATAATTTATTATTTGTGTTGATTAATGTGAAAATTCACATGACATAACTTCATTTATCCATTCATTCACTCATTTATCCAAATCTATTAATTGTCAGGCTGTGTTCCAAGTAGGAGGCATTTAACAGTGAACAAAACAGATAAATATCTACCCTTTGAGCTATTACATACAAGTGGAGAGGACAGTCAACAAGATAAATAGGTGAATTAGGTAGGAAGGTATATAATGAAAAGTGCTAAGAAGAAAAAAAATATAGGAAGAAATCCAGGTAGAAGGTGTTCATGATGGGGTACTGCAATGTAAACTGGAGAAAGAATAAATGCTAATCAGATTGAAAAGGAAAAGAATCAATGGGCAATTGTATCTTTAGTTATTAATACGTATTCTAAGTTTGTAAACCTACTCCTATAATCTTAGGCATAAATAAAATTATACAATTTACCTTGAAAAAATATTAAAACTTATAGAAAAGTCTCCTAGTCATCATATTTCACTGGCATATCCAATTTATCCAGATATATTTCAATAAAGTTCCTTATATGATTTATTAGGAAAATAATAAAATCCACTAAAGATATACTTAATAGGAATTTTGTTTTGGCAATGAAGGAGAAAATGGTGTTATACTAACTCTCCAAATGAGCAAAATATATCAAATAACTTTTTGTAGATGTTGGACAGAAGTATGACAGTGATTCTTGAAAGAAGAGAAACAATAAAATGATATATGCCATTCCCCCAACTTTCTGACAGGAGACACTTTCTAGACTGCAGCCCAAGAAAGTAGAGACCAAACAAGGAAAGATGGGCTATTTGAGCAGAGTAGAAAGAGATCACCATTCACAGCTATTGATATAGCTCTAATTTGGATACCAATAAGAAAGGAACTGTTCAGAGAAGGAGCTCTAGAAAGCTGCATGAGTATGTAGTCAAACACTAACACATACACAGAGTAAAAATGCAGAAAGTCAGGCAAAGAACACTATTAGGAAAAGGACCGTCATCAAGGAGCTGTGAGCTGAAAACTAACAGAGGTTGTAGAGAACTGGGTTATGATTGAGTTCTGAATAGCTAAAGTGAAGAGACCTTTTTGAAAACAGAACACATAGCATTCAGTAAAGATCTCAAAAGAGCCAAAAAGAAAGTTGGGCTTATCTAACCCTGGAATAAAGAACTAGCTTGGCTTTCCCTAATGCAGGTCAATGACAAGCCTCAAGATAATCTCATCTACAAGTAAATTAACTGTCTACCTAAATGATATTCAATACTTTATTAAGAAAGAAAACAAAATATAATTACTCAAATATGAATCAACACAGTCCATATATAATCACAACTTGTTATACATATAAAGGAGTAGGAATGTATAATGCCTAACTTGGAGAAAAAGCAAACATTAATAATAATTGTAAGATATAGCTATAGCAGTGCTTAAAGAAAATACAGGAAAGAGGTTTAAAATCACTGGTAGGTAAAGTTGTTACCTTAAGAAGCTAGAAAGAGAAGATTGAACTGAATGGCAAAAGATAAACCATGCAAATGATAATATAATAAAACATGCATAAATTGTGTAACAAACAATAACTAAATAAAGTAAAAACAAAAGAGTCCATCTATTGAATATATTATTATATAACAACCTCATTTAAGAAACAAAAAAATAAAAATAGGAATTAATAATATTAGAAAAGTTAGACATCAATACATGCATTAAAGGTATAATAAATTCATATTATTTGAATTTTTCCAATAAATTTAACAACCTAGATGAATTGGACAATTTTTTAAATACATAAATTCTCAAGCTGATATAAAAAGTTTAAGATCTGCATAATCATATATATGTTGAAAAAATTGAATATGTATTCAACATCTTGCTCAAAATAAACTCCAAACCCATGTGAATTTTTCAGTGAATTTTATCATATCAAAAAGAAATAATACCAATCTTACTCAAAGTTTTTTTTTTAATGTAGAAATTACTTCAGAAATAACTTCACAAAGCTATTCTGACTTTGATTTACAAACCAGAAAAGTACTACATGGAAGGGAAATTGACCAATATTCCTCATGAAGAGAGATAGAAAATCCCCTAACAAAATATTATCAAATTAAATCTAGTAATATCCAAATGTACAATATATGATAAACAAGATGTTTATCATAAGAATGTAAGGTTGCTTTAACTTTCATAAATCAATTAATAAAATTTACTACACTTACAGAATATATATAAAAAATAACAGCCTCAGTGAAGAGAACGCATTTGATAAAATTTAATGCTCCTATATAATTTTTAAAAAATCATAAAAACACAAATATAGAGGACAATGTGTTGATGACCAGAGGGGAGGAAGGTTGGGGACTGGGAGAAAGATTGAAGGGTTAAAGAATTACAAAGTAGTAGTTCATAGATGGTCACGGGGATGGGGAGCATGGCATAGGGAATGCAGTTTAGCATTATGTAATGGCTAGGTGGCGAGCCAGAGGAGAGAAGGAGCAATTAGAGGGATTATTTTATAAACTATATAAGTGTCTAACTAATGTACTTGAAACTAATAATAATATCAAAGTTTTAAAAAATCATAAAAATGGAATAAAATGGAATTTTCTCAATTTACTTTAAAGAAGCTATTAAAAAAATACAGCTAACATTTTACTTAATGGTAAAATATTAAATGTTTTACCAATGAGATCAGAAATGATAAACAGCTGTCAATTGCTATACCTTCTATTCAGTGTCGCAATGAAATATGGAAAGGACACAAGGTAAATAGATGGAAGAATTAAAACTTTATTTTTTGAAGATAATATGATTATATACATAGATAATTCTAAAGACTCTACCAAATAACTACTAAACCTAGTAATTTAATTTAGCAAGTTTACAGAATCCAGTCAATATACAAAATATCATAAACATTTCTTTATCAGTGAAAAATTAGAAAACAAAATATTATTTATATTAGCATCAACAATTACAAAATTCTTGTGTATAGATTCACAGATTGGAAAATTCAACATTATTAATATATAAATTTTTCTCTGCAAGTTCATCTACCAAGTCTATGCAATTCCAGTCAAAAGTTCTGCAAGCTTTTTTTGTTTCCCTTCGAATATGGTATTAGAGGCCTTACAAAGACACTCCTATCTTTTGAAAAATTCTAAAGTTTAAGAGGTTATTTTCCAGGAGCTAGGAACAAAAGCCAGGTCTCTCTCTGGGTGAGGCCAATTCCCTACTACATAGGCAGTAAGACAAGAATGCTTAAGAAACCATCCATCTCAACATATGAATAAACAAACAAACAACTGGAAGCAGAAGCCTACCAGAAGCCTTACAGTAATGACAGACATCTTCCTCCTCCATCTTCCCTTCTCTCTCTCTCTCTCTCTCTCTCTCTCGCTCTCGCTCTCGCTCTCGCTCTCGCTCTCGCTCTCATTTTATATGTGTGTGTGTGCGTGTGCACATGTGCGTGTGTATACGCAATTACCTTGCTAAATTCTAGTATTATGGCCTCACAACATATTATGCTTTAAGAATAAATGATGATGACAATTACAGAGTAACAGAAAAGTAATTTACTAATGCTTTTTTTAAGTAGATTTCATTTTTTGCAGCATTTTTAGGTTCATGATAAAATTGAGCAAAAAGTATAGAGAGTTCCCATATATTCCCATAATACACGCATAACACACCCTACTCTCAACATTTCCCAGTGCAGTGGTACATTTCTTAAAATTGATGAACCTGCATTGACACATCATAATCACCCAAGGTTCATAGATTACCTTAGGGGCTCACTCTTATTGTTGTATATTATATAGGTTTTGAGAGATAAATAATAACATGTATACAACACTATAGTATGGTACACAATAGTTTCACTGCCCTAAAAATCTTCTGTGCTATGCCAATAAAAACAAAAAGTCTAGTTTAGGCTAAAATTTATGTGGCAGTACAAAGGTCTTTGAATAGTAAAAACAATCATGAAAAAGAAGAAAAGTAGAGAACTAAAACTACTTTATTTCAATATTTACTATAAAACTACTGAAATCAAGAAAGTGTGGTATTTGCATAAATATAGTAATAGAAAAAATAGAGTTCAGAAAAAAACTGATAATTATAAGATTAATTGATTAAAAATGAGGCAACAAAACATTTTAATGGAAAAGGCTATTTTCAATAAATGAAGATAGAACAACTACTTCTGTATATGAAAAAATGAATTTCAAACCATAAACAATGGTTATTTGATATAGATCATAAACTTGATAGTATGAAACTTCTAGAAGAAAAATAAAAGGGAGAATATCATCACAACTTTGGAAGAGGCAAAGCATCTCCAGAAAGCACTAACCAGAAAAAAATTCATAAAATGGACTTCATCAAAATGAAAACTTTTACCTAATTAAAACACTCTGAAAAAAAGATTATACACATCACAAACTGTGAAAATATTTAGGCAAAATATGTATTTGACATAATGTTCAAATGAGTTCTAGAACTCAATCATATCAAGATACTCCATTTATTAAAGGTGAAAAGATTGAAAGACTCGAGAATGCACTTCAAAAAGAAAAATGTATGAATAATCAACAGTGATAATTAAATGTGCTTGACAATACTAGTCTTCATGCAAATACATATATTCCATTACATATACTGTAGAATGATTAATAAGAAAACTGACCACTCCAAATGTTGGTAAAGTAGTATTGATCATATCTTAATATGATAAAGTTATATCAAAGAGGTAGTGTAAAATGGTACAACTTCTTTGAAACATAGTCTGTATAGCAGTTTTTCATAGTTACCCATGACCTTCTTCTCTGTATCTACATATAGACACACACATACGCAAATACACATGTGCAAAAAAGACATTTTGGAGTATGATCATAGCTATTTTATTTAAAATAGCTAAAATCTGGAAACAATACAATGTCAGCCAAAAAGAGAATAGAATTTTAAAAATATATAGTTGATCCATAAAATGAAACACCACTCAGCATTAAAAAGGAAAGAATTGCTGATACAGCCAACACCATGGGCAAATCTCAAACTATAAATTAGTGATTGTCAACTTAAGATATATCTTCTTGGCCCACTCTAAGGACACTGCCAATATTTGTAGACATATTTGGTTGTCACAGTGGGTGGTGGGATAAGACATCTAGTAGATAGAGGCCAAGGATGTTGCTAAACATCCTACATTGTACAGTACAAACCCCATAACAAGTATCAGTCCAAAAATATCAATAGTGCTGCTTGTTGAGCCTGCATTATTCTGAGCAAAAGACAGACCGAAAAGTACTTACTTTGTTATTCTATTTCAGTTATAGAACTGGAGAAACATCTATGGTAAAAAAAAAAAATCAAAACAAAGTTTGCTTATTTAAAAGATAGGGCAGGGATTCATTGGGAAGGAAATGAAAGATGTTTCTGGGGTGAAAGAAGTGTTCCATATTATCAAATAAATACAAATTTGAACTTAGGTCAGCAGAGACTTCATTTAAAAGAATCCTGCAATAAAGGGAGAGGGACTATAACAAGAGGGAGAACACTAGGAACACAAGCAATGCAAGTGTATCAATGGATATTCAGAAAAGTATCCTTATTGTATAGGAAGGAGTAAACAAGACTCAGCTAGAAAGAACCAAGTGAGGAAAGTGGGATGAAAGAGAGTGATATAATTGGACAACAGATCAGAGAATGTTTTATCCTGAAGTCAGCCTACTCTCATTAAGAAGGGGCTGTGTGCTGGTTCAGGTTGAAGGTGGGTCAGATTTCTGGGGAGTGGGGAAGGAGAGTCTTGACCAAATTTTGGTTAAGAAATATTTTGTTTTAGTTGATCATTGGGGACAAAACAGTTTAGCTAGTCATTTATGAGGCAAGTGATGGAAATTTGTATCTACCCTTGTCATAGATAAACAAGAAACATGCTTGAGTCTTATCTAAATCTTATGGGAAGAGTGTTTCTTTGCAATAAATCATTTACTGAATTACAGATTAGTGGGAAGATTTCTTTAATTTTAGCTCTTTCTCAGAATCACAGGGCTTGAGTAAAATTCAGTATTGTCAGTCTCCTCTTTTATTCAACATGACTGATACTCACTTATTGCCACACAATTCAGAGAACCTTGGGAGTGGGGTAAAGCTGGATGGATCTAAGCAAGTTTAAAAACTGTTGGTGTTCCTAAAAAATTAGTTGAATGATCTGTTGAGCATGTTGTTAGACTGGCACTTATTGGATGATCTTAGAAATCAGGCACTTGATAAGTGAACTAAGAATGTAACAAACAAAATAACAATTAAATGCTGAATAAGGGAGTAAAACCAAGGTTTAACTCCCTCAATCACTTCTCCAGGAAATAATTGAGAGGATGCCATAGTATCGGTGCTGATGTATCCTTACATAGCAGAGTGTGGACATCAATGATTACCCAATATATTTTTCTGTTTGCATCTATGTTGCTAATGTTTTTAGAGATAGCATAGACGCCAGATTTTTTTCAGAGATCACATGCACAGCAGCCATTTCTGACCATTGACAAATGCTCTCCTGAGAAGCTAGAATCATGTGCAATGCCCAATGGTTATGAAGGAATGTTCTTTGGAACTCTTGCAGTTCAAAGGTGATTATACTGGTAGTTTCAGTGAGATTATCCACAGTTCTTGTTATGTCCTAGAACAAAGCTGGAAAAATGTGGCAGTTTTGATGCACTTCCTAAATTGCTCTCCCAAAGTAGGATCAGGCAAGAACTTTGCCCATGTGTGGTCCTCAGTAGTGTTAAGTGTTCTAGTTTTACTCATAGTCCTTTGGCTTTGCATTTCCGTGACTATTTATAACTGATGAAAAGGGATAGTTCCAGTCTCTTTCAAAAGCTCGAATCTTGTACCTAAGCTTTTATCTATTACACATTGTGGGTATTGTAGATTTCTCAGTTCTTTTAGGACTAGAAAAGCCTAAATCAGAGGTGATAGAATGTTTAGAGTGAGAGAATAGACAGTCTGGTTAAAGGTCTGATAAGGTCTACTAAGATTATTTAGATAATAGGATTAAGTCCAATAAGGTATCAGTGAAATTCCTCTAAAAACAAGTTTCCATGAACTAATGATACAGGGGTATTTACAATATCAGAGCTCTCTTTGGAAATAAATCCATGCATATACACTCGACTGATCTTTGATAATGTTTCAAGGACACAGAATAGGGAAGGAATGGTTTCTTCAATAAATAGTGATGGGAAAACTGGATATCCACATGTAGAAGGATGACATTAGACCTTTGTCTGACACCATACACAAAAGTTAATGGAAAATGGATTAAAGACTTAAGTATAAGACCTGAAACTGTAAAACTACTAAAAGAAAACCTAGGGAAAAATTTTTTGATATTGCTCTTGGTAACAATATTTTTGGATTTTTTGGATATGAATTCAGAATAGGAAAAATGTTTGCAATCTCTACATCTCATAAGAGATTATTATCCAAGATAAATAAGGAACTCATACATCTCAATAGCAAAAAAAAAAAAAACAAAAAAAAACACAACATTTAAAAATGGGCAAAAGACCTATATAGACATTTCTCCAAAGAAGAAATACACATGGCCCACAAATATATGAAAAAGTACTCAATATCATTAATTCTCAGGAAAATTCAAATCAAAACATAAATGAGATATCCCCTCATAACCACTATAATGGCTATGATTAAAAAACACAAAAGACACGATGTCTGGCAAGGATGTGGTGGAAAGAGAACCCTTATACACTGTTAGTGGAATGTAAATTGGTACAGCAATTAAGGACAAAAGTATGCAGGTTCCTTAAGAAATTAAAAATAGAGCTACATTATCATCTAGCAATTCCACTCTTGTATATGTATCCAAAGGAAATGAAACTTGGATCTTGAAAAACTATTTGCACTCCCATGCTTACTGCACCATTATGCACAATAGACAATATGGTAACAACCTAAATGCTAGTTGACAGAAGACTGGATAAAGAAAATGTGATCATATGTGTGTGTATGTATATATATACACATATATTTTATTATATATACATATATATATATGTATGTATGTATGTATGCATGTATGTATGTATGTACACACACATTATATATAATGAAATATTATTCAGCCTTAAAGGAGAAGGAAATACTGCCATTCAAGAGAAAATGAATGGACCTAGAGGACATTATGCTAAGTGAAATAAGCCAGACAAAGGAAGACAAATGTTGTAAGATTTCATTTACGTGTGGGTTCTAAAATAGTCAAACACAGAAGCAGAGAGTAGAATAGTTGTTTCTAGGATTGGGGAAAGGGGGAAATTGGGAAATGTTGGTCTAATGTTATAAAGTTTCAGTCATGCAAGATGAATAAGTTCTGAACAGCTATTTATTGTACAGCTTGATGACTATTATTAATAATATTGTATTCTATACTTGAAATTTTCTAAGAGAGTAGATCTTTAGTGTTCTCACCACACAAAAACAAAAAATGATAACTATGTGAGATGAAGTATATGTTAATTAGCCTGATTGTAGTGATCATTTCACAATGTATACATACAATTACTATTTGTCAACCATATGTCAGTAAAGCTGAAAAGAAATATCAGGGCCCTTTTGCAGTTTATGAATGCAATTGCTAACAGAGGATAGTTCAAGAACATTATAAAGGTGGAAGATCATGTTTATAGTATTATTCCTGGGTAGAAGAAGGTGAACTTGTGGAAAGTTGGAAAACTCTATTGGGGAAGGAGTGCAAACCAACAATCAGAACTAAAGTTGTGGGTTAGATCTTTAAATTAAGTGAAAGAATGCCATAATTTTGGGAGTCCTAGGAGGAATGGAGGAATTATCAGAAAAGGAACAGCATGCATAGGTGCAAGAGTGAGAAAGCAGTACAAGTAGAGATTCATCATGGAAGGCTGTGGTTGCAATGAGAATTAAAAAGATGCCAAGGATGATGTTGGAGAAGGTGCAGGAGAAAAAATCAGCAAATAAAGAATATTAGAATGGTAAGGATAGGAAACAGATACTGAGAAGTCTGGTTCTGACTTCTTGAGTAGAATCTGATCACCTTAGGATGTCATTTGCTTACTTCATGAAGTCTTCTGCTTCTGAGCTCTTGGGAGAACTTCAGTTTAAGATCTTCAAGTAGAATAGATAGTGATTCTATATAGCTCTTGTATCTTTATAATTGTGAAATGAAGAAGCAAGGTTAGACCTCTTGAAGTTTGGTTGGAGTGTTAGTGGTAATGAAGATGATATAGGGACACTACCAGATAATTTTAAGGCTATTTTTGGTGATATTGTTTCTAGAGAACAAGTCTCTAATTTCTAGGATGTGGAACAAGTCTGCAATTTCTAGTTTTGAGGAAAACTAGGAAAGGAACTCCAATCTATTGATGATAAATGTAGGTATAGCTAGTAAATTCCTCACAATATTTAATAATGTCTGAGTTAGCTTGATTGAATTCTTCTATTGCCAATGTTGAGTATGGAATTCTTACAGGCCTTCCAGTAATTATTTCACAGAGGAATGGGGGTTGGGTTCAATAGGAGAGGAACAGAGAGCAATCAGAGCCAAAGTCAAGACCGTGGGCCATGAAAGATTGAGTTCCTTTAAGAGTTTTACAAATTTTAGTTCTAATAGTCTATGCACTCAATCATTTCAGATGATGGAACAGTAAGAATGGTGTAATTTGAAGGACAAAGAAAGACTTCAGATTTTTTGAATGACTTCACCAGATAAATGAGTTCTCTATTCATTTGAGAAGGCAAGTAAATACCCTCAGTAGAGAAAATTCCTTCTATGGAAGTATAGCAATAGTATTAACAGTGACCCTTTTAATAGGAAATCTTCTAACCAATGAGAGAACATGCAAATAATTGAAAGGAATTATTTAGAGCCATCAGATTTAGGGAATTGGATAAAATCTAATTTTTGGTGGTGAAAGGGCTCCGCTAGAGGTGTCTCCCTTTATTGCCCTGCCTTTATAACTTTGCCCAGATTGTTTTTTGGCAGATAGGGCAAGAGAGTGCCAATTATTCCAGGTAAGTAGTGAAGTTTGTCCACCAATATTGGAGGAGTAGTCGATATTTTCCCATGATAGGTAATATTGTGAAGATCATAGAATAAATTTCAAACAAGGTACTGAGGACAGATGAAGTGGTTTCTGGTTATCTCAAAATCCATCTGGGAGGATAAAATATCCACCTTGTTTCTAATTGGCCTTTTCATTTTCAGAAGCCTTATAATAAGCGGTTTTGATTCCTTTAAAGATCAGGTGATAAGTGGAATAAACATCTTGTCTGATTGCAATGGGATTTGGACAGATCTATAAACTTAATTCACATATTATAAGCTAATGGGTTTCCCCTTGACTCAGGTGTTTTATTGTCCACACAAGCTTTGATTTTGAGTATATTCACCTCTTGCGGCAATAATAATACCTTTAGAAGGTTGACCTCCAATTTCTTATTTTTAATTGGTGTTCCAGCAGCAGTCATAAATCCCTTGGCTCTCCATAACATAGCAAAGTCATATACTACTCCAAAACAATATCTACTGTCTATGTAGACATTAACTCTTCTATCTGTAAGGAAAGTGTGGTCTCTTACCAGAACCAAAAAATTTATTACCTGTGTTGATTTTGCATTGAGTAGAGGCTCATATTCTGTAAGGTTTGGGAAATCTGTAATGATATATCCTACCTGGAAAACACATTTTTATGTGTAGAGGTATGAGCCATCAGCAAATATAATGAAATATGGATCTACAGGAGAAATTTCAGCAAGACCAAGAAAAGGAAGGGTTAAAGTTTGGGTAGCTGCAATGCAGTCATATGGTTGTTTTTTTATCAAGAGAGAAAGAAGCTTAGTGGGACAAAGATTTTAACAACACTGGATATAAATGTGAGAAAGAATGGAGAACAGTGTTAGAAATAGAAAACAAATGAATCTCACAAGAGGTAAAGGGAGAGGTTGAAAATGTAGCATATTTTTCATCAGAAGAAAGTTTTGAACAACTTTGCTTATATAAATATTCAAGGTATAACCTGGCACATTAATCTTGGCTTGATCACAGATCTAGAGTGAGGCTAAAATATCCAGTATACCTGTAGTTCCCTTTATGTTTCCGTGATGTCTGAAGCATGTCCTTCTCTCGTACATACAAACAGAGAAAGGGGCAAGAAATCTGGGAACCCCAAGATGGAAGCAGAAGAAAGATTTTTAAACATGAAAATGCTTTTAAGAGATTGAGACCTATTGTATGGATTTAGACAATACTTTTGTAATCATATAAAGGTGATGCTATAGTAGAGAAATTAGAAATCAACATTCTACAATAGCCAATCAATCTCAGAAAGCCTACAAGTTGTGTGTTTAATTCAAGGAAAGGATAATTGAGAAAAGTCTTGGTAAGTTCTGGGAACTGAGTTTTTCCCTCTGGAAAGATCATATCCTAGATAATGAACCTGAGGACTGCAGTGTTGTATTTTGTTTCTCAAGACCTCATGTCTTTTTCAAACCAGAGCTTTTATAAGTATTTAATAATGGTCAGTGAGTTATCAATTCCACTGGAGCTAAGAATGAGGTCATTTACATACTGAGTTAGCAATGAATTATATGGGAAAATCAAATCCTTTAAACTTGTGTTTAATGCTCCAGGAAAAATAGGAGAGGGGTGTCCGTAAACCCCCAAGCTTAACAGTTCAAGCACATTTTTTATATTCCAAACTGAAAGCAAAAAGGTCTTGGGAATCAAGGTGGAATGATATAATGAATAAGCTGGAACATATGTCAACAAGAGTGAAGGAATGGTATTAGGGAGTATAGAAATAAAAAACGCTATTAAATTTGCAACTAAAAGGAAATTAAGTTTTACTGTTTCATTTATGGCCCACAGGTTTTTAATTAATTATCTTTTTTGTTGTGCTTGTTAGGCTTTTTCACAGGGAGAATAAGGGTGTTGTAGAAGCTGTAGTAGGCACCAGAAGCCCTTTGTTAAAAAGTCCTTAAAAGGTCTGAAACCTTCAGTTACTAGAGGTTTTAAAGAATACTGGGGTAGTTGAGGGAGGGACATAGTGGTATCTATTTCTACTTCCAAGAACTTTGCTTCTCAAATATATCCTGTGTCTGTTGATCTCATAGCCCAAAGGGACTCAAGAATATTAGTGAACATATTCTGAAGGCAGGGACTATCAAGATATTGCAGAAATATTAGGAGAGCAAGGAAATGGAGGTGATAAATCATAGCCGTTAGAGGACAGGGGTGAGTAGGGGAAGGTTCCAGGTCTTCAAGAGTTAGTCCTTCAGGAGAATATAAATATTAACATTTCAATCAGAAAGTAAATGTCTTTCTAACAGAGTAATGGGTTGTGGGCTTAAGAAAAATCTATTTTGAATATCATGGAGTCCAAGAGATACAGAAAGTAGCTTAGAAAGGGCAAATCATATGGTAAGTTATCTAACACTACCACCAAGATAATTTGTGTATTCCAAGGGAATGATGGTGGGAAATCGTGAAATGTTAAGGATAGAATCAGTGGCTCTACTGACTACCAGAAAGGTGGTTTTGTGCCCACTGTCTGGGATTATTATTATTATTATTATTATTATTATTATTATTTAATCTAGTATGTTTAAGAGTATATGGGGGCATACAGAAACAGATCCCTTTGGGGAATCATTGAATCTTGGATTCTTTTTCTTTTTGGTTAATTTTTAGTCCAATATTCTTTTTTTTTAATGTTATTTTCAAGTGTTCTGATCTATGGGAGGTTGGAGGGAAGCTGAGGACAGCTTGAAGTCCTTTATATGATTACCCTCAAGTGGTTTTAGTTGAAGAGCTGTAAATGCTGTTTAGATTTAGTTTGTTTGTTTGTTTGTTTTTTTAGCCTGTGCGTTTTTATGTTATTTTACTAAAGCATGGATCTCAGAGAGAAGGACATTTTGGCAGTTAATGCAATATTTTGAATATGTCCTCATTCAGCACAGATGCCATTAACAAAATCAGGGACTAAAGTGAATGTCATGTGATCACTCAGGATTGGATCTGAATAATTCTTCCAGATGTTTTCCAAGTAGTGTCTATAGTTAGAGACTGATGTATCTTCTTGCTATTTGCTCTCCTGAATCTTTGACCAGTCATTTTGGGATGGGAATAGAATCTGAAATTTTTTCCCTCCAATGTCCTTATCACTGTGATACGTTATCATTATATTTTGGTTTAATTGTAAATCTTCATTAATTTTAATATATTTTGCCTGAAGGCCAAAGGAGCTTATTGGGGTATCTGTGAAGTTGGATTAATTGGCACAGATCAGGAAGCCTTGAAAAATATACCCTTAACATTAATTTGTGAAGTTTAAAAGATAAATATCATCAAAGGTTTTATACTTGAATAATGAATTTTTTTCTTAGATTTTTCTAAGCATTTGCTCTACTTTTCAAAGGAGCACATCTTATGCTAATCCCAGATTAAGGCAACTCTCCATGTCGTTTGAGTACTGAATAAAAAAGCTTTTTTCAGTTGCTCTTGAACCAACATAGTTTATGTCTTCCTTTTTAATATATATGATGGAGCAAAGAAACTATATAGCTCTTTGTCTTAAGAGACTATTATTCTTAACATTATCTTGATGTTCATATCTTTATATTCTTTTAAGTATTATTTAATAGTAAATTAATTAAAGAAAGGGAATATATGTAAAAGTTAAATATGTTTTAGCATTTTCCATTATATTTTTCTATGACTATTATATAGCTACTGTGTTTATAGCCCAAGTGAAGATTGATGTGGTTTCAGGTATACTGATGATTACAATTGCATGAAACAAGGAGTTTTCAATTCACATGAGGTTTCAGCCATCATGATCCTTCCTAGGAGTATCACACTCTCTAACATGAGCTTCTAACCACAGATGAATGATATTCCAAACTGTAGCATTATGATTAATCCATATTTTTTATGACTTTGCACAATGATACAGACCTCAATTTTATAGTCAAATTTCTTAATACCTGGAATTAATCAGATTGTTCATGAGTCATTGTAGATTGGGCTTTCACAAGAGAAAAGAAAAAAGGTTAAGAAGAATGTGTTGCTTTATTTTATTTTGATTATTGGTCTTTATTTGCAGGCCCCCTTGCTAAATGACATATCCTTAAGAATGACAGAGATCTTTTTAATTCTAGATATCATAAAGGTAATGAAAAAGTTAGGTAAAAAGTACTTATTACATTCTATTAAATGAATCATACATAAATACTTAACGGCTTAAAGTTCAATATACACTGCAGGTATAAAACAGGACAAAAAAAAAACAAATTGCATGGTTGCTGATTCTGATTTCTAAAAGTCATGGCATAATCTATATTTGTAGGAAGTAAAAAAAATCTCTATTGCTCTTTTCAAATTACAGAGACCAGTAGGGGAGAGAGAAAAATATATGGAATTTGCCAATTTCTTCAAATTCTTTTCTGATGCTGAAAGTTGAAACCCAGATATTATGGCCCTTTGTTGAATGACAAACAATAATGAGTCCTTGCATATACAAAGCTATGGGTAATTTAGTCTGCAACAGTAAGCACAAAGGATTCTTGAAAATAGTGGAGGGAGAGATGAATCATCTTGAAAGAAAAGAAAGAATTTAGCAAATTGTTCTGGAGTCTTTTAAAGTTTAAATTTTAAAAGAGTTTTTATAATCATGCCTCTCACACAAATATAAAATCAACATATTTTAAAGATATGTTTAACTCATTAATTAATAAGGAATCAGTAAGATGTTACAGCTAATTCAAAAGAGAATTCAAAAACTCATTCATGTATAAGCAGTAAGTATTGCAAACAATATTTATGATGAGGTGTAAAAGTGATTTATAGTGGGAGAGATCAATTGCATTTATACTGGACAAAATTCTTTGGGTTGTCTATGGACAAGAATCATTTATACTGATATTCATTTTCTACAACTGACAGAGTTGTACGAGCTCAAAGACTAAGAAGGTCAGAGCAACTTTGTAGTATCAGAAAACCCAGAAGTCTATGCTTGTATAATGCCTACCTTTCCTTTGAACACACTTAGCAATCTTTTTATAACCTACATCTTATGAATGATAGCCAATGGGTAAAATACCTCCCGAGGGGGTTTAGAAAACTTCTGCGAGCAGAAATTAATATCTAAATTTAAGATATTCTTTGATATAAATCTCCATAACTCCAAACTTTCTATAAAATATGCTACATACACTGATGATATATAAGCAAGTGGTTTTATTTTCAGTAATTAAGGAATATAGGCTCAGTTGCACATCTGCAAATGGAAAATGAAGCAAAATAGCAAAAGGAAGAAAATAGCAGTAAAATGTGAGATCTGGTGTTTGCTAGTAAAAAGTGTAGGGAACAATTTACCATGAGAATAAAAGTTCTAGGATATTTGCATAAGTCTGGGGGAAGCAATTAGAGGTGTTAGGCTTGAATTAATCATATACAAATGTGAAATAATAGAGTGATCTTAACTGCCATATGTGTTTCAGTTTTTCTGTTGTTAATTATTAATACCTTTTACTAGTGTATTGGCAAAATCTTCAGTACTACGTAACTAAGAAGTTCTCTTTTCTGCCCCAGTTTTTATTTCACCACTCTGGTTGAGCACACTAAAAGCATCTTCCTATTTATACGTTTCTCTGCCTTGTGCCAATTGTATTATCCCAGGCTGAGAGCTTCTCCAGGTTACCCCCATTCACTCAAATTTCTTTACTTCTAGAGTTATTTCTTGTCTCATTTCAAACAGACAGTAAATTATTTGCCAGTGACTGAATTTAGACTCACCAGTTGGAGTGACACTTTGCTGTTTTTTGGTTGGTTTTATGCAAGCTACATTTGTGTGTGTGTTTGCATGTTACAAACTATCTTGCAGAGTCTCTAGACTGCATTAACATTTGATTCCCTGATTGTACCTTCCTTGTTTACTGCTGTATCCTCAAGTATAACATAGAGCCTGGCACATGATATATGCTAAAAAAAAAATACAAGTTTTGTAAATGCATGCAATAAAGGGTCAGAACCAATAGTTGTTTGCAATGCTAGCTCCAGGGAATCAGATGACAGCTAGTGTCAAAAATATGTCTTTTTCCTTTTTCCATTTAGAGAGTGGACATAAGTGTACTTGAGGAAAATGAATCAATTAATAAACTTGAAACAATTCTTTATGACTTTCTAATATATTGTTTTTATCACACTTCAAGATAGTGTTACAGATGCTTTCGATAAAATGTTCATGTTCAGCATTTTTTTTTTTACCACACATGATGATTATTAAGCTATACCTCCCATGTCTGTATTTTGTCAAATAGAGCCTGTGTACAAAATGGCCGGCAGTGTAAGAGGCACACTCAGAAAGTATGGATAAGCATAAGGCTCATAGGCTAAGCTTTCTAGCACTGTAGATTATGGAGTCATTATAACTTCAAAAAGTATTACGAAGTCCTGAATTTTAGTATATTAAGAGTAATGAAAAATAACAAAATGGTTTGATTCTTACTAGCACACAGATGGCCTTTCAGTGTAACCTTCTCTCTCATTCTCAGATATTAGCATGTCATGTTCTTTACTTGTAGGAAAGTGGAGTATTAAATACTTGACACACACATTTATGCTGAAGATTGGCAACAAAATGTGCAAGATAATTTTGCATTTTAACAATATGAGCCAAAATTCACTTACCAATGCCTTATTCATTGCTTAAATATAGTCACTTTTCTAACAAAGCATAACAAGCTCTGCCCTGAATGATGAGAAAAATTGATTAGTTTGAATTTGTCTGGGCCTTACAACCTAATTTGGAATGAGAAACAGTATGATATCTTAATATTGTCAAGCAAAAAGAGCCTCGATTTATAACTTTTTTGAAGATGGTAGTTCTAGCTATACCATCTGTCTCCTGGCTTGCGTATAGAAAATTTTATAGTGTGCTGGATTTAGGTCAGACTGACAGAACAGAGAGATGTCACATTCTGACACTCCCAAATTTCTAAGCAATTATACTAGTTTTACTCTGAAATTTGCCATCGAAGTATGAAAGTCAGTTTATGAGATCACGGAAAAGATAGAACAATGAAGGTCATAAATCCTATATCCTATGTGTTAATTAAACATTTTCTGATACAAACACATTTTTCTTCCTGGGCCAAGTTTATTTCAGAGAGCTACACTTTAAAAGTCTTACATAATAAATAACATATCTATAAATCAATATGATGTTTTTTGAAAAACTAAGCCAAAGGAATAAATAAGCAACAAGAGTATGTTTTCTTTAGCTCTTGCTCAGTTCTAATAAAGTGATGTTATTAACAAAAAATTTATACATGCTAATTCTATACACACTGGTATTATCATAATTGAGAGAATATTATTCTTAAAACTCAGAGCAGTAACGTTTGGTGGCAGTACATATTATAATCTGAAATAAAATAACCTGGATCAATTTCAAGCAAAATGTTCAAGTCTGTCTCATATCTATATCAACCTCATCTACCCTTCATGACCATTTTCTTTTCTTCTCACATATAGCCATTTTTCTTTTGTGGTCATATGACTAACAAATGATTCATTACAACCCCCTATACAGGTCTTGATTTTTCTCTGACACATTATCAAACAAATACCAGAATTGTATTGTTTTTTGCCCCTTCTTCATAAGATGTCCCTCCTTCCATTTTCTTAACTAACTTCTTAATAGCTGATGACCAGTTAACTTACTAGTATATCTATTATATTGTTTTTGTGGGTACTGAAGTATTAATATGTTACCCCTCTCAGCTGACTGGCATGTAGTGTATATAGACCTTCTGTGTGCAACACTAAAAAGTAGAAATAAAAATACTGTCTCTAAATTTAGGCATTATTGCAGTCAGTGAGGGAAATGCTCTAGGGGAAGATGGGACCACCGGGACACTTGATATACACCATAGTTAGTGTAGATGCAGAAAATTATATGGCCTATATCCTATGTATTAATAATCTCATTTTGACACTTTCTAAATATAGTACTTTGCACTTCTTTTGCTGGCCTTTCTTTTTAAATTCATTTCTTGGCTTTACAAACAAAAGGCCTTTTAGTTCTTCCGTTAAAGTTAAACAAATCTCTACAAAAGAAGGAGAAAATAGTCTCTTTTTATAAATGCAGAAAAGACACTTTTTTGAATCTTAAAGCTTCACTTACTTAAAGTTTTCCATACAATTTATGCACATCTATTCAACTCTTGTGAATATGTGAGTTGTAGCATAACTTTCCATTTGCTTTTGAGGGTTTTGTTATGTTTTATTTTGGTTTTCCCCACCCTGGTTTTCAAGTTCTCAGCATAATCTTCTATTTGCTATCTCTAAAGTAGGCTTTAAAGTCTTTTCTATTTTGTTGATCATAATCTACCCTTTACTTGTCAGGCAAACTCAAGAAAACTATTTAACTCTTTGATCTTCAGTCTCCTAATATATTAAATGATGATAATGAGACCTCTCTAATGAATTACTTCTGAATATCATTAATAAAAAGCCAGATAACATAAACACATTTTGAATGCAAGATATTATTTGGTGAAATGTTTATTATAACCAAGCATGTTAATCGAGTGTTAAATATAATAGCTAATAATGTGTGCCTACTATACAGAGCTGAGTAAATTAAATGGATATGTAAATATTGCTATAGTTCACTAAGATACAGTGGAAGATAGGGGTGCATAGAACTAGAATTAAAATGGTTGAGGAACTTAAAATTTGCAAAAGAAAATTATGATTTAGCATCATAGAAGACTAATTTAGCTACTTCCCTTATAGTTTGAAATTGGGAAAGCCCAGATTTGAAGCCTAGTAGCTCAGCTCTTGACTGACACATATTGTCATTCAGGGGAACAGTTTCCTCAGAATATTATGCAAATATTTTGGATTCTCAAAATTATTTTACATTTAACTCTTGTTTTGAGGCACTCTAGTTCAGTTTGTAGATACAAGAATCTAATTTCTGAGCAAATAGTGTGTCACTTTAATAACATCAGGGACAACATAATGGATGTAGAAACAATTTTGCTCAATTTCATATTGCTTTTTCTGAGAAAAAAATGGTTTAAAAATAAAAGTATTTGCGATCTATTTATGTCAAGTATTCAAGATCAGAAAGAATAAAATATAGCTTTTTACCTACCATGGCACTAAACATAATACCTCACACATAAAGTAGGTGTTCAAAGTTTATTGTATTCATAGGACACATACAGTCACACACACACACACACACACACACACACACACACACACACACACACTCATCTGTATCATTTTTTTAGTGTTCAAATCTGTGATACAATTTTTTTTGTGAATTCAAATACCCAAATTCATGATTTATGAATAAAAAATATATATATAGCTATGAAGGAATTTTAAAATGCTTCACTTTCTGCTCAAGAGCTATCAAATACAGATTCAGAGATAAGGTGCAAAACCTAATGTCATGTGAGACAAAAATGGAATGAATTTTAAAATTTTAATTTATTCAGAGATAATATTAGTTATCTCTGATGTGAAGAAGTGCCACAGTTGAAAAAAATCTTATGTTTGTTAAAATGAACAATCTGTAGCAAAGAGAATACTCTTAAATTAGATGACTGGTAGATTTTGGGTTGTAATAAGCACTGTTTACAGTGAAATCATTGGAAAACCACTCATTGGAAATCTAGTATGTGTAAGATAATGGTCTAGGGCCAAGTATGATTCTTTATCTTTTGTTTTAATTAAGATACTAAGATTTTATTCTTCATGAATAAAAATACAAATGAAAAATATCTGTAACATTTGCAGTTTAGATTGATTCAGTCTCTTGGAAACCAGAATATCCAGGGATTCAGTTATCTAGTTTATATCTGAAAGCATATATATCTTCAGTACCTGCAAAAATCAATGAATATCCAGTAGTGACTTATTCACACATCCAGTTAATCCTTTGGCATTTATAGCATTAAAATTGTATTAAAATGAGTATAACAATTTTCAAGTTTAATCTAATGTAAAATCTTATGCATGTCTTCTCTAATCTTTATAAAATACTAGAATCCAATAAAATCTTAGAATTATGACACAGCTCTCTGATAACATCAGTACTTTTATTGTACATATGCTAATGGAATATCAGATTTTAATGAATCTTTCATTTTATGTTGGCTATATAAAATGAAACCTAACTACCTAAATGATGTCACTTGGGAAAAACCCTTTTATTTCCCCCACATAATAAAATTTATTTATGCACTTCTGTAAACTTTAGAAATGTTAAATATGGACATACTAAGTAAAAAAAATAAATTAGAATTTTATTGATTGTGATTTTTTAGTGGACAAAACTCTAAAAAATGCAGCTAAATTATTTTTCTATGTAGACAATTTGAAGTTCTTATTTGTAAGTTTCATTTTTCTCAGCCATTTTAATTCTATTTGCCAGGCATCAGAACCTTTACCTGAATCCTAGTACTTGGTCTTCATTCAGTCATGCCTAAATTAACCTAACAAATTCTTTATAACTGAACAAACATATGAGAATCCCAGGGCAATCCACTGAATCATGCATGCCCTGAGTCAAATTCACTGCACTCCCTACTCCCTTCACTATATAATAGGTTTGTATTTAAAACATGCAATAAATTATATGCACTAAATGATAAATAGTAAATAACGATAGCAAGTGTGCAGGAAAGGGTTAACTCAGCAGGCCTGAACTATTCAAATCCTGCACACTCCCAAGGTCTTCAGCACTGGCCCTTGGGTTGGCTCCTGGGAGATGACTTCTGAGCCCACAGAGTATCCTACCTGATAAGAGTGCTTTTTGTGTGCCTGAGATCTTGGACCATGACAGTTTATGCTAGCATCTGTTTTTGTATGCATGAGCCTTTGGGCTGTACTATATCAGTTTGGCTTTGGAGACTGGAGTTTGAGTAGCTGAAGTCAGTCATGTGGATGCTGCATGACTAATGTAGTCTACATGAATGAACCTCAAAATAGAACTGTGGATATCAAGGCTCTGGTGGGCTTCTCTGTTTTGCTATACTTCTGTGTTTACACATTGTTGCTGGGAGAACTAATTGCTTGAGACACCACTGGGAAAGGAGAGCAGGAAGCTTTTTCCTGATTTCTCTTAGACTCCATTCTATGTGCCTTTTACTTTTGCTGAATTCAATCCGTATCATTTCACTGTAATAAACCATAACAATAGGTATAATGGTTTAACAAGTATAATAAATATTAACTCTTAATGGCCAAATCTGGGAACAAATATCCACAAGTCCAAACTGACATAAATAAATAATCATGTAAATAAAAAAATGGAGGAAAAGGGAATTCTAGTTTATTAGTGTAGAAAAATAATGGAAACAGAAAATCATAATTATATAAATACCACAATAATAATTGTTACAAGCAAAAATCATTAATGGTTGCTAAAATTAGTGTGTGAAAGCTTGAGAAATAGGATATTTATATAATCTCAAAGCGTCTGCATAAAAGATACTTATTAATGACAAAGGAAAAAAATAGTAACTTTACACAGAAAAAAAAATCGTTCAAGACAATTTAAACTAAGAGACTAAAATTAACATAATAATTACATATATTAACATCATGTAGCCCCAGAAATGATGTGCTGGCAAGTGCAAAATGTCACTTCTGTTGTATTTGTGCCAAAAGTGCATAATTTCAATCTAATCATTTTACAAAGTAACTAAATCGTAATCTTTGAAAGTGTCAAGGCTTTGAAAGACAAAGTAAGACTGAGAACCTATCCCATATTAGAGGAGTCTAAAGAGACACAACAAACTGATACACACGAGGTCCTGAATTAGAATCTAGACTCAAAAAGATACTTAAGTGGAAAACTAGAAAAAAATAACTGAAGTCTCTAGATTAGTTAATAGTATTGTATCGATATTAATTTCCTGATTCTGTAGTAAGGTTAAGTAAGTGCTATCATTTGGGTGAGTTGCATGTAGGACATTTAGATATATTCTGTAGTATTTTTGCAGATTTTCTGTAAATTTTAAAATATATAAAATTTAAAACCCTAAAAACTTAAACTATGTTAAAAATGGAAAATCTAGTTTAATTGATAAACCAGTTCAGCCTTAAAGACAAGACATAAATCATGATTTTCTGGGTGAACTAGGAATGTGTTCTCTCTACTTAATGAGCTTTTAAATGTTTATATTACAAACATAAGAAATCTTTTAGAAAATAAAAGTTACTCTAATTAAAAATTACATATATGATAAAATATATTTTTAACAATATTCATATTCAGCAAAGGTGAATTAGATTTAATTCTTCAATATATTTTTTCATATAATAGTAAAATATCAGCATAGCTATAACTTATACTATAACAGCCAATTCCATAAAAATGCAGATAACACAAATGAGATAAATATTATATTTAGATAGAAAACAAGAATTTGTAACTTTGAAAAATATTGAAAAATATTTCAAATTTCACATTATGTACATTGTCCTATGGGTTAGGGGAGATACTAAAAATTTTATTCTCAAACTATCACATTTTTAATTCAAAAGTTTATGAAGTAAATTCTTAAAAATGTCTTTTGGTGTTTTGGATTTCATTTTCTCTTAGTAGCTGATTCATTAAAAGTTTGATATAAAATGCTAATATGACCACTACAATCAAAAAATCTCCACTCTGCTAAAGGTATTTTCATGTAATATTCTGCCTCAAAGCAAGAAGTAAAATATTTCCACACTTATTTCATATTTCCGATATTTTCCTTATAAAATTAAAATCTGTGTGAATTTTTCTTCCTCAGGTATATTTTCTTTCTCTACCATTACCTTCTCATTTAATTTTGACTATGATCCCTCTCCTCTCCTAGTTTTCTTTTCTGTTATCTTCCACCATGTCAAACCTATTTCATCTTCAGTTTCTTTTCTCAGGCATATCCTGATCCTCTCTCCTAGGTAGCACTGCTTGCTAGAAATAACTTATTATATTCCAAATCAGAAATCTATTTCCTTCTCTTTAGATGTGACCCACTTATTCTGGAACTGCTATCAAAAGCAGGAAGAAACAGAATGGAAGGAATCACACTTGAAAGAAGGGATTTACATTAGGTAGCATTTGAGTTTAAACAGCTTTTTATAAGAGGGGGCACCCCAGTTTATGGACATGAATTCTCTAGAACTCACAAATAAAGCTATAATCTTATTGGCATGAGCAGACAGAGAATGTAAGTCATGGCTGCAAAAGCATCTAGAATGTGATGGGGGAAATCAGGAAATGAAGGGAATCACAGAAGAGAGAGCACCAAAATATGCATGGGATCATAGAAGAAAGCAAGAAATAGAAGGTTCAAGGAACTAAGCAGACAATTCAGCTACTGACCACCACAAAGATGACAGAGGTAACAACCTTTTAAAACAAAATTCAAAATCAACACTCTTTAAAGGATGATAAAATCAAAGTATCTACAGTGTAACATCCACAAGTCAAGCCAAGATGGGAGAATGTGACCCACAGTATAGATTCAAAGAGTAAAAGCAGTTAATAGACACAGACACTGAGATTTGAACTCAAATGTTTTAATAAATAGACTAGGACTTTAATACAAATATTATAAGTATGTTTAGGTATTTTAAAGAAAAAATGGTCAAAATTAGTGGATATGTACAAATGAGAGAATGGATATATAAAATATGGAAATTCTAAATCTAATAGTATATCATACAAAATAAAAAAATCTGCAAAGGATTAAGAAGAAAAAAGAGATGAGAGAAGAAAATGTCAGTGATTTTAAAAATAAATCAGTAAAAAGAATAAAATCCAAAGAAAATAGAGGATGAAACATTGAGAAGAAATAAATGCTGCCTCAGTTTGATATGTAGGACAATATCAAACAATTTTACAAACATATTTGCATTCGCTAAAGGGGAAAAGAAAAAGAAAGGGATAGAGAAGTATATAAAGAATTAATAACTGAAAACATAAATTTTGTGAAAGACATATATTGACAAACTCAAGATTCTTACTGAAACACAAGTATCATAAGAAAACTAGGACTAGATACAGCTCATCTGACTTCTCATCAGAAACAGAAGCCAGAAATCAAAGGAATCACATATTTAATGTGCTTAAAGTAAGAAAAAGTCAACCTATAATTCTGTACTTAATGAAAATATCATTTAAAATATATATATTTTTAGATAAATGAAAACTGAAAGAATTTGTTGCTAAGAGAACTAGAATTCAGAAGTTTCAAAGGAGTTTTCTAAGCTAAAGGGAAATTATATGAGGTGCAACTCAAATATACAGAAAGGATAAAGAACACTAGACATGGCGAATACATGAAAAAGTTTACACTACTATTTAGTGTTTTCTTTTCTGAAATTAATTAGAAATGTGTAACTCATGCTAGGGGAAAAATACAACATTGTGAGATTTATAATGTATATAGATGTATTGTATACTATAATAACAGCATATATAATGGGCGGGGGTAAACGGTTCTTAAATTTTATGTGAAGACTATTGACTCTGAAAGAATTTTATGACTTAGGGAGGAACATTTTAATTCATGAAAAAAATGCAAAAATATAATAATGAACTGGGGAATTTCTAAAGGCCAATAAATTCTTATGAGATTAGAAAAACATTCAAATAATCATAAGGAAGATAGTTAAGGTGGGATATGTAAAAAATAAATAGCAAAATGATAGCTAAAAATAAAAATATATTACGAGAAAGAATAATACCAGAAGTAATGGAAAATATTTCATAATCATTAGTCAATTCATGAGAAAATCATAAAAAGGACAAGTGTGTATATTAAAATTAAGAGAGCTTCAAAATTCACTGTAATGAGTTGGATTGTGCTCCTCGACCTTAGAAAGAAGATATGTTGAAGTGCAAACTACCAGTATCTCAGAATGTGACATAATTTGGAAATAGGATCATCACAGATATAATAAGTTAAGTTAGCATGAGGTCACACTCGAATAGGATGGGCTCTTAATCCTATATGATTGGTGTCTTTATAAGAAGATGGCCATGTGAAGATACAGAGGTATATGGAGAATACCATGTGAAGATGGAGGGAGAGAGTGGAGTGATGTGTCTATAAGCCAATTTCTGCCCAGGATTGTTGGCCATCACCAAAGTTAGAATAGAGGTCTGGAACACATTCTCCCTTCAATCCTTCAGAAAGAATCAACACTGTGACACACTGATTTTGGACTTCTAGCCTCCATAATGTTTGACAATAAATTTCTGTTGCTTTAAGACACCAGTTTGTGGTTACTTTGTTATAGCAGTCTTAGGAAACTGATATACAGATGAAGCAAAAAAGTGACAGAAAAGCAGACAAATCCACAAATTTAAAGTTTTAGTTTACCTTGATTAGTTATTGAAAAACACCCAAGATTTCCTAAGAAATATACAAAGCAATGACTATTAGTGACCTTAACATAGTCACAGTTTACTAGGTCGATATGTATATAAAAATTAATCATATTTTTCTATATCAGCAGTGGTAGCTTCAAAAGGGATACTATATTGAAAACTAAAAGGCATCAATGAAAAATATCAAAGATGAGCTAATTACATAGAAATATATGTTATTTTTAAAAATTGGAAGACATTTTTAAGATGTCAGTTCTTTCCAAATAGATATATAGAACCCATTTCAATGACAATAATAACTCTATGAACAATCAGAACTCTCATGCATTGCTAGTGGGAGAGTAAAATAGTATCAATACTTTGATATATTATTTAACAGTTTCTTATAAAATTGAACATACATGCAAACTATGTTCCAGCAATTGTAATATAGGTGTTTATTGGATAGTAAAGAAGATACAGGTTTATAAAAGATGTACTAGAAAATATATTGCATCTTTATTCTTAATTATAAAAAAACTTCATAAACAACTCAATTTTCCATCAACATGAGAATGAATAAACCTGTTGTGGTATACTGATAGGAGAAAATAGATTTAACAACAAAAAGGAACAAATTACTCATTTCTTCCAGCACAGAAATGAATCTCACAGACATCATGCTGTATGAAAGAAATCAGTTAAAGAACAGTACATAGTATATACCATTTTTGTAAAATTATAGTACAGATAAATGTAATCTATGTTGAAAGTAGTCATCAAGTTAGTTGTTTTAGTTGTCTTTTAGGAAGAAAATTGACTGGGAAAGAACATAAGGGAGTATTCTGGGGTTATCAAAATATTATATATTCTAATACATTTGTAGGTTATACAGTTACATGCATCTGTAAAAATTCATTAAGTAATACAATGAAGATTTGCACATTTCAGTGTATTTAAAATGTATTAAATGAATATCTAACTATAGTCTGTAGGGTTATTTTCAGCAGTGGCATGGCCTTTACAATTCTGAAATTACTTTCTGTGTATTCTAGATGTTAAATACATTGAAGATAATGGGATGTAGGTTTACTATTAGAGAATGTAGTTGCAGATATGAAAAAAAAAAAAGACTAGACTGTACCTTGTAGTATTGGACTGGAATTGAATGTATTGGCAAACTTAAATTATTTGCTAAGAAGGCCAAGAAGCAATGAAATACCTGGAGCAATAAATATATGTAGCACCTTGACCTTGGTTTCTAACTACCATTCTTCACTAAAAAGAACCAGAGCTCCTAGTAGAAATTACTAATTCTTCCAGGGCTGAGGTAGGGAAATTCCAAGATGAGCCTTTTGCACCAGAGACTAGTAAGTACTCAAAGACTTATAGATATATCAAAAGAACATAGAAGTCAAACCTGGAAAAAAGTGAATGTAAAAATAAATAATAGTATTTAAGGGTTATAATTGATTAAAGAAAATAAAAATCTATCAGTCCATGCTGAGTAAGTAAATAATCAAACTGATTAGAATTTATATTTTTCAATGATTAAACACATTACAAGCTAGGAATCATATATATTACTTCATTTGATTTTTTTTATAATCATGTTGCAAGTTAGGCGTAATTATTCTTATTATACATATGAAAAGTAGAGACTGATATATTCTATGTAAATTGCTTAATAATGCATATCTAATACTAGCCAATCCAATGTTTGCATTTTGCTCTATCTTACTCTGAAACCCATTGTGATCTATTCAATACCATCCTTTCTCTCAAGTAAACAGCTAGCTCATTGTTTCATTGAATTCACTTGATTTGAAAGGACTTTAATTTGATGAAAAATATAAATTTAAACAGTTTTAAAGACAAATGAGATAAAATATAAAACACCTCTTCCTTCTGAAGAAAACAATATTAAGAATATAAAAGTACTACCTAGCTTGGAAATCTTTCAATAGTAAAAAATATCTGAGCCACCTAGGAAGATTTTAAATTTTTTGTATGATCTCCTGGTTATTAAAATATCCAGAGTAATCAAAATCACATACCCCCCCACATACACACCTCCCTTGTGCATGCTTTAACTTCTTGTCTTTTACTGAAATAACTGTAGAAATCACTCATTTGAAATACAGAAAGGATGGATTATCTTTTTCTTTCAGAGAATCTTCTCTTTGTGTTTTTAGGTGATTTCCTCATTGAGTCATAAGTGCAAACTGGCTACTCTAAATTTGCATACTTATAACCCACACATTTTATTTCATCTTAAATTTGTTTTTCAGTTATACTTGACATACAATATTATAGTAGTTTCAGGTGTATAACATAGTTATTAGACATTTATATACCTTATGATGTGTTCACCCTGTTAAGTCTAGTACCCATCTGGCACCATAGATAGTTATTCCAATATTATTGAGTATATTCTCTATGCTATAATTTATATCCCCATGACTATTTTTATAACTGGCAATTTGTACTTCTTGATATCTTTCACTTTTTTCACTTACTTTAAAAATTGTCTCTGCCAATCTGATTCATCAGTAACCTTAATGGATCTATTTAAACTAGCTAAAACAATACAATTTGTAGTAAATTTAGATTCTAAGAGAGATGACAGTCTAGTCTATAGGACTTTAAATATATTTAGAGACCCAATAAAAACATTTTCATATATATGAAACAGATATTTTTGGTGCTAAGATAAAACCTCAAGCTTTGAGTTACTTTTAAATAAAATTAACATAAAACAATTCTAAGGTGCATCATTTTGCTAGTAAGTCTCTTTTTAGGTTAAATACAGATGATAAAATATATGGAATTTCTGTCGGTATAACATGTAAAATTGCTTCTGCATTCTAGATTTGCCATTTCCCTATTTTAAGATCCAGTAATATCTGTGATTCCCAAGAACTAATAGACACCAGCAAAAAGTCACTTTTTTACAGCCATCTTTACTTTTAAACAATACAAACATTCAGTAACATAAAGGAAATATTTTTAAAAAACTGAATTTACATACACAAGAACTGTAGATAATTACCATTAAATATTTTGTCTATCACTAGAAAGAAGATGAGAATAAATAAATACACATTACTTATAAAATTGCCCCTTATCATTTCGTATCTCTTAAGGAAACCGAACACAGCTCTAATCTGCTGTCTCCTGAGTTCTTAATTTAGATGGTTTAATCCCAATTTAACAAAATGTATTACATTACAGAAGAAAACTAGTAAATTTCCTTCCTTACATTTTTCTCACCTACATACTACTAACATTTCTAGTTAGAAAACTTAGTTTTTCACTAATTGAAATTTAGAAATAATATGTATTCTGATTTTCTGCTGCTTTCAACATCAGAAATACATTTTATGATTTCGATTGAGAAAATATGAACAAGGGTTGCCCATATGCTGCTAAGTTTCTTATTTTCTAGGTTAAAAAATTCTTTTCATTTGACTTTTTACAGTAGGTTTTGTGTTTTCCTGATCACCTAATCTTATTAACATTGAGCTCAGGGAAGCAACCTTGTGTGTATATGTTTGAGGGAAGTGTGTGTGATCTGTATGCATGCCTGATCAAAGCAATACAAAAAAGTTTGGAGTGAATCTCTTTCTTTTCTAGAAACTTGTTAGTTTCTAAATTTTAAATGGCAGTTAGGTCTATGATGTCTCGATATATAAACCATGCCTGAAACACTCTAGAACTTCAATATTCCTGAGATTTAAAATGAAATGTTTTACACTGATGCTTTGAGCTCTTGATAGAGTCTATATAAGTGCAGATCAGGCAGTGCTCTCTAAAATAAAGAAAATAATCAAGACCAAAATATTGTCAAAAAATTCAATTTATAAAATAAAGCCATCTGGTTGTATATGTGTAAGTTAGGCCCTTCTCTAGATGTGTTTTCTCCCTCTACCAGGCAAAATGTTTCCTTGTCAGCTAGGAGGCAACTAGAAATAATTAATAGAGGGTGGGGAATAATTCTGTTTTTAAAAAACATTTTGTGCTGTTTTAAAAAAATATATATTTTAATTACAGTTGGAATATGATATTATCTTAGTTTGGGGTGTACTTACAGTGATCATCCTGATAAATCTAGTACCCATTTAATACCATACATAATTATTACTATATTATTGACTATATTACTTACACTATATTTTACATTCCCATGATTATTTTGTAACTACCAATGTGTACTTCTTAATCAGTTCCCCTTTTTCACCCACATCCCAAACCCCTTTCTATCTGACAATCATCAAATTGTTCTCTGTATCTATCAGTTTGTTTCTGTTTTGTTCATTTATTTTGTTCTTTAGATTCCACATGTAAGTGAAATCATTATGGCATTTGTCTTTATCTGTCTGACTTACTGTGCTCAACACAGTACCCTCTAGGCCCATCCATGTTGTTGCAGATAGAAAGATTTCTTTTTTATCCATTCATCCATTGTCAGACACCTAGGTTGCCTCCACTTCTTGGCTATTGTAAATTTGGATAAATACCCAGAAGTGGGAATAATGGGTCCTTCTTTGTCTCTTTTATAGCCTTTGTTTTAAACTCTATTTTTTCTGGTATAAGTATTGCTACCCAGCTTTTTTGTTTGTATTTTTTGATTTTCATGAAACATCTTTTTCCATCCCTTTACATTCTGTCTGTGTGTGTCTTTTGATCTGAAGTGTGTCTTTTATAGGCAGCACATGTAAAGGGCTTGTTTTCTTACCCATTAATCCTCCTTATCTTTTGGTTGGAGCGTTTAAACTATTTATATTTAAAGTAAATGTTGATAAAATATGTTCTTTCTATTACATCATTTCATTGGCACATAGTAATATAATATTTACATTTCTAAATATAATTTTGAAAAAAATCACAAACCAAATATGTATAAAATATTACTGATGTTTCTTCCAATTACTAGCCTGCTGAAAGCTTTCACTTGGAGCACCTTCATCTGCCTTTTTTCTTTTCAGTTTGAAGAATTTTTCCATGATTATGGAACTTGCTTTATGTCAGGCATTTAAGCCCAAGTACTGCTTCCCATTCAACTCTTAATTAATGATGAATGAAAATTAATGATTAAATGCCACCCCTATCTGTCTCAACTGGCTCAGCCACCCCAGCTGCTAATGAGGCAATTCCACAGCATGTTCTCCATGGTACCTCAAAGGATCCCTTTTCGATTGTCTCAGTTGCCCTCAGCAAAAAATACTCACTACCACAACCTTTTCGACCTTTTCTCATTTTTTTTACTATATCTTCCTCATCATTTTGGTTCCTTAGATCACCTCCCAAATAAATTACCTATACTCAAATCTTTGTTTCAGCCTTTGCTTTTGAAAAACCCAAACTAACAAAATGTTTACCCAATTTAGTTAGAAAGACAAATTAATAATATCTATGATGCTTTCATGGTAAAGGAGAAGGGTGGGTGTAAAGTCTTATTTGTAGTGAAACTTCAATCACCATTACCAACCAAAACCTATACAAACCCTTTTGTCTTTGACATGCTGTGCAAGAGAGATGCATTGCTTATCTGTGAACTATGATCCAATACTTTAAAATCTCTATGATATACTCTGCTGTAGTGGTGCTGGACTCATGCTGAAATATTAAACATTTCCATCTCTTAAAGGGAAGCCTTTGTAGCAAGTTATACAAAAGATTAATAGTTTTCAGCCCTGAGAGATTTGTGTAACTAATACTAAAAGAGCTTTCATTGATTAATAAAAAGAACAGTAAAGACCTAATAGGAGATGCACACTAGAAGGCTCCAAATAGCATTTATAATCACACAACTGAGCTTGGACTTACTTGTGTCTTCAAATTTCTTCATGACTTGACATTTCTAAAAAGCCAATCATCTTACCAGGGAAATGCATCTCAATAAAGGGGAAGTTAAATTTATCTAAAGTCTTTTCAGTCTTCTCACTACACAGAAGGCCTGCTAAAATGAATCGGATCATTAATCAGTGGGCATTTTCTATGGAATATAGGACTTGGTTTCATAACAACCAAGTAACTGTATCATCCCATTTTATGGCAATGCTTTGTAATTAGAATAATATTCGTGACCTGCTTGGATTTTGACAAATGTTGATTAGATAACCCATTCAAATGAAGCAAGAGAATCTTTTGTCACTGTCACAGTTTCTGTGTTCTTCCTCTTTGGATCTGCTATCTAGTCATTATATGTATTTTATATCTGTGCAACTCACACAAGGATTTTCTTTTAGGCATTACTAGTACTCCGCTCTTCACATGAAGATCTTTAAGATCTAATTCATCTGATAACTGATCCCATTCTCTTATCTAGTCTACTGCATTAAAAAAAAATATGTCTCTCAGATCTTGCCTATCAGATATTGTAACATTTTGAATGTTTTGCTATTCTATCATTCATATAAGACTCTTACCCTAAGATTGAAGTAATGTTGTACAAACACTGTTATTGCCAAATCTCTTTTGTACTGAATCTTGTCCTATGCACTTCCTATGTTTGAATCAATTATCTCTGGCCCACTGACTGTTTTAAACTCTCTTGGATTAAGCTTCTTACTAACCGGTCACACCAAGAAACTTTTATTGAGACATGAGACTTTGTACTATAGCAGGCCTCTGACATGTTTGACACTAATCTGTTTGTTCCACTTCTCTGAAAGAAATACAGGCATTCTGCAGAATATCTCCTCCCAATAACATCTTGCTGGTAGATTACCTCTTTGTTTTTCATACTCCGAATCGATAGAATGTATTTTTACATTCTACAATATTTCTAGCCAGTGTTTATATGTGATTTTTCACTTACGACTAGATATATTTGAAGAAATGATTGTAAAGTCTTAAATTATAGCCCCAGTTCAATTGGCAAAACATCGGAATCATGAGGAAATATTTTGAAATGCATATTAAGTGTCAACAAAGGCAAGAGTCTCTGTTTTATTCAATATTCCTAGGTTACCAGTCCTAGCTTAAAGTATGTGTCCAGCAATGTTTTTATGATTAACTAATTAATTAAAAATTAATTATTGGACTCAAAAAAACTTTTGTCTTATTCACCCTGAAAAAGTTGATTCTTCCAATATTGCTTATAAATTAAATGGATAATTTTCACATTTCAACTTATATCCTGCCTTTTTTCTAAGTTGGTATGGCCCATATTACTGCTGCATCATAGCTCTCAAATTGATCTGTGAATTGGCTTACTGGTAGGTGCATCATGCAATGTCCATTATCAGTATTATATTCAAAATAAAATCTTTACTGAAAGAAGAGTCCAGAAAGGGCACTGAAAATTTTATGAACATAATTTTCTGCTGTCAAGTACTTTATTCAGTACCATTAGGTAGCTGCTAGGAGCCATGTCTCTCTGGGGCTCTCTTAGAGTTTCCCCAGCAGTCTTTGTGAATCCCAGTGGTCTGTTTGATGAACATTGCTCTTAATCTTTGACATACCAGAACAGTGACTAAAATTATAAAGATATAGATATTTAAAATAAACACTATATAACTTGGAAATGTGTTTCATGTTTTATTTACGTCCACGTTTGATGGAGTACATTGCAATGTGTATGTGTTGTATTTACCCACAGAATGCCCTGGAACTTAACACAAAATAAGAATTATGTTTCATGGTTCATTTTGTAGAAAATTATTGGACTCTTTCACTTCATCCTAATCTTTCATTTTGCCCCATTTTGATTTCTATATCTCTCCCAATTTAATAATCATAATTTGATTACTGCTATTTACTTAATTTTAGCTCCTTTGGCTGCCAACTAGTTTACTTTTTCTTGTTTTCATTCTCTATGTTCTCTTGCACTTAGTGCCTGGATCCTCCTTCCAGCTACTGATTCTGGTAACTGCTAACTAAGAGAAACTGGAGTCCCAAAGGGAAAATGAAAACCCTCTGCACCTCTTCTCTCTCCCCTCACCTTCCCTCCCTCCCTCCCACTCTCTCTCTGTCACACACACACATTATATAATTATCTCAATTTTTTTTCTTTTAAGCAAAATTATTTTTTCCGACAAAATATTATTCATAATTCTGATTCTTAAAAAATAAATAGTAAACTCAAAACAGTAACCTCTGTCTGTTTAGGTCCTCCCAGAAGCAGAAATCAAAATAGAAATAGAAATGTAAAGAATTTATTGGGAGAAATGCTTGTGATGAAAGAAGCAATGAGGAAGCAGGATTAGGAAGGGAGAGACGTAGTCTGTGAATCAGGTCTGACACTAATGAAGGGAGAGAGGAAAGGAAGAAGATTAGATAGGAAGATTAAAAGAGCCCCAAATTTCAGATTTTCATATTGCCTAATAAAGGAGTCATGTATTGTGCAGGAATGGACATGCTGTAGTACACTTGTGCTCAGTCATTGACTGAGGTGTTCTGAGGAGAGCTTGCCCTTAGTTTAAACATTGCGGTAAACCCCCAAAATGTGGCAACTAGAGACTATTCTTTAACTTCAATGCTTGCAGCTGCCACAGATTTTAATATAGATCATTTATTTATTGAGCGTTTTAGAAGCATCTAAAATACTTGTTCTAGGCACTAGGGAAACAAAAGTTAATAAAACAGATATATGATTTCTTTATTCTCCTAGAGCTTACACTATGGTGAAGTGAATAGATATCAAACAAATGAAGAAGAGCATTTATAATATGACAGATGATGAAAAATGATATAAAAATGGGAAACAGGTTAATAGGCATATGGGTATAGTTTACTATTTTACATAGAGTGTTGTGGAGAGCCCTTTCTGATAAAGTTACATTTAAGCAGAGACATAAATGAATCTATGGAGCCAGTCACAGAGATATCTGGAAGAAGATCATTCCTGGAAGAAGCAACAACCTTTGCAAAGGTGCTGAGGCAACTATATGTAGAATTAATTGGAGGAAAAGTAAGGAGATTTCTGTGCCTGGGGACCCTATGACTGATTGAAGAAAACAATAGTGTGAAATGAGGTTCCACAGATGAGGGAAGGTAGAGATGCAGATTATATAGAGCTTTGTAGTTCATGGTAAAGACTCGGGATTTTGCCCTGAGTGAAATGGGAAGACATTGAAAGGTTTTGTGCTGAACAATGGTCTGATCAAAGAATGGTTTAAAAAGATTGGTGTTGGGGTCAATAGATATTGAGAAAGTAAGTGTAGAAAAAGAATTATGGGTTGCTTTTAAAACAATCCAAAAGGGTTAAGATAGATAAGATACTTTCAACTAGCATTGGCAAGGATAAGAATTGATTGGACTTTTAATTTTTAAGTTTTGACATATTCTCAGGGAAAGAGAATGGTCAAGAACACCACCAATAATTTGGTTTGAGCAACTGATAGCATAGAAATTCTTATTTTCTGAGATAAGAAAGCCTGTGGGAAGAACAGATTTTAATGTTCAAAATTAAGAGTTATGTTTTTGACAAGTTGAAATGCTTACCTACTTTATAATTTCAATAAATAATATTGATATATAGCCAAAAATGATAGGAATAAGGCATTCTTATAAAGACAGATATTTTAAGTAGATCTTTTAAATATTCTAGTATGATATAACATTATTATCAAATTTATTTTTTGTATCTTTTCTAGTTATACATGATTAAGAAATTCATGAATCATACAAATATGTAGTTTTGTTTTCATTTCTATAAGTTTGAAGATGGAGCTTTATAAAGAGCTAAACTTTAAAAAAATAAAAGGTAATGATGGATGCAATTTTTCTCACCAAAAGGTCTTTTTTAAATATTTCAGGATCAAAAATTATGCTAGAGAAACTCTTCAAATATATCCTATCTATTCAATGATGTTAATAGATGCACTGATAGTTTATTGCTAGATCTGTAATATGTAAACTTCCTTGATATATTACAATTATAGGGCATTGAGGCAAGGAGTATCCAGTAATACTTATCTTTTATGCTGTTTGTTTCTACTCCTAATGACAATAGACAAAAATGCATTAAAACTGAAATCAGACAATTAATTAATTGTTAATGTGGTTAGTTTTTAGTAAATAGTGTAGGTCTCAGTTTATAAAATCTGAAGTGGGATAGTGAACTCTGAGTAATTTCTAAGCATCCAGCAATGTGGTATATTGGAATTTTAGTTTTAAGAACTCTGTACCTGCTGGTCACTAGAACATGATGTTCCTTAAGATACACGACCCGCTTTTTGTTCCCTTTATACTAGTACCTACTCCAGAACCTTGTCTCTGCAAAATTTAATTACCTAATTTTCTTTAAAATTACCTAATTTTCTTATCTTTGAGCTTGCATTTATTTTATATTAGCCATCATTTCATTTGCTGTCAGTTTGGTAACGTCCCTTCATTTCTTTATATTGTTTCTGTCTCAGCAGTTTTTCACATAATTTCTCAATTTCCTTTCACATCAAAGTTTAATTAAGTGCTGTTATTCTCTTGCCTAGATTGTTAATGAGAATATTAAATAAGACCAGGTAGAACAGCATTTAGTTAAGACTCTTAAAAACAGATAATCCAAAGTGAGCAGCTACTAGTTAGTAGGTAACATGTTTATGTAGGACAGTATTAGTTTTCATTTCAACCTATCTTCAGTGTATTTGGAGCAGATTTTTAATTTTAGACTGAGCTATTGATCTAATTATCATGTTAACATATGACTCGAAGTGTTTAATACATATCATAATGTGACAATTTTTAAGAATTATAATTAATGACTACAAATTAGCCTGGCAATGTTTGTTGAGTTATTTATCATTAATAATGGTAAAGTTCAGAGTTGGAAATAGACCTTGTAATAGCTGATTAAAGGAAAATATGGTAAAATATAAAAAACAGGCAAAATGTATGTAGTATACAAATAGATAATTGATAAAGAATAATGAAGAACATTTTATTTTTAAAGTGATAATAAGCAACTGAATAGCGTGAACCTACAACTGCAGGAATTTAGGTTAGATTTGTGACTTTTCTGAGAGAACATTGTTAACGAGAGTACAATGCTTTAGTTAGGGAAGTTATGGAGAATGGAAAGGAAGCAAGGATTATGGAAATAAGTATATTAGGTAATAGAAGTGTGAATGCAGAGAGGAGACATACATTCCACAGAGAGGGACGAAGCATTTTGAAGAAAATACAACTGGAATAGGAAAGAGAAATAATATAAGACTTGAGTTATTTTAGTGTATCTGGATTGATGGGCTGCTTGAAATCTCTTTACAAATGTAGAAGAATCTGAGAAAAAAAAGAATGCAGAAAATGTCTAGAGGTTATTTGCTCAATAATACTTATATGCTAAATGGCCTGTTTTGTTGTCTGTGTGTCAACAATAGATGCTTGTATAGTTATGAACCAGAATAGAGAATAATTTGTTAGGATATTGATTTTATATTTCCTAAAAAAATGTAATGGAATGAAAATGTCGCATGAGGTTTTTTAATAATTAAATTAGATCACATAAAATTAAAATAATTAATGTTACAACTTAGGATGAACTCACAAATAAATTTATATTATCATAATAAAATATACTTATTAAAGAAAGGTAGGGAAGGGAATTCAAAAGTCAATTTGAACACAGGCATAACTATCTTAGTAGCTCTTAAAAAGTTCCTTATGAAAAATATAAGGAGTACAAAATCAAAACAAAACAAGAAAAGTGTCATGAAGCATTTTAAGATAAAGTGTAGAAATAAATCAATCAACTACTAATCAGCTAACCAACCAGCCAACCAAAACCCCAAAATACCAAATGAAGGGAGGTTTGAAATAAAACACTATATAACAGAATAGTTATTTTAATTATGTTTTAAAAATAGAAGAAATGCACTATGGGGAGGCAGTAGTTTTAACGTTATCAGAGAACTAAGAGAACAAAATAAGGAAAAAAGTATACAGCTTCCATTTCCTTTTATCTTCTCTGATGTAGGAAATAGAAAATAACAGTAAGAAGACATTGTTATCTAACATAATCAAGGTTACATAGAGATAGCCAAAAGCTATATAGTTTTTTTTTAATGTAAGAAACTATAGCCTGGCAAGATTGATATTAACCTAAAATATAAATTTATAGTACATTACTAAATAGATTGTCAATATTTAAAAATATAGGAAATCATCCCTAGGATGTAAGATACATTCGATAGCAATCATTTAAATGAGGGTAAATATATTTGTTTATTGTAAAATAATTTCTTTATAAAGGGATATTTACTAAACACGTATAATTTATTTCAAAAATATTTTAATACAACTTTTTTAAAATTAAGATATATAATTATAAACTAGGTACATTCATAATTGATTAAAATATGTTGTTGGTACACGAAGATAACATTATGATATGTCAGTATCTAAAAACAGGATTTCTAACTTACAAAAATATGGGAGCAGAAAAGCATCATGTTAAGACATTCCATTTGTAGAAGCATTCCAATTTAGCTAATAATCTTCAATTATTTTAGAGTATCAGTGTATTAGTGATCTATTGTTGTGTAACAAAGTACATCAAAGTTTAGGGTCTTAAAGTAACAAATATCTATTATATCACAATTACTGTAGGTCAGGAATCCAGACATGGCTCAGCTGATGTTTCTGCCTCAAGGTCTATCAAGAGGCTATAGTTAAGGTGTTGGCCAGAGTTTTGGTCTCATGTTAACACATGACTAGAGGAAGAACTGCTTTTAAGTTCACTCACATATCTTTAGGCAGGCCTTAATTTGACCAGGGACACCAGCTCATTGTTTTGTGGGCCTCTCCATAGGGTTTACTCACAACATGGAAGCTTACTCTTCCCAGAATGAGAGAGAGAGAAGTAACAGGGATGATAGCTACAGTTCTTTTGTAACCTAAACTTGGAGGTGATATCTCATCATATCTATCATGATCTTTTAGGTAGAAGCAAGTCATCCAACCCAGCCCACATTCAAAGAGTAAGGGATTGATAAGGGCATAAAAACAAAATACCAGGAAGTAAGAATCAATGGGGACAATCTTGGAGCTTGCTTACTAATGTCCAATTATTCATATCTCTCCCACATGTAAAATACACTCATTCCCTGTTAAGTTACACAAAAGACATCCTGTTGTAGCATCATTGTAAAATCCAAAATCTCATCATATAAACTGGGTTTAGGACTGGTTAAGCCTTTGGGTATAGTTCCTTCAGTACAGTTATTTCTGTACAATTCTCAATTTGTAGACCTGTGGAACTAAAGAAGCAAGTCATTTGCCCCTCACACACCCAAGATATATAATGGTGAGACAGATATGACACAAGTACTACAGAAACTCCTGTTTAGAAGAGGGAAAGTGGGAGACACAAAAGATTCATTGTCCATAGAAATTCTGAAATACACCTGGAAAAAATGTTTGTGATAATTGTCCATGGCTCTCACCTCTACTCTCAACCCTATGTAATTGTGGGAGCTAGTTAAGCAGTATATTGAGAAGTTGTTTTTGCATTTAATACAGGTGGACCTGGAAATCCACAGGGCAGGCTATCAGGTAGAGAAGATTAATGCAAAATGCAGAAAGCAATAATTAATTGAAACCCACAAGTACGAGGTAGAGGCAATAACAGACTAAAACCTCTCTGCTTGGTGATGTGAATATCCTGCTTAAGTTAAGATTCTTTGTCATTGAGATAAACATACATATTCAGCCCAGGAGTTAGAAAAGGTGAACAAATGTGAGACAATACTCAGCCTCATGCACAGTCATGATTATTTTTGTGTGTGTGCACCAGAACTGCTAGCAGATGTACTGCTAAGCTTATATGCAAATAATTTCATCAGTGTTTTCTGTTCTATAAGAACTTCAGCATCAAATTGACGGTAATGTTCTATCCTTATGTCTAAGATTCACCTGAAAAATGCAATATAAAAAATATATAACCTAATAACAGTGATAAAATTTTTTAATTTTTAATGGACTCGAAATATGGTTCATCATTGTGACTGAAGTAAAGAACAATGGTGCTTGTAAGGGAGCGGGGAATAGATTTATTTTAGTGCCAGGAATGCTTAGATTTTCTACCCCAGACATCTTCTTTCCTGTAATAGGGCTTTTGAGAAATCAAATGAATAATTAGAAAGTCTCTTGGTGACCACCAAATCAGAAAAGGAAAAGAATAATCCTAAAACACATTTCATCTAAGCAATTCCTATACCATTCCCTCAACCCAGCTCCAATGTCTGAATAAACATTGAAGAATACTTTCCTTTCAAAATTTCATACTGTATACTCCCTTAAATTAATACAGTTTTTACTCACTTAGGCTACAATGTAATTATTTTTTTTTTCACTTTTTTCAGCTACAATGATATTCTTGGCCTGCCTCCTTGAGATTTTGTGGATAAAACATTAAAGAAGACATAAAGATTTTAATGATTATATAGGCAAGATCCTAATATTACTTATTACGTTTGGTCCTTCCTAATTTTATCCTTCTCTAAATGCTGGGATTTGGGAGGAAGAAGTTACCAATTTCCCACTCTTATGTTTTGTTTCCATACATTTAGGAAAACAGTCTTAATTGATTAAATCATGTACATTTATCTTTGGTTATTATATTTTAAGGAGGATATTTTCAAGTTGGAATACCCAGAGGGGAGCAGTCAATTTTTAGGGATCATAAAGCTAGGTTTTATGAGGATCAATTGAATGAAGGTTTTGGTGATATTTGTCCTGAACAAGGGGAAACCTAAGAAGGCTATCATAGCTATATGTTATGTATAAAAGCTATCATGTGAAAAGGGATTTCTTCTGTGTAGCTATAGATTTCAGAGCTAAATGGAAGTGAGTTGAATTTTAAAAGAATCAGACTTCAGTTTAAGAGAAGGTAGATTTTTTTTTTTTAACATTTACAGTTTTCCAAAAAATCAAACATGTTGAGAAGCATTTTCCTGACACTAAAGGTATTCAAGAAAGGTCAGATCATCATTTATGTATGTTTTAAAGCTAACTAATGCATTTTATAAAATATATGGACAGCTACATCTAAATCTGAGGGTTTTAACCTATAATGTATGATCTCTAAGTGATCTTCAGATTTTCTTTAAGCTACCTATAATTAAGCAAAATTTTGAGTGTATTTCATTGTACATTTTTCTAAAGGGAGGGCTCATAGCAATAATTAGATGCTCAAAAGGGTCTTGAATCTTGAACAGGTTAGAAATCTTTGCTATAAGTTTTCTTGAAACTCTAGAGTTCCAAGATTCTACTGAAAGTAATAATGTGGTAATTATTTTTTTCTTTGAAGCTTTGTTATTTTAGACAAATTCTAGCTTCTACTTACATGGCCGTAAATTTATTATTTTTTTTGGCCTCTGCTTAGTGGGTATTTATTTTTATTGTTAATTATTTTATTTGCTATAGAAAAGTATATGGTTTCCACTTAGAATTACTTTAAGAATGTAGGTTGTTATTTTTCAGGTTATTAAGCATCTGTTGTGTCAGAAATAAGTATTGCATGTACTCACATAATGTACTCAATATCTCTGGAGCTTTAAAACTTTAAATAAAAATGATTAATGGTTGCCAAGATGGGCATTGTCAGGAGAAATAGATTTCTAAACTGTTAAATATAGCTGAGAGACTATTAAAAATGACAATTAAAATGAGTTCAGATGAATTGAAAGATCTTTTTATGAATTTATATAAGGAAGAAAATGTATCTCCGAGGGCAAAATTGTTCCCTACGGTACCCAATATGAAGACCTTTAGTGTACTTGGTCCTTCTTTATAATGATTGCTGGGATTTGAAGGATTCTGTTTTCTGTTAGCCACTGAAGAAATCAAATGAAAATGACCTTTAAATAAATAATTATAAACTAGGTTTCATCGCAATCTTCAATCATTTCTCTCTTTTTGAATAAATTTTAATATGTTTTTCTGATTATTCTGAAGAGTATATTTTGAATAAATTTGGGGCTTTGAAATACTTTAGAAAGATTTATATCTAAATTCCTCAACTCTGTAAAAGAGAGAGGAATATAAACTAATACAGCAGCTTAAGTACATCTGGAATAACCAAGAAAGAAACACATTAAAGTTAATTAGGACAAAGAAAAGCAGCTTTTATCTCATACTTATAGGGATGAAAAAATGATTCTAAATTATAACTTTTCTTTAGCTAAATTGGCCAAATGTATATCCAGGGAGATACAGTTTTTCAGCATGAGATTTTAGACCACTCAGCTAGTTATCTTACTTCCATAAAGATAGGCAGGTATACTGGGACTTGCAGCTAGCTGTAGGTTGTTGCTTCTTTCCCCTTTCATCAAAAATGAGAAAATCTGTAATCATCACAGCAGGATGATGGCCTGTGTCTCTTGGATGGTGTCCAGCAAAGAACTCCGTTAGGCTGAGTTTGGATAGCCCTGCATGAGTAGAGTAGACAATTACCGAAGGATAGCTGAGAGGAAGAAAATTCTGAGTTTGTAAAACAAAAATAGCCCATGCTGTAAAATAAAGTAGAATGTTCATTATTAAATGTGGCAAATAAATGAGATATAATTAAGGATAAACATAAGGATGTATTTTATAAAGAGCAATCTTAAGAACTTCAGAAATAAATTATGATAATTTTTATTATTACATAAAATGTGCAAAGTAAGAGTACATTTAAATCTGTTATTGCTTAGTATCTAAACACAAGGAAACTATTTCCTTTCAGAGAGAGGAATGTGAAGGTTGGCTGAGTTCATATTTCATAAAGAAAATAAAATGATCAACATTAAGTGACTGCATTTGTGCTTAAGAAGAGAATACAGTTGTGTGATTGGGAATAGAATGAAAGGAAAACTCAGGAAAAGAGAGATGGAGAAAGAGAAAGCAAATTATGGAAGAGAATGACAAAAGATTTTTAAAAAATGAAAAAGGAAGTGAGAGGAAATAAGTGAGGGATGTAGAAGAGGAGCAAACAGAAAGAATGAAAAAAAAGCGCAATTATATTTATGCCTGGTTTTTAACTACATTGGCACATGTTCTCATATTATGTCTGCAGTCCTAATTTCTTTATTAGATTATCTGCATTAGTGTTAACTATTGTTTTGAAGAGAAAATAAGCAACAATGTTTTTATCGAGGATAGTCCCAATTTGACTTCTATAGTGCTCTCAAATTATAACCATAAGCTGTAATTCATATGACATAGAACATATACTTATTTTAAATGTCCAACAGAGAAAACCTGCAGAAAGAAAACTATATATTGTTCAACCATAGCTATGTTCCATCATTCCTGGAGATTGGACCATAATGTTCCCTGTTGGAGAGTGGTTAAAATGCATGAACGGATGACCCCTGAATTATTGCCCAGATCCTTTACTCTAAGTGATTTTTTCTTAAGTTTTCAATATGTACACTAGATTCACAAAATGTATAGTGAGGATATAGTTCTTCATCCTTGGTCCTACACTCCATATTTTGAGCTTTCAAAAAGCTATACTTTGTTCATGATGTACCATAGAGATAAAGACCTAAAGCTTAGAAAAATTATTTGAATATGAGTCCCAGTTCTGCTTCTCATTAGCTCTATGACCTTAGAAATTTATTTGATCTCCCTGAAAAATGGCAATAATAAGAGCTACCTTGAGATGTTGTTTTGAAGATTGAAGAGTTAGGGAACATACAATTAGCACAATGGATGACACTTAAGTGTCAATACATATGGGTTCTTTGTCATTTTTATTCCTGAAGGTACTCTATTCTTCACCTCACCTTAGTAGATTGCTTCCTAAATTCTACACTCTGGCCGGTCATCACATTTTCTCAGACATTGATTACTTTTAACTTGTTGTAGAACTGGTGGCTGGATAAAGGGATTAGTCTCCTATGCTCAGTGTTTGGAAGAAGTAGGCAAGATATAAGAATGCTTTCTAGGTAATATTTTAGTGCTTCCAACAATATTGGTTTCAGTTTGCCCCTAAATTATTGCAGTAGGTAATAATATGAATTCTAATGAAACTTAACCTTTGAAAATACCCACTCTTATTATTTTTCAATAGTAAGCAAATTTTTTTATGAAGGCAATTGTAAATTTATATGTGGTTGTAAGAAATAATAAAGAGAGATTCTATATACCTTTTACCCAGTTTCCCCCATTGGTAACTTTTAAAATGAAACTATATTATAATATTACAACTAGGATATTGGCAATGATACAATCCATCCTATTTAAGTTTCCTCAGTTTTATTTGTACTTATATTTATGAATGTTTGCGTATGTATTTGCTCACATTTTTATTGAGTTTATATATTTTCATCATGTGTATAGGTGTCTGTATCTGCTACTACAGTCAAGTTATTAAACAGTTAAATCACCACAAGAATTATTCATATTGACTTTGGATAACCCTCTGACTACTCTCCCTTGCCAGAAACCATTAATCTGTGTTCTATTTGGAATATTTTCTCATTATTTTCTCTTCATATATTTTTCAGATATTTAACAGAAAAAGGGAGACTGGAGACATGTATAAAGTCTCTTTCATTTAGGAATATGGCCAAAAGAAGGAAAGATTATGATACTCATGCATTAGTAATTTTTGTCCAGATTACCATAGATAATATTTGACTCTATTATATGTGTTAAATAATTAAATGGTCTCTGACATATGATTAGCACTTGCTAAATGCTCTTACTTCTATCATCATATTTTTTGTATTGCTGTATTATTGTTATCATAAATAATAGATATTATATATAATTTATATTTATATTTTTTGAAGACATTATTACCTTTCATACCACTGTGCTTTTGCTTTCTCTTGGTGTATTCGTTATTATTCAATGCTATAATTTTTGTCCTTAAGACCTTGTTTTTAGAGGCCCTGTCTGAAACGTATGCTTTCTCATTATAGTGAATGATATCAGGCCAGATCCAGATAAATTCCTCAGGATGGACACACTCATTCTTCCAGTTGCTGATTTTCGGCTGCTGACAATCTTCAGTTGTATCGTTTTCAAGGCTTTGCCCTCTGCTACAGTATTCTGTTTCACTATAGATTGAGCACAACCCTTCGGGGGCAAACTGCATCCAGTGAGTGGTCAATTCAGGGATGGTGGTATAAATTCCAGGTTTTCTCTCCCTGACTGCAGCTAATTCTCAAAGACTTGAGAGCTAGCCAGCACTAGAGCTCCCTGGGGGACAAATTGAGGCCTTTCTTGAGATTGTATCACACCTCTTCCCTATCCTTTTTCATTGTCCCTGAAGTTACTCCTCAGTAAACTTATTAAGCTCAAATATCAATTTAAGAATTTACCCTTTAAGAACCCAATCTATAAGAGCCATATAAGAGCCTACTACCCTTGAATATTTTTACTTTGTGTTTCCAAATATTTCTGTGAAAATACTTATAGGATTTGGACTTTATCAAAACTAATATTTTCCTCAAAGTATTAAGCTAGTTACATTTGTTTCATTTCAAATTTTATGCTCAAACAACATTAATTCAATCACTCAATATATATTTACTGAAAGGTTATTATGTACCAAGCACTCCACTGAATTCTGAGAATACAATGCTGAACAAGACTAATGCTTCATTTTAGCTGATTGTCCATTAAAAGACACTGATGTTTTGAAATGTGAAATGTACACATAACTTAGTTCTCTTCTTTTGCATTGCCTTGTCTAAGTTGGCTAGACTACAATTCTTTCCTTTCTTCTCTTCCAAGAAAGGTTCCCTATATCCAAAGGTAGAAATCAGCATCGCCCCAAGTAAAACAAAGCATGAAGACTCATCAGAAACTGATAAAAAAAACTGTATCATTAATTTGCAGACTTTGTCAGCTTTACATTTTTCATACTAATATCCTTTAATTCCTAACTATATCCCTGTGTTAGACGTCTCCAGAAATAAAGATGGTTCATCTGTTCTTTACTTGTATCTATTCTACATCTCTCTTCTGTCTTCCATATCCTTTTAGCATTGAAGCAATAGATATAAAAAACTTTCTTAATTATAATAGTGATCTGAAAGATAGAAAATCTCTTCCACGTAACCATTATGTAGCTATGGTGTTTACAGTGTATTATTTAGATCCAAGAATCGAACAAGATGTGGATAAAGAGGAGACCAATAAGGCAGTTACAAGAGGTATCCATCAATAAGGGGTGCCAGAGAACATCTCTGGTAATGTTACAAGATGGAAAATTTTGTATTCACCGCAATTCTTCTCAGGGAGAATAGTGTATATGGTTGAAACATAAATACTTGGAAAGTGAAAAAAAAAAACTTTTTGAGATAGGGAACATGACTCCCAGGGTTCGTGTTCACATAAAAGTATATGGTCATTAATTTGTCTTCCTAGGAAGGCAGGTATGGTTCATTGCATGCATTTATTTTATTGAGAAGAGTCTGCAAACATGGGGCCAAGGTTAATTTATTTTCTAGTAGTTTTCCTTGTTAAATCTTTCTTACATACCATTCACACTCTCTTATGACAAAATGATCAATAAATAATAAAGGCTAGTGGGTGGAAAGTTTGATGTATGTTGGCCTGAACCTACTTGGGTCATCTACAAGCAGCTGATAGCAGCTTCCTTTTTGTCTGAAATATTTATACTGACAAGAGGGCCAATAGTTAACTTGTGTCCCCATTTGCCCGGGTGTCCTTCAGAAACAGCTGTGGTTGAGGAAAATAGCATTACTTCCTTCGTGACAACTTCCAGTTCAGTAAGAATGAGAGAAGAAAGGAGGTGGAGAAAACAAGCAACTTAATACATGCTGCATGTAATAACTTCCTGTATTTGTAAAGGAAAGCAGAGGTGGATATTTCACTCATTATAAACCAGTCTGTTGTCTAATAACACACCCATCTCAGGTGAAAAGACAGCATAGCTTGTATAAAAAAGATCTACTCTCAAATATTAAATGTATTTTTAAAATCATGAAATACTTTAATAAAATCCTTGAAAGTGTTTATAATCTACTTAAAACTGAACACTCAATGAAATAGTTCTTAATTCTTAGTTGGCATTGAAATATTTGATTATTTCTCCTATTTTTGTGCAATATCTATGTGGTAAAAAATTGACTGTGTATGTTGATTTTATATTACATTTATTTTATATTACTTTATATAGACTTTTATGTTCAAAGAGTATAATTGTAATAAAAAGGAGTTTTATAGTTATGAAATATAACTTTAAAAATTTTTATGGTTCTTATTCAAAATTTAGAATTTACTAAACTATAAACTTTTTACTTGTGGGAGAGAGACTAGGTCATAGCACAAATTATAACCTTCTGTAACCATTAATAACAGATGAAGATAGTGGTTTTCTATAGACAGTCTCTTTGGACTTATGAAAAACAGGACCTCTAAACAGCCTTTTGGAATACATCCTTTCTGTATTTTGCCACTCGTGATGATGGATCTGCTTCCCTATTCATTATTTGGTATTGTCAAAGTGGCTGAATTCAAGAGAAGAATACACATTTCTATAATGAAAATAAATTTATGTGGACAATAGAATAGAACTTAAGTTTAAACTATTCTCTGTGTAACTGATGAGATTTTGAAAAGCCACAAAAATTTTTTCTAAATTTTCTTAGTGTCCTGGGTTAACATGATAAGAAACTTTTATTAAGGCTGATAATGAAATAATAGTGTTCAGGCTAGAATCCAGCAGAGCCAGAGTAATCAGGCTTGATTTCAGTGTTCTTAGAGACCTGAGACTTGGATCAGGTGGGAGGTCCTCATAATTCTCCCAGCTATAGATGAGCTGTCTCACTGTTCTTATATTTAACTCCTAATGCAAAAGACAAGAAGAAGGGCCTCTTCTAGGTCCCCTAGCCGAAATCAATAAAATGGCTTTCATTGTTTTGTTTAGGCTCTCCTATATTCCATAAAAGTTGAACAGTCTCCCTCTGTTCTTTAGGACTTTTAGCTTCAAATGGAAATTCTATTTCCAAATTCAATCACCTAGAAACATTGAGCTATTGAACTAGAAGAACCTTAGATATTATTACAAGAGGAAGATTTTTAAGCAACTGCTTTTCCTTTTTCAAATATTATAACACATTTTCAAACAATACTTATATCAAAGAAAGTTTTAGATGGCAGCATCTAAAGGAAACTTTAGCATCAGCATCATAAAAGAAATTCATTCAATATATCTTGTGTCTTTTTATACTAGTGCGTTTTTCTCCCAGAGACTTAAAAGTTTGCTCTATCAATCTGTTTCTTGTTACTAAATCCTTGAGTGATACTATATGAGATAGGGAGAAAAAAATATAACCAGTTTCGTAATGATACAACACTCCAATAATGATTAGATTGCATAGAAGAACATCAATGTGAAAATCTATAAAATATATAGCCTATATATAAATACACATTTTTAATTAACAATCTTACAAAATGTAGCATGTGTTATATCTTTTAGATAGAATGACCCTCCACCAATGTACACTATAGCTTTTCCATTTCATAGTCATTATCTGCCTTCCACTCTCAGTGAAGCTTTTCAGAAACAACAACATTGTCAAGTTTCTATGCCATATCTTCTTGACATTACATTTTCCAACCACTCTGTAACTACTCTTTCACTTTGTTTTTAGCTAATATAAATTTTCTTTAGCTTTCATCTATCTCATATTTTCTAACTTGCTGTAATAATGTAATAGAAAGATTTCTGGAATTCGAGTGAGATAGGGTCTGAGAGAATATGGGCACTTAAATTATACCTAGAATTTTAGTATTCTCATTTGTAAAATAGAGATGGAATCTACCTTAAAAAGTTGTTATATCAAAATATAAACTCATATATATAATTTGTATGATAAACATATGTTAAAATGATATACACAAAAAGCATGTAATACAAGTATGCCTTATAATCAATGTAAAAAAAGTAATTCTGGTATCAGACCTTTTCGTTCTTTTGTCTAATTAAAGCTTTCATTAATTTTGTGATACTTTCTAACAGAAAAAGTATCATAAAATCAAGGAGTTATATATATGTAGCTGAGAAAAATACTATTTAAAATGACAGCCAACACAGACATGTTTGCTTTTCAAGATCTTAGAATAATCTCACTCTTAGGGGTGTGGCCCTTTGTTAAAGAAAATACCTTGAAAGACTGTGGTGACTGCAATAGAGGAAATTTCTAGGGCATTCTCTGGGAGCCCCTAAAGAAAACTAAATAAATTACCCTGTTTAATTAAGCATCAATTTTCCACTGTCATTTTGTTCACTTTTGTTACATTCTTTTTTTTTTTGTTTGTTTTTAATTAAGTTTATTAGGGTAACATTGGTTAATACAATTATACAATTTTTAGGTGTACATTATCATTTGACATCTGTATATTCTATTGTGTGTTTACCACTAAAGTCCAATTTCTTTCAGCTACCACATATTTGATCTTCTTTACCCACTTCACCCTCCTCCTATCCCCTATATTTGATCCCCTTTACCTCAGCTATGTCTCCCCTCCTCCCCACCCCACTAGTAACCACTAGTCTATAGTCCTCTGGTAACCAATAGCCTATAGTCCATGTCCATGAGTCTCTGTTTGTTTGTCCTGCTCATTTGTTGCTTTTAGGTTTATATTCCACATATAAATGATATCATGTGATTTTCAACTTTTTCTGTCTGACTTATTTTGCTTAAGCATGATTATCTTGAGGTCCATCCATGTTGTCACAAACGGCAGTATTTTATCTCTTCTTATGGCTGAGTAATATTCCATTGTATATATGTACCACTGCTTTTTTAGACAATCATCTATCATAGGACACTTCAGTTGCTTCCATGTCCTGGTCACTGTGAATAACGCTGCTATGAACATCAGTGTGCAAATATCTTTTTGGATATGGGTATTCAAGTCTTTGGGGTAAATACCCAGTAGAGGGATTGCTGGATCATATGGTAGATCAATTCTTAGTTTTGTGAAGAATTTTCATACTCTTTTCCATAGTGGCTGAAAAAATTTGCGGTCCCACTAGCTGTGTATGAGGGCTCCTTTTTCTCTGCAACCTCTCCAACATTTGTTATGACTTATTCTATTGATTGTGACTAACTTAACAGGTATGAGATAGTATCTCATTGTGGTTTCGATTTACATTTCCCTAATAGTTTGCGATGTTGAGCATCTTTTCATAGATTTGTTTGAGCTGCCAAAATTGCCCAGGGAAAAGATAGTTTAAACTTCGGTCTGTGGAAAAATGTCTTACACAAAAGGTGACATACAAAGGAAAGATTCAAGATCAAGGGGGCAAGACTATGAAGCCAGAGGTGAGGAAGAGAAATGTGAAATATCCCAGAATCTTTTAGAATGACAGGAACACTGGATTTTATACTGTGTGAAATATAATTTGTTTTATTTCAATCTGAAATTCAAGGTAACTCCAGAAGGCTAGAGCACACAGAGTACCTTGTCAGTGGATACTTGTGTCACATTAGACTCTATCAGTCAAAAGATTTATCATTTTATTCCATTTCTATAGCACCATATTTAAACAGATATTAAGAAATATGTGTCCAAAACATAGCTACCATATAAAAATTTATATTTAAACTGACAATGAAATGTTCATCCACATAGAGGAAAATGCATAATCATTCAGTTTGGTAAATGTGTAATGCCTAATACCAAAACTGGCAAAGAAACCATTGAATAATTGGAACAAATATACCATTTGAATAAAAGGCCTTACTTTTATATATTTGAATGAATATATACTCTATTTTCTGATTTAGAGAAAGTTAAAAATAAAATACATTATAATTAACATGTAATAATAAAAATGGCTAGTCTAAACACATAAGAGAAAGATTCATTTGTTATCTATGCATCCTAGAGTGAAAAGTGAAGTTTTTTAGATATAAAGCCGTATTTTCATAAAATTGCTGTTTATTAATTTGATGGCTCTTCATTATTTTTCCATTTATAATAGCAATATATTTTATAAAATCTTATTTAAGAAAATATAACTAATAATTGGTATTTAATTTCAATTTTTAGAAAATGAGCTTTAGCATTAAAAGCTTGAAACAATTTTTTTCTCACACATATATCACATATACATATAAAGTAATTTTTAATTTATAGTATTAAAAATAACCTATTTAAGTTGCCTAATGCATAATAACTATATTTTGATTTTAGACATTAACTGAGAATATTAAATTTATTTTGGTGCCACAGTTTTTTGTCTTAATATATTTAATTCTAAAAACAACAGTCTTTAAGATTGTCGGACTCAAAATTTATTATAGTTTTGCTAAACACTGTTTATTTTAAATAAAATTTAAAAATGTTTTTTAATTTTCATATCTCAAATTCTTTTCCAATTAGTGGCTCACAACATTCTTATGAAACAAGTAAATGTAGGCATTACCTTTCTCATTTTATAGATGAAAAAATGGAGCTTAGGGAGATTAAGTGATTTTTCAAATGTGTGCTTTTCAAATTTCACTGAATTTATGCCACAGAAACCTGAATTCCTACCGTTGTTTCTCATTAATTGCAATGACTAGTAATTCTTTTTCTAATGACCCCTCCAACTTAATATGATTCCTACAAGCTCCTATTTCTCACCAATGGATTCTAAGAAATATAAAGAAAATGGTAAAGATGTAGACCTTCTTCTTAAATATAGGTTTATGATGTTCAGTGCTATTTCTATTTTGATTTGACAGTTAGAAATGGAAGTTCTTTTCTCCTAAATTGTAGGCTTGCCATTAGTCTCTGTTGCCCCTGATGAATCTGTATACACTTTAAACTACGGCAGGTATGAAGGTAAGCTATTTCCACAGATTTTACACCAAAACAAAGTGCTTTAATAAAATAGTGAACTCTAACATTTATTAGAATTATTTTAATCTTGAAAGCAGGATGCAGTGTTTGATAGAGGTACTCAACAGAATACAGTGTATTAATTTTATGAAAACTATTGCAGACAGAAGAAACAGACTCTGACAATAGTTAAATAACATATAGTTTTTCCAAAGGTAAACTTTCTCAGATCTAATCTGTAAAATACATACTGGCTACAGGAACTCTGAGTAGGGAAATAAACCTGGGTATCTTATCATTTAATATGTAGACTTAAAATTCATCCCCTTAAACTGACATCTTTTAGTTCAAAGATTTTGGTTTCAGTTTCTTCTGAAATGTTCTTTGACTCTAAATAGGAAAATATGTAGTTACATGGCTTTCCTGGCTTAGGTGATGACCTGGGTTGTTAGCTATTCTTGGTACGAGATTTCAACTAATATCCTTCTTTCAGCCCACATGGTTATCCTCACATCCCCAAGTCTCTGGGACTTTCGATTTCTGAGTCTTCATAATTTTGCTCAGTATTCACATCTTCCTTGGAAATCAGTGAGTTTAAGTTCTCATCCCCCTGGTATGTCAGCTATGCTTCCTCATTCATATTCAATTATCAAAAAGGTAATGATTACTAATGTCTGTTGCTTTTATATAAAGGCTCAGTGTACTTTTATCACAACTTTTGTCTTTTTCATATGAATGTTAACTGTGTAGTGACCTAGTTGTAATTTTTCATATGTTTGTTTCTTATTGATTTGCAAGGACTCTAAAATAATTTTGTTGAAAGTTTAGAAGTTTTAGAAGTTTTAAACTGGGAATAATTTGATGAGAACCGTGATTTAGAAAGGTTATTGTAACAGAAAGTTTTAAGGGTGAAATGAAAAGGAGGGATATGAAATAAAGGGATAAATAGCTTTACCTCAAGTAATTTGGTGCTCTGTTTTTAGGTGTATATACACTAAGGATTGTTAGTCTTGGAGACTTGACTAATTTATCATTATATGGTGTTCCTCTTTATCCCTGATAATTTTTCTTGCTGTGAAGTTGGTTCTGTCTGAAATTAATGTAGCTACCCCAGCTTCTTTATGATTAGTGTTAGCATGGTATTTCTTTCTACATACCTTTACTTTCTATCTTTCTAAGTCTTCATATTTAAAGAGGGTTTCTTGTGGACAACATGTAGCTGATCTTACTGTTGATTTCTATCTTTTAATTGGTATATTTAGACCATTGATGTTTAATGTGATTATTGATATAGTTGAATTAATATTTACCATATTTGCTACTGTTTTCTATTTGTTTACCTTGTTCTTTGTTCTTGTATGGTCTTCCACTCTTTTTCCATCTTGTGTGGTTTTAACTTGACATTTTATATAATTCCATCTTCTCTCCTTTCTTAGCACATTGCTTATATTTCTTTATTACTTTTTCTACTGGTTGCCTTAGAGTTTGCAATATACATTTACAGCTGATTCAGTCCACTTTTAAATAACACACCACTGTTTCCTAGGCAGTGCAAATACCTTATAATAATGAAGTATTCCTAATTTCTCCCTTTCATCTCTTGTGTTATTGCTGTCATTCACTTTACTTATACATTAACTTTAATCATTGAATAGATTTTTGCTATTATTATTTTGAAACAACTGTTATCTTTTAGATCTATTACAAGTAAGAAAATTAAAAGTTTTTATTTTGCCACATCTTATTTCTTCTCTAATGTTCTTAATTTTTTTATGTAGATCTAAGTTTCTGATCTATATCATTCTCCTTCTCTCTGAAGATATTCTTTTAACATTTTTTTTTGCAAAGCAAGTCTACTAGCAACAAGTTTCCTTAACTTTTGTTTGTTTGAGAAAGTCTTTATTTCTCCTTCACTTTTGAAGGATAATTTTACAAGATATAGAACTCTTGTTTGGTGAGTTTTTCCTCTCTCAAAATTTAAATATTTCATTTTACTCTTTTATTTCTTGCTGGGTTTCTGAGAAGTCAGATGTAATTATTTTCTTTGATTTTCTATAGGTAATGTGTTTTTATTTCCTGCTCTGGCATATTTCAAAAGTTATTTCTCCCTTTTCCCTGCTAAGAGTTCAAGGAGATTTCTCTTTCATCCTCACTGTAAGAACATGGTAAAGTTCCAGAGAAAAAAACTCACAAAAGTACAGGCACATCCTCTAAGACTGGGCTTCCTTGCAGTTTTCAAATGTCAAACTTTTCCACACTGAGCCTCGAGCAATTCGTCATAAGAGTGTGTTTGCTACCCTGGTACTGGTTCCTGTGGGTTTCTGCTCATGGGTTTCTGTTCCTATGATTTGTGATTCTTTGTGTCTTCCTGTCTGTCTTTATAATTTTGTGGGCAGCAGTTTGCCCTGAGACCTTGATTCTCTGATGAATCTAAAAAGAGCTGTTTATTTTCAGTTTATTGATTATTTTACTTGTCAAAATGAAGTCAGGACTTCCAAGCTCCTTCTATACTGGATTAGAAATGAGAAGACTGATAAATAGCTTTTATGATCAGAAGCTCAGAAAAGAAAATGTGACAATTTAAGTTAAGATGATAAAGTATAAATAGGTAGATTAATAAATTGGGTATGAAGGGCAATTTAGATAAATAGTCATGGATGACATTAGATATTTAAGCCTACAATAAGTTACAGAATATGAAGAAAGAAAAAGCTATCTTTGAAAAAAACATAATGAGTTCTGTTTTGGTTGTTTTAAGTGTGATGAAATACTCTTATTAATCATAAATCTATATCACTAGTCTTAATGTTGGTCTATATTTTTTATTTTCTACAATATATATCTTGATTCCATGTTCTTAATTTTATATATTGACCAATTCTAAGCCACTGGAAAACTTCATAGTCAGACCACATTGAAAATTACATTGAATCATGCTTTAATGACATCACTCAGGACTGTATACTGCAAGTGGCTTCTCCTGGACAACGGTAGAGGGTATGTCGTTTTAATTATTATTTGCATATCTTTCAGCTACTGACCACTCAAATCTGAGAAACCATTGCTGCAGAACCCCAGGTCATTTTATAGCAAGTATACATTTAATTCTTTCCACAATAATTTATTGGCATAATACAGTTACATTAACATTAGTAGAATAAATGTTTAAAAAATGGTTCTAAAACTATTAGGAAAAAATAATCATGTGATAATATTAGATCCAAGATTGAAATGAATAACATAAATTTTTCTGTGAAATATTAATATAATTAAAATTCATGCATTTTAAAGAAAAGTGATGTTGAGAAAAGAGTGAAATCAAATCAGTGTACTAAAATAGAAAAATGTATAGTCCTTATATAATACATTTTATATAAAAAGCTATTTGAAAAATGTAAAAGCCATGCCCAAATTATTGATAAACTATTTGGGGAAATGAGATTATTATTTCAATTACTGAAATGAATTTCAGATTAAATTAAAATATAAGCTATAAAATATTTTTAAATAATTACATCTTAGAGTAGGTGAAAAAATTCTAGTTATATAAATCATAATGTTATGGATGAAAAGTCATACTATAAAAGAAAAGTAAATGTATATATGAAAATAAAAAACTAAGAGAATTAAGCCAATAAATAAATAAAATGGCTAAATATATTTGCAGATATTCTACAGCGAAAAACAGAGTACCAAATTGCTTGAGCTAAAGCTATTTATCCCTTTATTTCCTATATTCCTCCTTTTCATTTCACCCTTAAAACTTTCTGCTCCACTAACCTTTCTAAATCACAGCTCATTATTACAATGCATTCAATGCTCTACATTTGTTTATGATTTTTTTAAATCCAAATTTAATTTATGTCAAATAGATCCTGTACTTTTCCTGCCTCCAGAGCTTTAGTTCCTGTTGTATCTTACTAGAGGAGACAGCTAAACTTCTAAATTTTTCCTTAAATACTATTTGAAAGGCAATCTTTTAAATGCCATATCATTTTTCTGAATCTTTTTCTTTTACTTGATAACTTTCTTCTCTGAACTTTGTTGTATTTTTATTGTATATTTATTTCATTTGCAACATATAATATTTTTTCTTATAGTTATTTGTGATCCTGTCTTATTTTTGCATGGATTACAAAATCTTTGAGGACATGATTCAATCATTTTTATATGTTCTGCATCACATAGCACAGAATCTCAAACATAAACGGTGATAAAATATGTTGGTTGGACATAAATTCGTCAGTGACAACAAAAATGCCACCTCTTTCATGAAAACTTCCTGATCACTCAAGTCCTTTTTTTTTCCTCTGCAGTATGAAATTCTATAGTATCCAATCTTTGCATCATTTGTTCCAGCAGTTAATTACTTATTTAATGGTGCTATATGTCATCTGCAGTAGTTTAAAACCTAGAGTTTGGGGGCAGTTTTCATTATCTCTTTTGTATTCTTCATAGTACCTGAATACACAAGTGGATTCATGAATACTTGCTGAATTAGATTGAACATAGTAATCTTTCATACTTCTCCAAAATGCCACACATTTAGCATGCAAATGAAACATCAATAAATTAATAGACAATTGTGAAAATATCATGAAAGTTGCACATAAAATTCAGCTTCTTGAGAGGAAAATTTCTCTGCACCCATCCAGTTAGTCTGCTAACCCCATCCCAGCTTCATTTACTCTAAAATTATTCATTACAAAGCCGCAGTTTGATGTACAACTAATATTCTGAATACCCACCCATTTGTTCATCATTTAAGCTTTTACTTCAAAAGGATTTCTCCCCATTGCTCATTTCTTTGTACTTTATAAAATATATGCATCAGACCTATTATCTTGCCTTTGCTCTTTTTCTGGCAGGATTCTAGTCATAGAGAGTTATTCTTTAAAAAAAAAGTATATTTGTCAATCAAGAGAGAAGTTACATGTAAATGTTTTCCTTAAAGTTTCTTTCAATTCCCAATGTGAGAAATATATTGCCATGAAATAATTTAGAGGCTGGTTACAAAGAAATATATGATCCCTTCTTTAAGCATTCATCTAGCATTTATAGGTTCTCATAGATTTATATAATATGTGACTTCATAGAATTGATCAGGGCAATACTATTCTTTCCTATTGAAGTTATTGAAAACATATAACTAATGGAACTCTGTATTAGTTTGTTATAGAACATGAGTAATTTTCAAAAAGCTCTTTTATAAATTTAATTTTATTGACTTAGTAAAACCAGTTAACTGCTATAAGCTAATTATGGTAATTTATTACTATTAGCAATAATTAAATGCTAACTGCTTCTTATTTTGCTGTGTCCTAGGTGTTAACATCTGTTCTAGACTGTTAAAAAATACTGGATAATATAAATGACAGGAAAATCACTTACCACACTAACAGAAACACATAGAAATAGAAACACATAGAAAAAATCCTTCAACAATTTTTTTCCAGAGGTTTTAAGAAGAAGCTACAGTGAGATTTGTTAAAAGTATTTAAAAATACAATTGTGGAATCCGCAAAATTAACACAGAATAATGGAAAGAATGTAAAATTAATTGTATTGTTTTCTAGTGATGACTAAAATGTTCAAATATAAACACTTCATAAAAATAAATCTCATTACCATTATCATTTTAATGTGATTTCAGATATATGTGTATTCTTGCTATATTTTTAATGGTGTTCTTTCATTCACACTCAGTGCTATTATAATGGTTTCTTATAATGATTTTTATTTAAATGCAAAGTATTATGAGGCTAGGCATTACTGGCTTTTTCTTTTTATCTGCAATTTTAGAATGTAATTCAGCCTAGCATTTCTTGCATTTCTTGATTTTATGATGAAAATAAAATGCCTTAAATATTTTGTAAATAATATTTTCGTATTTATTATTAAATATCAGAATGGAAAATCAGCAGAACTAAATTTTTACAATTATTAAAACTCTTTCAAGATTATTACTTACTTATTGTACCTTACTGTTATAAGGAAAATCTCTATTTCATCATAGTGTCTGAAACATCTCTCTTCAGTGAATATATACTTTTCTATTGCTTCAAAATATTATTCTCCTTATAACTGTGAGCATCCACAACATTATCTATGATCTGGTTTGTTATATGAAGTTGAAACTTTCACTGTGTAAATTTCTACTTGCTGGTAACTTTTAATGAGCTGCTTAGGTAGAACAGAATACTAATATAAATTTCAATAAGAATTAAAGGTCTACCCTTATCTTGTGTTTTGAAATTGAAATTTAAAATATTTTACTCAGTCCCTACCCCTTATGTTTGAGGTTCTACAAGTTATTGGTCTGTTATAGCTTGTTTCCCATTTTTTATTATCTACTTATTGAAAGTATTCATTCTTTTCTAAATTTCCTTCCTTGTCTAATTTCATTGCTAATCTATCTCAGCTCCCTTTCTTCCAAAAAATGGGAAAATAGTAAAAGAAAAGTCATGAAGAAGAAAGCAGAAAGTAAAGAAGATGGCAAAGGCAGAGGGAGATTCGTAGAATGCTTGAAGTAAAAATGATCCTCAGAACTTTCCATTCTGGATAAGATGGGATGAACTCATTTCATTGCATTTCTCTCACTGTACATAGCGGCAAAAACTGGATGGAATGTGTAAGAAGGCCATTTGAGCTTTCTCAAAGGTAAATGTTAGCAAGCAGGTTAGAAAAGAATGGTGGAATTTGAAATGTCCCCAAAATAGTGGTGAATTTACCTTTTATTGTTTTTGTTTTAATTTTTTATTTATTTTATTACTTTATTTGATCAGTTTGAAGTATATAGTACATTAGTTAGACATTTATATAGTTTATAAAATGATGACCCTAATTGCTCCCTCTTGCCTCTGGTTTTCCACCTAGCCAATATATTAATGTTAACTACATTCGCTATGCCATGCTCACCATCCCTGTGACCATCTATCAACTACTAATTTGTCCTTCTTTAACCCTTTATCCCATTCTCCCAGCCCTTCAAACCCCTCCCCTCTGTCCATGACCAAATTGTCCTCTATGTTTATATGGGTGTTTTTGATTAGTTTGTTTTGTTTTTTAGATTATAAATGAAATCATACGGTATTTATCTTTCTCTGTCTGACTTATTTCACTCAACTTAATAACATCTAGGTCCATCCATGTCATTGAAAATAGTAAGATTTCATTTTTTTAAATGACTGAGTAATATTCCATTGTATATATGAACCATAATTTCTTTATACAATCGTCTGTTGATGAGCATTTAGGTTGCTTCCATATCTTGGTTATTGTAAATTGTGCTGCCATGAATACTGGGGTGCATAGATATTTATGAATTATTGTTTTGGTATTTTTTGGATAAATACCCAGAAGTGCAATTGCTGGGTCAAAAGATATATCCATTTTTAAATTTTTGAGAAACCTCCAGACTGTTCTCCATAGTGGCTGTACCAATTTGCAATCCCACCAACAATGTATGAGGGTTCTCTTTTCTTCTCATCCTTGCCAATATTTGTTCTTTAATTTATTAATGATAGCCATTCTAACAGATGTGAGATAAAATTTTAAATAAAATAATAAAAATATGAGATGAAAACACTAAACATTAAAAACATTTGTACAGCTCTACAAATTTCGGAGAAAATTTTTTGAAAATCAAGAATTATTATTAATTATAAAGAGAGATATCCCATAATGATAAAATGGTTAATGAACTGGGAACACATAACCACCTTTAATCTGTATAACCTTAATATATTTTAAGAATATATAAAGAAACAAATGACAAAAGAAAAAAAATAAATAGAAAATTTCACATACAGAGTAAGGGATTTTAATAGATGTCTCCCAGCACCTGCTAGGCAAGAAAATCAGTAAGGATACAAAAAATTAGAACAATTATCAAACTTTACATAATTTACATGCATAATATACTGGACAGAGCACTTGTAGAAAGAGATTCTAATAAAGTGCACATTTCTCAAATTGTAGCATTTATAAAGTTTCTAAAATTATATGTTCAGCAATAAAGCAGGTTATAGCAGACTTCATAGAACTGAAATTATACTGAGTTTGTTATCTGCTCATTGGAATAAAAAAAATAATAATAACAGGAAAACCTCCAACAATTTAAAAATTAAACACAACATCTTTATGTAACCTAAGATTCGTAGAAGAGGATTAAATATAAAGTAAAACATAGTATGAGCCAAATTATACTAAAATATAAGTTAATAAAACTTGTAGAATGCAGTTATAGCTGTGTGTAGAAGAAAATTAATAACTTTAAAATGATACACTAGAAAAGAACAGTTAAAATGATTTACATAATAAACTGTATAGCACAGGAAGTAGGACAGAAATAATTTAGATATGAGCAAAAATTAATAAAATAGAAAACAATGTAGAATATAGAAAATGAACAGTTAAAATTTGTTTCTTGAAAATTTCTAATAAAATTCATAACTCCTTGGAATAGCTAAATAAGAAACAATGAAAGAAAGCACAGACTTCCAATATCAGAAACAATATAAAAGAGCAATATTACATGTCATATGGATGTTATCAAGACAAAAAAATATAAATAAACATGCCATTTATTTTGAAAATTTGATACAATGGAATAATAAAAATAAAAATATATAAATTTCACAATATATATATATATATATATATATATATATATATATATATAATTAACATTCTCACATGGAAGGTCTAGGATCAAATGACTTCCTTTGAGAATTCTACCAACTAATTAAAGAAGAGAAATTTTAACCTTAGCAGAATTATTTGAAAAATGGGAAACAATAATATTTACCAATTATCTGACTCTCAACTATAGGTAAAAAATCCTAAATAAAATATTATTAATATCAGTAATATATGAAAAGGAAAAAATCACTATCAGTTTGATATTTGTTGAAAGAACATATATTTAAACATTTAAATATCTTACAATAGAATTTACTAGATTAATATTTAGTTCTACCTCCCAACATTGGGACAGGCTCATTCATCCTTTCTTTTAAAATAGTAGCCTTGAACACATATTTCTACTTGAACAAATTGGTTTTCTATAAACTAAAGAGCTGGTGAACTCTTTAGAAAATCACCAACAGTGACACGTCCATATATTTCCTACTTCAATATTTATGTAGGTGCTTTTCTCCAATATATAAATTTAAATTTTTTTCTTACCTTTTTTCAAAGCATTTATACCTCCTCAACGTGAGAAATGCCCGAAGGTTCATCTAGTTCTCAAATCTAGTTTGAAATAAATGATTTTTTTTTCATTGATTCATTAAGTCCAGAGGTGGCTCCTTTATATGAAAATGATATATTACCTGCCCCCAATATATTCATTATAAAATGATAGATAAGAAATGGTACTAATTTTTTCAATAAGGGTTTGTGGGAAGAAATTCACAATTGTTTTTGGTCCACAATATCTATCATAATTTACTAGAAAGGATTATTATTGATTTTCTGTGTTTGTGTGATAAGCTCTTTATTGATGTGATGGATTTATTATATTAATTGATTTTTGAATAATGAACCAGCCTTGCATATCTGAAATAAATCTCACTTGGTCATGGTGAATTGTTCATTTTGTACATCATTGGAATCAGTTTGCTAATATTATGCTGAGGATGTTTACATCTATTTTCATTAGAGATAATTGTCTACAGTTTTGCCTTCTTGTAATAATTTTTATCTGAGTTTGGTATTAGAGTAATGTTGATCTCATAGAATGAGTTAGAAAATATTCACGCTGCCTCTATTGTCTGGAAGAGATTATACAAAATTGGTATAATTTCTCCCTTAAATATATGGTAGAATTCACTAGTGAAACCATCTGAACCTGGTGCTTTCTGTTTTGAAAGGTTATTAATTATTAATTGAATTTCTTTAACTGATATAGGCTTATTCAAATTATATATTTCTCCTTGTGTGGTCGTTGCTGTATCTTTCAAGGAATTTGTCCATTTCATCTAGGTTTTAAATTTGTGTGCATATTGTTGTTCACAGAATTATTTTATTATCCTTTTAATGATGGGATCAGTAGTGATGTCCTCTTTTTCCTTTCTGATAGTAATAATTTCTGTCTTTTTCTTTTGGGTTAGCCTGGCTAGAATTTTATCAATTTCATTGATCGTTTCAAAGAGCCAGCTTTGGTTTCATTGATTTTCTCTATTGATTTCCTGTTTTCAATTTCATTCATTTCTGCTGTTTTTTTTCTTTTCTTCTCTTTGCTTTAGATCTATATTGCTGTTCTTCCCCTAGTTTCCTATAACTATAGAACATTGGATTTAGATATTTCCTCTTTTACAATATATGCATTTAATGCTATAAAATTTCCCTTAAACACGCTGTCTACTAAATCACACAAATTAATGACTGGTGTTTTCACTTTCATTTAGTTCAAACTATTTTAAAATTTCTCTTGGGACTTCTTTGAACCACATGCTATTTAAAATGTGTTGTTTAAAAATACCATTTTCTTTGGTATTTTTCCCCCAGTGATCTTTCTATTATTTCTTTAGTTTAATTCCATTGCAGTCAGAGAGCATTCTTTGTATGATTTCTGTTTAAAAAATTGACTAAAGTATTTTATAACTCAGAAGTTGGTCTGTTTTGTTGAATGTTCCTTGTGAACTTGAGACAAATGTGTATTCTCCTATTGTTGGATGAAATGTTTTATAAATGTCAATTAAATCCAGTTGATTAGTGGTACTGTTCTGTTCAACTGTAACCTCACTGATTTTCTGACTGCTGGTTTTGTCAATTACTAAAGGAGGGATGTTGAATCTTCAATTATAATAGTGGATTCATCTATTTTTTCTTGTAGTTCTGTTTTGTCTCATGCATTTTGATGTTCTCATGCTAAGCACATGCACATTAATGTCTGTTATGTCATTTTGGGGAAATGACCAGTTTATTATTATAAAATATCCCTTTTTGCTCCTGATAATTTTTCTTGTTCTAAAATCTGCTTTATCTGAAATTGATATAACTAGGACAGCTTTTTTTATTAGTTTTAGCATGATATATCTTTTTCCATGCCTTTACTTTTAATATAGCTATGTTTTTATATTTCAAGTGGGTTTTTTATAGACAAGATGTAGTTGGGTCTTGTCTTTTTATCTATTCTGTCAGTCTCTGATTTTTAGTGTATGTAGATTATTTAGTGTATGTAGAACATTGCCATTTAAAGTGATTATTGATATAGTTGAAATATTACTCACAATATTTACAACTATTTTCTATTTCCCTTTCTTTTGTCTCTCACTCTTTTTTGCTTCTTTGGTTTTAGTTAAGAAATTTCTGTGAATTCATTTTTACCTCCTCTCTTAGCATGCTGATTTTACTGCCGTTATTTTATTTATTTTTTTTTGTGGTCACTCTAGAATTAATAATATATGTACATTTATGAGTAATTTAAATTCACTTTCAAATAACACTCTACTTCTTCATGGGTAGTCCAGACAAATAACAGATTATTTTCAATTTTTTGCTCTCATTCCTTATAATATTGCTGTCATTCACTTAACTTATAGATAAGCTATAATTACTCAATATATTGTTGGCATAATTATATTGAACAAGCAGTTATCTGTTAAATAAGGATAAGAAAAATGGAAATTTTGTTTTGCCCTTGTATATATTCCTTCTCTAATTCTTTTATTTGTTTATATAGATTTGAGGTCTGACCCATGTCCTGTTCCTTCTCTTTGAAGAATATATTTTAACCTTTGTTGCAGGACAGGTGTACTGATGACAAAATCCTGGAGTTTTTGTTTGTCTGAGAAAGGCTTTATTCAATTTTCACTTTTTATTTTTTTTTAAATCTAGGTGAAATTCACATAACATGAAACTAACTATTTTAAATTATGCAGTTCAGTGGCACTTCAGTCATGTTTTGCAACCAATTCTTCAATCTAGATTTAAAATATTTTCATCACCCTAACAGGAATTCCCATACCCAACAAACAATTTACACTCCATTTCTCCCAATCCCTGGCCCATGATGAACAATAGTATACCTTTTGTTTCTATAGAGCTACTTATTCTGAATAGTTCATTTGAATGGAATCATATAATGTACAATTATATAATGTCTTGGTGTTTTAGCATAACATTTTCAAAGTTCATTCATTGTATCATGTTGACTTGGTATTCTCCTACTTTGCTAAATCCATTTTTTATTTCAAACATTTTTTTATGGAATATTCAGGTTTTTCTACATATAAGATCTTAGCATCTGCAAACAGAGATAATTTTATTTCTCTCTTTATGATCTTGATGCCTTTTATTCCTTTTTCTTGCCTAAATGCTTTGCCTAGAAATTCCAGTATTATGTTGGACATAAGTGGTAAAAACAGCAATCATTGCCTTATTCCTGATTATGGTGGGAAAGCTTTCATTCTTTCACCTTTGGTTATGATGTTCACTTGGGGTTTTCATATAGAGTTTTTATTATAATAAAGACTTTCCTTATGTTTCTACTTTATTGAGTGATTTATTTTATTATGAAAGCATATTGCATTTAGTCAAATGCTTTTTGTGCATCAATTTAGATGTTCACATTTTTTTCCCTCTGTTTTGTTGATATAGTGTTTTCCACTAATTTTCAACTGTTGAACCAAGAATCAATTCTACTTGGTCATAGTGTATAATTCTTTTAATGTTTTTGCAAATTCTGTTGTTAATGTTTTATTGAGGGTTCTTGCATAAGCCTTTATAAGGAATATTGATCTGTAGTTTACTTTTGTTCTGGTATGTTTTGCTTTAGTAACAGGGTAATACTGCCCTCATACAACTAATTAGGAAATGTTCCTTACTCTTTAATCTTATGAAAAAGCTGAGGAAGAGTGGTAGTAATTCTTCTTTAGATGTTAGGTAGAATTTGCCAGTGAAGCCATCAGATCCAGGGCTTTTCTTTATTGGGAGATTTCTAATTACTAATTGAATTTCCTTACTAACTTTAGGTCTATTCAAATTTTCCATTTCTTTGGAATTTAGCATTGGTAGATTTTGTGTTTCTAGGAATATGTCCATTTTATCTAAGTTATCAAATTTTTGGTGTACAGTCATTCATAGTATTTTCTATAATCCTTTTATTTCTGTAGAATCAGTTGTAATACCTCTACTTTCATTTCTAATTTTAGTTATGGGACTCTACATTCTATCTAGCTAAAGGCTTGCTAATTTTGTTGATGTTTTTGAAGAATCGGCTTATATTTTATTTGATTTTCTCTATGTTTAAAATTCTCAATTTCATTTATTTCTGCTGTAATTTTCATTTTCTTCTGCTAGCTTTGAATTTTATTTGTTTTTATTTTTCTCATTATTTAAGTTATATAGGTAGGTTGTTGAATTGAAAACTTTCTTATTTATTTTTTTTAATGCAAGTGTTTGTAGCTATAAATTTCCACCTTGGCATTACTTCCACTGCATCCAATAAGTTTTGGTTTGTCTTTAAGTACTTTCTAATTTCCCTTGTGATTTCTATTTTGATCTATTGGTTTTTGGGGAGTATTTTATTTAATTTCCCCAAATTGGTGAATTTTCCAGTTTTTATTCTGTAATTGATTTCTAACTACATCTTTGGAGAAGACACTTTATATAATTTCTATCTCTATGTATGTATCGAGACTTAATATTTTGCCTCATATATGGTCTATACTAGGAAATGTCTCATGTGTACTTGATAAGAATGGGTATGCTATTGTTGTTAGAGTGTTTCATATGTGTCTGTTAGATCTAGTTGATTTATTGTGTCAAGTCCTCTATTTCCTTACATATCTTCTGTCTGGTTGTTCTATTCAGTGCTGAAAATGGGGTATAAAGTTTTCAACTATTATCATTGAACTATCTATTTTTCTCTTCAATTCCATCAGCTTTTGCTTTATATATATAAAGCAAAAAGCTGATTGGTGTATGTCAGGTACATAAATGTTTATAATTGTTATTAATTTTTGCTGTATTTAAACTTTTATTAATAGATAATGTCCTTCTTTGACTTCTAAAATCATTTTTCTTTAAAGTCTTATTTTGTATGATATTAGCATAGCTATGACTGGTCTCTTTTGGTTGCTGTTTGCATAGAACATATTTTCCCATCCTTGCACTTTCAACTTGTTTGTGTCTTGCTAAAGTAGAGTCTTATAGAAAGCTTATGGTGGATCATGTGTTGTTATCCATTCTGCTGATCTCTGTCATTTGATTGGAGAGTTTAATTCATTAACATTTAAAGTAATTACTGATAAGGAGGGATTCACTTCTATCATTGTGCTATTTGTTTTCTATATGCCTTGTAGTGGGTTTTTTTCCCTCATTTTTTACATTACTTTATTTCTGTTTAGTTGATTTTTGTTGTAATAAAATGTTTAAATTCCTGTGTCATTTCTTCTTATGAATATTCTATAGCTATTTTCTTTGTAGTAACCATGAGGATTACATTTAAAACTCTTATGTTATAAAACTCTTCATTTGAATTTATACCAGTTTACCTTGAATAACATATAAAAACTAGGCATCTTTAGAGTTCTGTCCTAACCTCTTTTAGTTGTTTATGTAAACAAATTGTATCTTTATACATTGTATGCCCCAAAATATAAACTATAATATTTTTAAGTCTATTAGTCTATTCAAAGAAGATTTAATACCTATTATCCTAAAACTCTTTAAAAAAAACTGAAGAGAGGTAATACTTTCGATTCATTTTATGAGGCCAATATTATTACTCTGATACCAAAACTTGGTAAAGATAACACAAAAAAAGACTACTGCAGACCAATATCTCTCATGAATATGGATGCAAAAATCTTAAATAAGATATTAGCGAACTAAATGCAGCAACCTATTAAAGAAATTATATACCATTATCAAGTGGACCTCATCCCAGAAGCACAGGGGTGGTTCAACATATGCAAATTAATTAATGTTATACACCACATAAACAAATTAAAAAATAAGAATCATGTGATCATATCAACAGATGCGGAAAAAGGCTTTGACAAGACACAGCATCCATTTATGATCAAAATACTTAACAAAATTGGTATAGAAGGAATGTACCTTAATATAATAAATGCCATATATGACAAACTCTCAGCCAAAATTATACTTAATGTTGAAAAACTAAAAACTTTCCCTCTAAGATCAGAAACAAGACAAGGCTGTCCACTATTGCCACTGTTATCCAGTATAACTTTGGAGGTCCTAACAAGTACAATAAGACAAGAGAAAGATAAAAAGGCATCTAAATAGGAAACTAAGAAGTCAAACTGTCACAATTTGTGGATGACATGATTCTCTATATAGAAAATCTTAAAGACTCCCCAAAACACTACTAGACACAATAAGTAAATACAGTAAAGTTTCTGGATACAAAAATCAACATTCAGAAATTCATAACATTTCTATGCTCTTAATAATAATGTGTCAGAAAAATAAGTGAAAAAATAATTATTTTTGCAATTGCAACAAAAAGAATAAAATACCTAGGAATAAATTTAACAAAACATGTGAAGGACCTACATAATGAAAACTGCAGACCCTATTAAAAGAAATTGAAGCTCAAAGAAATGGAAAGATATTCCATATTCTTGGATTGGGAGAATCAACATAGTTAAAATGACCATATTACTTAAAGCATTATACGAAATTAATGCAATTCCCATCAAAATCTCATCATCAGGTTTTAAAGAAATAAAACAAAAAATAATCAGATTTTATGGAAGCACAAAATACCCTGAATTGCCAAAGCCATCCCGAGAAAAAAGAATGAGACTGGAGGTGTCACTCTGCCCAACTTCAAATTATACTACAAAGTGAAAATAATCAAAATGGCATGATATTGGCAGCAAAACAGACACACTGACCAGCACAACAAAATCAAGATTCCAGAAGTAAACCCATACTTATATGGGCAAGTAATTTTTGACAAAAAAGCCGAAAACATACAGTGGAGAAAGGAAAGTCTTTTCAATAAATTGTGCTGGAAAAATAGGAAGGCTACCTGTAAAAGAATAAAATTAGACTGTTGTCTATCACCACACACCAAAATTAACTCAAAATGGATTAAGGACCTGAATATAAGACTTGAAACAATAAAACGCATAGAAGAAAACATATGAACTAAACTCAAAAACTTTGGACTTAAAGAGGATTTTATAAATTTGACCTCAAAGCCAAGGGAAGTAAAAGCAAAAATAAATGAATGGGAGTACACCAAACTAAGAAGCTTCTGCTCAGCAAAAGAAGCTGTTAACAACGTAAAGAGACAACCTTCTCAATGGAAAAATATATTTACAAACAACACCTCTGATAAGGGCCTAATATTTAAAATACACAATAAACTCATAAGACTTAATAACAACAACAACAAAAAAAAAACCAAACAATCCAATCAAAAAATGGACAGAGGACCTGTATAGACACTTCTCCCTAGAGAACATACAAATGGCCTACAAACATGAAAAGATGCTCAACATCGCTAGCTATTAGGGAAATGCAAATCAAAACCACAATGTGATACCATATCACACCTGTTAGAATAGTTATAATCAACAGGACAAGTAATAGAAAATGTTGGAGAGGATGTATAGAAAAAGGGACCCTCATACACTGCTTGTGGGACTGTAAATTGATTCAGCCACTATGGAAAACAGTATGGAGGTTTTATGGCTGGAAAGTTTTAACAACTAAAATGTATTTCATGGTAATGTTTGTAGGAAATTTTAGATGCATTTGTGGAGTTTTCTACAAAAGAGAGTAGCTCATAGAGTTCCCTGTTTGTAGTAACTTGTATTCCTCCTCTAAAACCTGGGGCTAAGAGTATAGCTTCCCAGATATTGCAGAGACCCAAAGTTGCAACATACAGGACCTCTAGGTAGTATAAGTTGCTACATGCAATATTTGAAGAAACTACCTCATCATGAAAATAAATGTTGCTTCAAAAGTTCTTAAACCTAATGAGCTAAATTAATGCCAATCTGGACACTTAAGAGTTGACTGCTTTTCTCTTGAATTAATAAACGAATAAAATAAATTACATCAGCCATCATGATAAAATAAAATAGACTAATTTCTCCTGAATGTCAGAAAACAAAGGGAAAAATATTCAGGCAAATATTTCATTTAAAAAATCACTTTAGAAAGGTAACTCAGATATGTTGAAAAAAGAAGAGATGAGAAGTGATTCACCAGATAGATATGCAAAAAAATTGATCAGAAGCAGCACTATTCATAGCAGAAAGGGCAGCATTCAATACCAGAACTAAATTTATTAATTATGACAAAAAAAGAGACTGTTATCCTACCCTGACATGTGGATGCATTAATTCTTGTAATTTGTGATCATGTTACCTTAAACTGAAAAAGAGACTTTGAAAATGAGATTAAATTTAAGGATCTGGAGAAGGGGGGATTATTTTGGATAATCTAGGGTGATACAACCAAATCACATGCATCTTTAAAAGCAAAGAAACTTTTCTGGCTGTGGTCAGAGTGAGAGGTGACACAGAAGAAGGATCAGAGTTATGATGTTACTGGCTTTGAAGATGGAGGAAGACAGTCATGAACTGAGGAATGTGGGTGGCCTCTGGAAGCTGGACTTATCAAAGAAATGGAATCTCCCTTAGGGTCTCCAGGAAAGAATGCAATTTATTTAAATCCAATGAGACCTGTATTAGATTTCTAATCTATGGCATTATGAGATAAAAAAAAAAGTGCATCATTTTACATCACTGAGTTTGTACTAAATTCTTAACAGTAGTAATATTAAACTAATACAGATTGCTACAAGAACACAATATTAATAATCAACAGAGAATATAAAACTGTGTCTTATGTGCCAAACCAACAATCAATAAAATACATAAAGCAAAAACTCCTAGCAAATACTAAAATACCAGAATCATCGTAGTACTTGTTTAAGTAAAAAATATACTTGCTTAAGGAAAAAAAAAAGCATGATTGCTTTGGATTTAAACAATACAATACATTTTTTTAAGAGTAGAGGGAGTGGGAAGAAGGGATTAGTCTCTTTAAGAAGGTAAGCTTTTATTCTCTATAAGAGAGTATATATTAACCTGTTTTATAAATATTAATTTTGATTTTGTCCAGAAAGAAATTAAACATATTCTCCCAAACAGGAATTTTTATAGATCATAGTTTCATCCTATAAAATCCAGATGTCAAAACAAAAGCAAAGAATCAAAAAATGGCATGATCCCCTGAAGATATTTTGTCTCTACTGGAAAATAATGAACACTCATCTAAATACCTTATGGATTAAAGGGAAAATATATAAAGTTTGAAACAAAATAGAGTTTCATTTGAGTTTTTCAAAGGCTGTATATTTCAACTATGTAACCGCAGAGTTCATATGTGATTAATCCTGTCCTTTCTGGGTAATTGGTGTTCTCATTTTATTGAATAGTTATTGCTTTTTTAAGATTGGTATTAATAAATTTTTTCACATGGCACAGGAAATTTCCACTTGGTTTATTTCTGATGGCCTTATTTGTATGAGATAGGCATTACACAAAACTATGTATGTAACTATTTAGGAGTTACAGCTTAAAAATTATCACCTCAGAAAGAAATTTTCACATTTTGAAAAATCCAAATCAATAAAAGATTGAAATAAAAAGTTGAAATGTTTAAATACATTTGAAATTTCTTATAATTGATAAGGTTTTATTTTTGCCACAAGCTAATTAACTATTAATCACTAAGAAATCAGCAATATTTTTAACTTGAAACTTTAAAGAGACTGAAATAGTAATAAAACAGCTCCCTCTCCCATTTCCCAAATAACCAATGACTGTTGGAAAGTATGTGATGATCTACCCAATGAGACATTTTACACGAAAATTTTAAAAATGATTCTGCAGAATTCCCTCAGTTCATTCACAAATCACTCATCTTATGGAATAAAATGAAAGTGTCAAAGCAGAATTGCTTTTTCTCTGTAGACTTTTCAAGGAGTTCGCTTACTGCATAGAATACTCTAGTCCAAACAACAGGAAAAATCAACAGTTAGAGGTTTGAAATCATTCACCATGATGCTATTTTCAGTAAAGACACTAGAAATAATAGTTTTGACATTTCTTAGAAATCTGAATGTCTTAAAACCTACTTCTTTGGCTTTTTCAGACTTTCAGATGTGGCTGTCTTATTCTAACAGCAAAGAATAAAAATAAACTAGCTGGTAAAGTACATCTCCCTATCTAGAGAAAACTGAAAGCAGATGCTATAAACCAGTAGGGGATTCATTAACTTTTCAGATGTAAACACGATTTTAAATATAAAGTGTATAAAATGTATAACCTGTAGGCAACGTGTCAAATTAATTTCTATTAATTCTTTGCATTTAAAAATATTTTCTTGAAGAAAACTGCAAATATAAATACTGATGTAGTTTTACTCAGGACTGTGACATTTTTCTCAGGCAATCATGGCTGGATATCTTAAAGTCAGTTTTGATGTATTTAATTTGATCTGTATATGCAGGCTGTTAAAAGTTGAAAGGTTTTTTTTTTCCTTTGTTTCTCTTAATTATGTCTCTTGCTTTTTTTTTTTCCTTGCTATTGTCCTTGTCCTGAACTATGTTTATAACTGATTTACCATAACAGATTATTAGCGGGATAGTTTTGATTGGTCCTCTTTATCTTAAAGTCATCCCAAATAGCCCCTGATTATTTGTCCCCACAACATAATAAAAACTTCAGTGCAAATGCTTCTCATGGAAGACAATCTCAGCAACTTTCAAACATCTCAATTACTGGGCATCTTCACTTTATCTACAAGGCTCAAGTGGGCTCAGCACCATTTCTGGTGCTTCAGGGGTGATCATCACCTGGGCTGACCACCTCAGGCTTCTTTTCTGTGTTTCAGTCATTGTATTTAGGTTTCTGATAAGAGTACCCATAAGCTATTACTACCTATGATACAGCATAATCTAAATTCCATTAAATTGGAAATAACCATTAATAGACATATGGTTTAGTATATTATGTTACATGAACATTCTAGATTTTGGTCAAAAGATGCAGGAAAATGATTTTGCATGAGGTAACTCTTATCCCTTCTTTGAATGTGACCCACACTCTCAAATCCCACCTAATTTTCTGCTTCTATGCAGCCTTTAATATAACAATTATGGAGTATATAAATGTATAAAAATCTATTTTATATATGTCACATATACTATGACTGAAATTATGAAAAATATCTATGCATGTAGGAAAAACTTAAAGTTTATATGCAAAAATAGAAGTTGTATTTAGCTGGTGGGATCATAATTTATTTTTATTTTTGAAAATTATTTTTGCTATTGTTAAAGCCTTCAAAATAAACATTCAAAGAGTTTTATAAAGAAGTAATTACTTGTGATTGAGATTCTGAGATTTGAAACTGGGGGCTATAGTAAGGCTGAGTGAAAATTATGTGTATATTTATTTTATACTATTTAATATTTAAACTTTAATACATTAGAAGACAAATGTGTTTAGACTCCGGAGGTTATAAAATAATTACATGAAAATTAGAAATACAATATAGCTCTAAAAACATAGTTGAATAATAATGAATTTTCTTTTTCAATTTTCACAGTCTACTAATAATTTAGTCAACATTTTATTTAAAATATATACTGTTTTCTGTGCTATCAATCTAAAAATGTGTTACTCCCGTTTCTATATTATGCTTTCTCTAAAAGTAATGAAGGTGAGAGACTTAGCAAGGTAAGAGCTCCATCCATAATTTTCAAGTCATAAGCATCCTCTATCTAAAAAAGTTCCACTTCTTTTACCTTTTTAGACAAGAATGACATAAAAAAGAGGAATGATTTGTTTAAGGGGAAATATAAACCTCCACAGCGTTCAAGCCTTGTGAGAATTTTCATTCTCCCTGAATGTTAGGGTAATAGCCCAGTGACAGAAAAAAATTGTACAGAGCACACTAGATTAATAGGTGCCTAATGTAACATAAAAGAACACTCAGGCTTAGTGTATTAGTCAGAGGTCTCTGCAGAAACAGAACCAGTATCTGTATGTGTGAGAGGAGGCAGAGGGAGAGAGAAGAGGGAGGGGAAGAGGGAGAGGAAGGAGGGTAAGAGGGAGATTGAGACTGAGATTTCAAGAAATTGAAATATATGGTTATACATGATTATAGGAACCAGCAAGTCTGAAATCTTTAGTGTAGGCTAGAAGGCTGGAACCTCTCAGGCCAGAGTTGATGCTGTAGTTTGAGGCAGAATTTTTTTTCTTTAGAGAAAACTGTTTATTTTTAAGGACTTACAACTAATTGAATGAGATACTCCCAAATTATCAAGAATTGATTGTACTTGCTAACCACAACTACAAAATGTCTTCACAGCAAGATAATAGATTAGTGTTTGATAAGTGGTTACTATAGTCAAAATGATGCATAATACTAACCACCTATATACATCTCCTTAACCATACTTAATCTGGAGAAAATTACCTCAGTCCTGCAAGGAATTGCCACCTACCTGGTCCTGTAGCTGAATTTTTAACAGGCTGTTCCACCATTCGATAAAGTCAGCTGCCTTAGGATTATTGGGAACATAGTAAAACCAGTGAATTCCTTGAGCATGGGCCCCATTACTGCACTTCATTTGCTGTGAAGTGAATTCCTTGGTCAAAATGTGGTGTGAAACACCATGATGATGGATAAGATATTCTATAAGTCCTCATATGGTAGTTTTTGCAGAAGCATTTGTGTGGCAGGAAAGCAAGTCCATAACCTGTGTGTCTATTGCAGTAAGAACAAACTGCTACCCCTTTCACAATGGAAGTAATTTATAGTAACAAATATGCTACCATGTAGCTGGCCAATCATCCTGAGAAATGATACCATATTGAGTGTTATAGTCTTGGTCTCTGATGCTGGCATATTGGGTACTCATCAGTAGCTTTAGCCAGGTTAGCCTTGGTGAGTGGAAGTTCACGATTTTAAGCCTATACATAACCTCCATTCCTCCCACCATGACCATTTTGTTCTTAAGCCCATTATATCAACTGAAGTGGCCAGGGAAAGAGGTCAACTGGTATCCACAGAATAGGACATCTTATCTACTTGATTATTGAAATCCTTCTCTGATAAGGTCACCCTTTAGTAAATACTAACATGAGATAAAGATATTTTCACATTTTTTAATCCATTCAGAGAGGTCCATCCACATACGTCTTGCTCAAATTTTCTTATCATTAATTTTCTAATCATGCTTTTTCCAAGTTCCTGAGTATCCAGCCAAATCATTGGCCTCAGTCTATGAATAGGTATACAATCACACAGCTGGCCATTTTTTTTTCAAATAAAATTAAGTACCAGATGTACTGCTCAAAGTGTTGCCTACTGGAAGGATTTCCCTGTAACACAGTCCTTTAGCATCATTCCAGGAAAAAGCTTCACTGCTATAACTGTCCTCTTTTGGGTGGTGCCTGTACATTGCATGGAACCATCTGTAAACTAGGCCCAAGTTTTCTCTTCATCACCCAACTGATAGCAATTAACTCCTGATGAGGACATAGGTACAGGCTGGGAGAGAGAAGACAATGTAGAAGGAATGGGAAACATGGGCAATTGGGCCACTTCTTCTTGTAACTTATGTGTGCCTTCAGGACCTGCTTATGCCCAATCTTGTGTATATCATTTTCATTTGATGGTGGAATGCTGCCATGCATGCCCAAATTTGTGGTTTGGTGGATCATGTAATACCCAGTTCCAGTTGCATATGAGCTTGATAGCCCATGGGTAAGTGTTCAGACTCGGTCCAGGAGCAAGCCAAAATCTGTGTCTCAAAAGGAAACTAGTTGTCTGCAGAGGATAGTAGATCTTTTCTTCAAATTCATAAAGATATGCACTGTGATTCATCTGTAGGGGCCCGCAAAAGGCTCTAAATAGCATATCTATCTGCCATTGAAACTTCAAGCAGCATTGGGTCTGCTGGATCACATGGCCTACATGGCAGAGCAGCTCACATGGCAGCCTGGATCTATTGCAGACTCTTCTCTTTTTCTTGACCCTACTCAAAACTAGCAGCCTTTGGGTCACTCAGTAAATGGGATGAAGGAGCACAACCAAAAGAAGAATTCCTCCAAAGTCCAGAGACCCATGAGTCATTTTGGGTTGTAGGAGGAGCCAGACGCAATAATTTATCCTTCACCATAGAAAGAATATCACAATATGCTCCATAACATTGGACGCCTAGAAATATCACTGAGGTGGAAAGTCCCTGCATTTTGTTGGATTTTTTTCCCTATTATCTGGCAGGGTTTTGCCAGGTCATTGCTATTACTAGGTCCAATCAGTGAAGTGTCATCTAGTCAATGGATCAGTGTGATTGATGTCTTATGTAAGGAAAATGTGAACAAGGTCTCAGTGGACTGAATTATGACATAGGTCTGCTAAGTTGATATACCTCTGAATTAGAAAAGTTAATATTTATTGTTGGCTTGCCAGCTTAAAGAAAACTGCTCTGGTGGTCTTTACTAATAGGTTTAGAGAAACAAGCATTTGTTAAGATCAATAGCTATATACCAAGTACTGGGGAAATTTAAATTTTCTCAAGTAATAAAACCACATCTGCAAGAGTAGTTGCAATTGCATTTATCATCTAGCTGTGTTTATGATAATCCATTGTTTCCCAAGATCCATCTGTTTTCTACATAGGCCTAATAGGTAAATTTAGGTGGAGATTAGGTGGGAATCATAAACCTCTATCCTTCTAGTCCTTGATAGTGGCACTAAACTTTGCTGTGTCTCCAGGAATAGGTATTGCTTTTGGTTTACTATTTTCCTTGGTAGAGATAATTCTAGTGGTTCCACTTGGGCTTCCCAGCTATCACATTCCTCACTCCACAGGTCATGGAACCAATGTTTAAATTATATGAGTTGGTGAGCATATCTATTCTAATTATGAATTCTTGAAGTGTGAAAATAACCACAGGATGGGTTTTGGGACCTACTGGACACACTGTGAGACTGACCTGAGCTTAAACTCTATTGATCACCTGACCTCTATAAGCCCCTACTCTGACTGGTGGATCACAGTGGCATTTTGAGTTTCCTGGAATTAGCTTCAGTTCAGAACCAGTGTCCAGTAATCACTAAAAGAAAATCTTATCTTCTTTTCCTCGAATCACAGTTATTCTGGAAAAAGGATATATGTCACTTTGGGAAAAAGATAAACGGTATACATTTTTGGCAGCATGGCAAAGTCCTTCTATAAGGGGACTCAGCCTCCCACTTATTTAAAGAGCTCTAGGTCTATAACTGGCTCAACCCTGGAAATTGATTTAGGGGTCATGATTCTGTTTTAGTGATTTAAGTTAGATTTCTGTTCATTCCACCTAGGACTTTTTAATGTACACAGGTCAAATGAGAATTTTGTAGACTGCTCATTTATTTCTGTTCTAGGGATGCCATGATTAACTAACCAATGCCATAGCTATTTGTGAGTTAGACGATTCCAATTACTGCTTTGACTCCTGCTTTCTATTATGGACTGCCTGTCCACTTTATCTTTGGCAAATAAATGCTACCACTTGGTGCCCAACACTCTGAGATACAATTACCATCATTGCTTGTATAATTCTCTATTAACTAACAGCAGTTTCTGCTGGCTGTAATTTCTGACTTACAGTGAAGAGCGACCACAGAGCTCTTCAGAGATGTTGCGGCTCTCCTCACAAATTTATTTCTCATAGTTGGTGAAATGCAAGTCCTATGGACACTCCCCAAGTGGGTGAGAATTTTTATATGACAAAACTTGTCTAACATTTCAGTCTCCCTAAGCCTTTAGATACTTTCGTTTACATTTACCAATGCAATTATGGTCCTTAAATCCATGTTTTGTAGACATCATATCTTTTGGTTCATATTTCAGCCAACTGACTAAACAAACTGTTACAGCCCTTTCTAAACCCTCAAACTGCAACACTGAATCCACATCTCTCTTTAGCGGTCATATCAATACATTCAGCCTTACCCAATTTTATGTTCCTTCTAACCTTAACCCGTACCCATTATCTCCATTCTTCCATATATCCCCCATATGTCAGTCTATATAAACTGGAAAAATTATGTAGTTTTTTGGGGGAGGGTACATTTTAATAGATCAAGCTTTATACTTCACCTTCACTTTTCAAGTCTTGTTGAAAATTGAGTCTGTTTATAAGTCTAGAATAAAAGAATGTCAATAGAGCATGTCCAGAGTAGAATCAGTAATGTCTTATAGGCAATTGCCTTCTGGTGGGGCATTATGGTTTCTCAGGTGAAGCAGGTTTAACTTCCTAAGATGGGGTTAGAAAGGCTGTCTGCTTCTACTAACAAAGAAGGCTTAGCAGAACTTAGGACTTTAATGTCCCCAGCTTTATTTGGAATGTAACTATTTCAATATTCAGGATCCCATTCTTTCCTAGTATATGACCTAACTTTAACGGAAGACACCTTGCAAAGTTGGCAATTCAATTTGTGTTGAATTTAGCCTGGGTGCGGTTTTCAGCAACGCCAGTCCTGTGGCTATAAAAGATAAAGGTTTATTTCATGGAAGACATAGAAACTGGTATAGACTGAACTGTGTCTTCCCTAAAATTTATATGTTAAAACCCTAACTCCCAGTGTAGCTACATTTGGATATAGGGCTTTTAAGAGGCAATTAAGATTTTAAAAGTTTGTAAGGGTCTTGAACTGATAGGATTGGTGGCCTTATGAGAAGAGAAGGAGAAAGAGAATTTATTTAAGATGTTGGAAGAATGAAGTTCCTTTTTGTTCTAAGGTCAATTTCCCTATTTTCTTGCTGGCCATCAGCTGGGGTTACACTCCACTCAATGGCAACCTGCTTTCCTCATCATATTTCCTCTCCATCTTCAAATTAGAAACTGTAGTCAAATGCTTCTCTTGCTAAAGATCTTTCTGACTTATCCTTCTGCTACATCTATCTTGTATGCAGCTGGAGAACGTTATTTGTTTTTAGAGACTCAAATAATTAGATTTGGCCTACCTGGATAATCCTGGATACTCACTCTCTCTACCTTCAGGTCATTGATTAATAAACTTAAATATATTTCCAAAGTTTCTTTGTAACATGAAATATTCACAGGTTCCGGGGATTAGGGCATGGCCATCATTGGAGAGAATTATTTTCTTCTACCACAATGGGGAACATAGCTTTCTGTAGAGCTGTGGGAGAGGAAAAAAAATGAAAATAAATTATTACACACAACCCTTAACTTCCTGCCAAGATGTTTAAAAATGCTGATTACACCACAAAAACAATTATACAGAGAAATTATAAAAAGGGGAGGAAATACAAATTCTAATAATTAACCTATAATTTCATGAGAAACCACTAAGGAGACTAAAGGCCCTTTTGCTTAGCCAAGTATACAGTGGTAGGTCTTGAAGGGAGTTGTGCATTTAGCTTGAGCTAGCAAGGAGCTGACATTGATAGTGCAAGAACAAAATTGGAGGAAATAATTTAAAAAAAATTCTTCCCCTGATGCTGCCTTTCATTTTCTTTTGCTATGGTTTGAATATTTGCATTCCTCTAAACTTTATATGTTGAAATACCAATGCCCAATATGATAGTATTAGAAGTTGGGACTTTGAGTGGGAGGTGCTTAGGTCATGAAGGTGGCGTTCTCATGAATAGGGTTAGTGGTCTTATAGTAGAGACCCAACAGAGATCCCTAGCCCCTTCCATCACATGAAGACACAAGAAGTCTGTGACTTGGAAGAGAGCTTTCATCCAACCATGCCAACACCCTGGTCTTAGACTTCCAATTTCCAAAACTGTGAGAAATAAGCTACCCAGGCTGTGGTATTTTAGTATAGCAGTTCAAGTGGATACCTTGATACCTAAGATACCTTGGGACAATTTTAACATGTTTCTTTAGCCAAAGAATGGTCCAAATCAATGGGGCCACCAGTGCTTCTACCTTAGGTGTAATAGGGCAACTGAAAAGGCCTAAAGTGATAGGAAATTTACAAACACTGGTGAGGGGTTTCTAGCAGCTTTCAGTTATTCTGTCTCTGACCTCTTTCCTAGAAACCAGGGAGTATGCCTGCTTCTAATGGTGATTTCTCCTAAGGCTTTAAAGGAAAATTTAATGATAATGCCTGTTGCCTGGTAGAGTCACAGTCAAGCATGGCTTGATGGGACTTGTGCTTGTTACTGTGACTGAGCAGCTTGTGAAAAACAATGTCCCTGCTACAAAAACAAACAAACAAACAAACAAACAAACAAACCCTAACAGAACCAGATTTTTAAAAAGGTATATTCAAATATGTACCTTCAGAAATATCTCATAGGTTTATCACTGAACCCTATAGAAACAGGAATGAAATTCATGGTAAGAATTCAACTACAAGTGAGCAAATATTCTGAGCTGAATTTTCTCAGGAATATTTGCCAATTCTTGCCATTGAGTGAGCCATTACAAATCTAGTCACCTACCATTGTTTCAAGGCAATAGAGCAAGAAGAGCTTTTAGCAGTCTCAAAAGGCAAGAGGCACAAAAATTGAAGTCTGTGACTACTAAGGCAGACAGGACTTGAGAGACCAACATCCCTAATGAAAAATAAAAAATGGGGGCAGGGTGTGAATTTAAATTTCACTTGAAGGCATTTGCTTAATTATTAAGCTTTTTCAGGGACAAAGGCAGAGAAACTAAGCTGAAAGCTAAAATATGAGTAGTGGAGGTTTCAACAATCTCCTGATGTTAAAGAGGCGCAATTGGTATATAGAATGAACCACGGAAAAAGGAGTTCTTGTAAAAGGCCTAGGCTTTCAACTGGGGCTGTAGGAATACTAATCTTGAGTAGTATGCAGGAAACAAAAGTAAATGAACCTATCAGAAACTACAATCCAGTCTTAGTCTTCTGATTCCCTGTTCAAATTAAGATCATTCCACACTTAGTTTATCAGGGTATAGTGGATTAAACCCACTTTAAATGAAAATACAGAGACTTAGACTTAATGCAATGAGTAGAATTTATTAGAAAAATTTCCAGTATACCACCCTTAAAAAAAAAAAAAGAAGAAAAACAGACAATAGAAACAAACCAAAAGATATCACAGTTAATGAAATTATTGAGCTATTATTTAGGCTGAAAAACAGAGAGTAAAAATACATATGAAAAAGGAGCATAGAGACATTAGAGGCACATTAAAATGATTAATTTTTATAATGTAATAAGGCCATGAAAGAGAGAAGAGAGGAAACTGTATGGTAATATTACAAAGATAATTGGCTGTGTTTTTCCAAAACTGCTTAACAATATTAAACACATTTCAAAAAATTTTATACCTTAAGCAAGGTAAATACAAACACACACACACACAAATGTATATCACATTAGAATTATTTTAAAGCAAAGTCAAAGAGAAAATTTAAGAACAGTGTGAGAAATAGAAATATTGACTCAAAGAGAGCCTTCTTCCCAAGAAAACACAAAAGTAGAAGGAACAAATAACCTATGTTAGAAATGAAAAGGAGGGCATAAATAAAGATCCTAAAGGTTTTAAAAAATAAAATAAGAACATTTTATGAAAATATTTATGTCAATGAGTATAAAATTTGTACAAAGAAATATCCCCAGAAACACAATTGACTAATACTAATACAAGAAAAAAATACAAAAGCGGAGGAATGGTCATTTCTATTATATAATTTTAATCTGTAATTAAAGATTTTTGCACAAAGGAAACTCTTCACTATATGGCTTTGCTGGTTAATTCTCCAAATGTATATAGAAAAATAATATCAAACGCTATTTAGACTCATTCAGTTAATCACACTTTTAATTAATAGAAGTGCATGTGTGAGTGGGTGGAGGCGTCACACTTTTTTGACTCATTTTATAAGATCTACATAACCTGGATAACTAAACAAAAGACAGTTAAAACAAAAAGATAAATAACAGATCAAATTTTTTCATAAATATAATTGCAAAAGTCTAAATAAATTTCAACAAACTGAAAATCGATCAATACAACTCACATTAAAGAAAAACCAAAAGGAGGAATATCTTTAAATTTCAAATAGATTCAGTAAAAAACATTTGATAAAACTCAATATTAATTCTTAAATATTCATTCATGACAAAAATGAAGTAAAAATGGATAGTTACAAAATAGTTATGGGGATATAAGCTACAACATAGGGAATATACTCAGTAATATTGTAATAACTATGTATGGTGCCAGGTTGGTACTAGACTTAGCAGCAGAACCACTTTGTAAACTGTATAAATCTAACCATTATGTATACACCTGGAACTAACTTAAAATAATATTAAATGTCAACTGCAACCGAAAAAATTAAAAAGGAAGATTTCAAAGAAAAATAAATAAAAATACTTACACATAAAATATAATGCACATTTTGCAAGAGAACAAGAATATATGCAACACATTATAATGATTTCCTTTAAGTGAGGGGAAGATTGAAAATGGGAAATAACAATTTCAAAATAGAGGTAAAATTTTAGAACTGAAATGAGATAACAAAATTCTCTAGAAAAATCAGTAAAGGAAGCATATGCCAGTAGTATATTATTTTTGTATCACATAGATAAAGTTACCATGAAAAGAGTGTCATTCTTTACTCCTGAGAGAATTTTTAATATATTAAATTAAGATAAATATGTTGATCAGAGGTCAATTTCCCTTCAGAAGTAGAGAAAAAATTATGAAGTGGCTTGAGCTAAAGAAAGAAAGTGAATTATTTGAGAAGATGTAGTCTTTGAAGCCTGGACACATATGAAAAAGAAAATGTGTGTATTCCTGGCACAAGGGAGAAATAAGCTTTATTACGATACAGCAGTTTATAGAGAATCTAGTACATTTAACCAAGGAAGAAGGGAATCTCTAGATTTAAAAATGAGAGCAATTTTTTTTGAATTGTACTAATGTGGAGCAAATAAAAACATAAAATAAATATTCCCATTGCTCCTGATGACTATCTAATGGGATTTAAGATGAATGGGCAGATTTGAAGGTAAGGTGATGAACTTTAGCATAAGGTACTTCAGACATTAGTTGATGAGTTTCAAAATGTTGAATTAATTTGAGGTGATCTTGGCTTAGGAGGAAAACACCAGAGAAGGTATCAGTTTAAGGCTAGTTATAGAGAATATAAGATTTATTAAAGGGCAAATAGGCAATGCCATAATTAATCAACTTCTGATGTGGTTAGAATATGAAGTGGGAATGGCATGAACATTTTGGGTATATTTATTTTACTCAGTCAGTTGACGGTAGGCAGGATTACCTTAACAAACCAAGCATTCGTATCTCCATGTTTCTTAATGCAAGAAACCCCATGATGTAAAGTGTAGAGGGATATTAGAAAGTGAAACATGTTAGCCAAAAAAGCGGGGGTGGGGGGGCAAATGTTGGTTGCATGACCAGGCCTTAACCAAGTAGCAACTGAATTTTTACATCTGGTACAAATCAGAAATCCTTTCTAGAAGTCATTATTTACAGATTCGAGAAAGTTTATGGCAGTGAGTAGAATCATTACCGGAGAGTGGGGGTCCTCTCTTGGTGCATTGTCCAGGTTCTCAAACAAAGAATTGAGGAAAACATTGAAATACAGCAGAAAAGAAAAGCTTTATTAGAAGGGAAAATACACTTCCACAAATGGAAATGGGCCTGAGCAAGAGAAGTGTGGCTCAAAAGGCCTGGTAACAAAGCCTTTGTGATTTCTATCCCTATTTGCTATGGGTGGTTACTTTTTTTTAGAGGAGTGGGCTTCTTTGATTGACAATTAAGATTGACAGGACTCAGTGATTCATTTGCTTTCTGCACATGTTAATTTGCAGAATTCAGTCTGTTATAATATTAATGAACTTTTGGGTATGTGCATCATATTATAATGATGGTGTAATGAGGCTCAGGTGAGTTGAAGGTTGTTGGGGTCTTCATTGTGCAGGTGCAAGTGACTGACTTAACGTGGTACCTAATTCTCTGCTTACTTGTTTGTTTGTGGAAGTTATTTTTAGCATAAAATTGCCTTCTGGCTTGCTTAATTGTGGGAGGATTAGGGTGGACCCCTTCCAGGATAGGATGACCTCAGTGTCTTTGTGGGCAGACCTGAAAGCCCCTAACTAACTTTCTTGTCTAACTTTTCCAAGAGCCATGAACCACCCTATTAGTAGTATGGATGTTGAAGGATAGGAGGTCTCTTCTTATGTATCTGCTTCCTGCTGAGAAGGGTTGTCATCTCTGCCTATTGGGGTTTCATAGAACACTTTCCCTCTCTGTCTTAGTTAGTACAAGGTCTTTGGTATCCTGCTGAAATGCCACCTCTGTCTCTAGACAAGGAAAAGAAGATACAAACTTGTTATTTGAATCATATATCTATTAATTTCTATTATTGATTGGCCTATTAAGTGAGTAAAAGGAAACAGGCTTGGTTAATATATTTCTTAAAGAGTAAAAAAGACTTTTGACATAAAGTCCCCTTCCCTTTCAGACTCTAAGGGCCCTGCATGGCCTAACACCATTTCTGCTAACAGTGGGCCAATGACCTTTATCAATAGCCAGAGGTTATGAGTCACCAGTTTGGGGCAATTATCGGAATTTGAGGGAGAGGAGGGCCTTTTTCTAAGTAAAGATGGAAAAAAACCTAACTAGTTTTACTAAAAAGATTAAGAACTTTGAAAAAGATGTTCCTATTCATTTTCTGCTAAAAGATTAAGAATTTTACAAGTGATATCTGGTATTAGAATTACCATCTATCTGCTATCATTGGTAGTATGGTATTAATAAACTACACCTCTGGTCAATTGTGACCTTTATTCTTAAGTGAATCAAATTAACAGAAGAAAGGGAAAGAAATGGGAGAATGTACAAATCTAGAGAAGTAGGCTTTTAAGATTTTAACTCACCATGACCAAGAGTTCTTTTTGTGTTTGGGTTTAGTTTCCAAGAGAAGCCATAAAAGAATAGGTGGGTACAAGTTTCTCTTGCCATTTCTTTTGCCTCTCTAGGGAATGTTGGAGGAGAAATGGCTGAGTGAGTAATGATGTGAGTAAAAATCACTACTTCATCATGATTTTTATTTAATAAAAAAGACACAAGGGTGTCTTTTTGAACCATTTTAGACTCTCCATAGTTAAATCTTCTATTCCTCTTCTTTTCTAAAATCAAATTTCAAGTACATTTAGCCTAGAAGATATACTTACAAGTGCATTAGTGACCAGAATACTAGGAGAAGAAATATTTTCTTTCCATCCATGTTGACTTTAAAGATATTGTTGCATTAAACCTCTAGGCACTTACAAATTAATAACAGCGTATTCTCTTCCCAGAGTTATGAGAGATTATTATGTACATATCAAATTTGTGTTTCATCTTATTGAGGAACTTTAAGTTTCTTCCAATTTAATAGGTTAAAGAAATGACATCTCACAAAAAGAATTTGGCAAAATTTGTTACACTTTTAGACCCTTAAACTCAAGTAAAATAATAATTCTTAAGTAATAAATATCAAAAAATATACAAGTTGTAACTAATTTTCCCTGCTAGAAGGCTGACATCCTGGATTTTTATTACAACTTGAAAATGTATTTTATTATATTAATTAAATATTCACTATGGGTAAATCCAATATAATAGATTATGGAGAGATACTTAATTCTGGACTGTGTTTCTGGTAAAAAAAAATTAGATTTTGACTTTAGAAACTAATGTAGAAAGGAGACAAGAGAACTAAAGTGTTAAATCAAGCTTCAATCAGAGACTGCAATAAGCTGATCAGCCCTGCAGTCAGGCCAGGAGGACACCTGAAGAACAAAGGAAGATTTCTCCTGGGATTGCTAACAACCCATTCCCCACACCCAGAAAAAGTAAGCAAGGAAAATAGAGTCTTTAAGTGTCCCCCCATACAAAACAAAATCATTCATTCTCTAAGGTAAAACCACTGGGAACCACCAGCAGGCCTTTCACACTACATATTCTTCCCTATTCCCATTACATACTCTTATCCTTCTTCACTGTATGTCAATATCAAAGGAAATGGGTAACAAAGTCCTTAAACCATAACTCACAGAAAATAAAGAATGGTATATAAACTGAATTCCCTGAATACTGCAGGTCCCTCTCACTGTCTTTACTCTGTATCTTGCACTGTCCTCATGTCTCCATATTTTCTCTGCCCTTCTGAGTCTCTCTTAGGCTCTCTCATGCTCTGCCTCTGAGAGGAGGCTATGTTCTGACTGTGGAGTATTATCCTTTCTCCAGTAAACTTTCCTTTCACTCTCAATTTGGCATGTGTGTTGAATGCTTTCTACACTCTCCTCCAAGAATCCTTTTGTTCAGTCCAGGGCTTGGTCTCCCCCAGTTTGGGGGAATTTTCCCTGTCCTGCATCAAAACCAAGGAGACAGTATAAACCAAATAAGTATACATACCTTAGAGCAAAAATACTTATAAATGGTTAAACCAAAGATTTACAAAGAAAATTATTTTGCACAAAATAGAATAATCATATATTCACTAACTACAATAAATTTATTAAGAATCTACAAGAGTTGTTCTGTCAGATGTAGTTCTAAGCATAAGAGCTATAACAGATAGATATGTATTGCATGACTAAGTGCTATAATAGAAGTAAAGTACTTTTATTTCAATTCATAAAATACATAAAAATATAGTAGAAATGAAGAAAACATAGTATACAAAGTATATTAATATTATAAGATACAAGATTTCATAAATTAGTTTATTGATTTTTGTTTTCTACAAAACAGTATCTAATCATGGGAAATAGGTATTTTCATATGCATAAGAAACCGTGAAGAAAAATTCAGACCAAAAGCAATATTCAAAGCCTCATGGAAATGTCAGTAAAGAAATGAAATAACATCTGTCCTGTTCTTTTAAAAGCTATTTCTGTTTTGTAAAAATCAGGTGAAAAGTCTAAATGTTAATGTGTATAGACATTTAAAAGAACAAAACATCAAAATGAAAATATAAACAGAAATTTGAAAAATAATTGCAAATGGTTAGGTAGGATTGTAGGAATGTCAGTGCAACAGTAATTTTTAAGCATGCACAAATGAAAATTTTCACAATCAATAGCTTCATGATATAATTATGTTATGGATTAATATGCTTAATGTTTCTATAATTATGAAAACTTAAAAAAATGTTTGATTCTTGTATAGAAGACAAGCAATTATATCCTTCCCACTGCTTTCCTCCTGTCTTTATTTCAAGGACTAAAATGTATAAAACACTGTCCTATTCTAAGGACAAAAAAGAAATTTAAGAAAAAATGACAAGATTTGAGTATTTTAACTTAGCAGATTTAGCCAACCATCTTCTATGCATCATAGAGAGGGGACTGTCTGGAGTATTATAAATGAGTGCCTCTGAATAATGAAGACACTAATGAAACATCTACAGGTTGTAACTCCATCTGCTCTTTTGTTCAATTTGCCATGTGAGTTAAACGGTGGAACAAGAGTCAAGGAGTGATGAGGGAAAACCACTTCAAACCAACCCAGATGGCTCTATAAAATTCGAAAAAGCTTCAATTTTTCAGTTTTGTATAATAAAATAAAGAAACTTCAAAACAGGAAAGAAAATTGATAATACATCTTCATAAGTTTTACTTTCCAAGAGAAACCATGGGCAGAAATTTGTTTTTAGTTAATAAAGCAGGTCCTAGACTTTTTCAATAGCAAGTATAAAAGAAAGGAAACAAAACATGACTTAAAACTCTCCCCTTTTAAATTAATTTTATTGGACTCTTTTCTAAGAATTTTACAGCAATCATGACAGTGATATACAGAGCATGAGGTTGAATTAATTATTTTACTTCATCAAGAAATATTTATCAATAAGTATATTTCAGGAACGATTAAGGTATAGAGATTTAGCAGCAAACAAAATAAATTCACGAGGAGCTTGCATTCCAGTGCAGATAGGATAGGCAGTAAAAATATATAAGTGAAATATGTATTTTGTTATTATAATAAGTGCTACAATGAAAAATAAAACAAGAGGAAGTGGACAATGCATTACATTTAGAATAAAGTTATCAGAGAAGCCTCGTTGAAAAGGTGTCATTGAAGCAAAACTCAAAGGAAATCAGGGAGCAAACCATTTTATAACTGAAGGAGGAGTTCTTGACAGAGGAAACTAAATATACAAAGCCTAGAATTGAAAATGATACTGGTCAATGGAGTTCAGCAAGGAGACTAATGTGGTTGGAGAAAGGGAAGTAATGGGGAGAACCATTGGAAAGGAGATCAAAGACATATAGGATCTAAACTCTGAGAGTCTTGTACAACCCTTGCAAGGTTTGAGCCTTTTAGTATGAGTGAGATGACAAACAACAGGTAGGCTTTTACTATATAATTTATTGATCTTAAGGTTTTAACAGCATAACTGTATTGAGAGTCAGAAGTAGATTGCACAAGAAAAGGAGCAGAAGCAAAAAAAAAAATACCACTTACATTCTTATTGTTGAATTGTTATGTGGCATTATACAATATGAATTTTTTTTGTGGTTATACAAGATTTTAATATTATATGAAATAGTACAGATCATCTGCTTAGGGAGCTATGTATAATTTGAACATTGTGTGAGATAGTAGATAACTGGTTGATGGTTTAAACTGTTTTACTATGTGAAAATTATGTATCATTACTACTATTGATTGATTTGAACACATCCATGTGTATATGTACTGTTGTAAAACAATTAGAATAATCCATGAGAATGATGATGGTGGTTTAGTTCAGGAATGGTGACAGAGTTTTCTGACAGATTTGTGACAATAGTATAAAGAAAGAAGAGTCAGGGATGACTCCAAGATTTTAGTGCTGAATAACTAGTATGAAGTTGCCATTAACTGATATAGGGGAAGATTGTGAGAGGAGCAATTAAGAAGGGAGAAGATCAACAGTTCTACTTTGGACCCGATGACTGCAGGTCACTGGTTAAATATCCAAGTGCAGATGTTGAAGGGTAGTTGACTGATGTTCATGAGTAAAACATAATGTCCAAGCTGAAGGTACCCATCAGGGTACAGATTATTTTTAAAACCATGAAGCTAGCTAAGACCACAAAGATCATGGTGGAAGGGGGAATGGCTAGAAGAAAAGTTTTAAGGGAACTAAGAATAGTGACCAGCACATAGCAGACAAAAACAAACAAACCAAAAATTCAAAGAGTGAATGAAAGGATGGATGGATGGATGGATGGATGGATGGATGGATGGATGGATGGGTGGATGGGTGGATGGGTGGATGGGTGAGTGGATGGATGGATGGATGGATGGATGGATGGATGGATGGATGGATGGATAGATGGATCAATCGATGGTTGGTTGGATGGATGGATGGATGGATGGATGGATGGATGGATGGATGGATCGATTGATGGTTGGTTGGATGGATGGATGGATGGATGGACGGATGGATGGATGGGTGGATGGATGATGGATGTATGAATAAATGAATGAATATGAAATGGCTAAGTTTTGACAACCCATTAATTTGGCTTGATCTGTCTGGCTAAGTATTCTTGCGTCCTTCCTGGAGCTGTTTATTCAAAAAGGACCTATCTCAAATGAAAGATATTTTCTTACATTTTTATTCAGTATGTTTGGAAGGCCCATGTCAACCTTTCAATAGAGATTGAATGTTATACTTCTGATTTGGAAGAATAACCAATGGTTAAACTTAAGCCAGTTATTTCCATACTCTTGCACTTAGAATTGATTTGGATGGTCACTTCTTAAAATTAAAGCTGCTGCTGTTATGTGACCAATGGCCAGGTTGAGGGAAGGTCATGTGTGTGTCACGATCCCAAAAGCCAAATGCATTTTTTCAAATTTCAAGTTTTGCTTCCTTATGGAATTGATGAGATCATAAACTGAAATTCTGACATTTTCATTATACCTCTATACACAATTTATCTCTCACCTCACTGATTAGTGTTACCTCAAATCACTACAAGTGTCATGCATATTTTTCTGACTTCTCCAGCCTTCAAGAATTATAACTTCATAGAATGCCCAAATAGGGAGACCTTGTGCCATTTAACTTTGGAATTTAAGACTTTTACAAGATTCTCTTTGCAGTGTTTTTCTAGGAATTGCAAAGGTATTCTTGCATGTTCCACAAGGAAGTCCTGATTTTGAACTGTCACTTTTTGTACTTCCATTTCTCTATATTGCAGATCATCTCTTGTCTTAATGCTGGTTTCTCTGGTGTGTTATTGCTCCTCTTTTATTGCTTTTCACATCCACGGACACATGACCAGATTTTTCTTTCTCAAAGCAGAGCTATAAAATATAACAATCAGTGAAACTGTACAAAAGTCTTGGGATATCAACACTGCCACCACCACCACCAACAGCAACAATAGCAACAGAGCCAACTTAAAATTATAAGGCATGACTGCTTCTCAAGTGCATTGGCCAAGGAACCCCACACACTTTCTAAATAAATCTATCATTAGCTTTAGGTTTGACAGAACACTGTAGAAGCCATCTCTCTTTCTCCACATGAAAATGTAGTCTTCAATTCTAATCTTAGAGGAAAAAATGTGAGCTAAATATGTCATTATTTTTATTTTATTTTTAAACTAAATTTGTTGGGGTAACAATGATTAATAAAATTATATAGATTTCAAGTGTCACTATTTTTAAAAAGGAAACATGCCTTGAAGAGGCTCAGAAAAATATATCTTGCAAATAATGAAGATAAAATTGTATTTGGAATTTTCTTAAATTTTGACATTAATTTGAATCACTACAGCAGTTTTATTTTATTTTAAAATTAAGTTTATTGGGATAACAGTGGTTAATAACAATCATATAATTCTCGAGTGTACATTATAATTTGACATTTGTACATTCTATTGAGTGTTTACCACCAAAAGTTGTTTCCTTCAGCTATCATACATTTGATCCCCTTTACCCGCTTCACCTTCCCCTTACCCACTATATTAGACCCTCTTTACCCCATCTAACACCCCCCTTCTTCCTCACCCACTACCCTCTAGTAAGCACTAGTCTATTCTCCATGTCCATGAGTCTCTGTTTGTCCTGTTTATTTGGTGCTCTTAGGTTTATATCCCACATATAAGTAATATTATGTGATTTTCAACTTTTTCTGTCTGGCTTATTACACTTAGCATGATTATCTTAAGGTCTATCCATATTATCACAAATGGCAGTATTTTGAGTAATATCCCATTGTATATATGTACCACTGCTTTTTTAGCCAATCATCTATCGTAGTACATTTCAGTTGCTTCCATGTCCTGGCCACTATGAATAATGCTGCTATGAACATTGATGTGCACATATCTTTTCTAATATGAGTTTTCAAGTCTTTGGGGTAAATCCAGTAGAGTGATTGTTGGATCATATAGTAGATCAATTCTTAATTTTGGGGGAACCTCCAGACTATTTTCCATAATGGCTGTACCAATTTGCAGTCCCACCAGCAGTGTGTGAAGGTCCCTTTTTTTCTGTATCCTCTCTAACATTTGCTATTACTTGTTCTGTTGATTATAGCTATTCTAACAGGTGTGAGATGATATCTCATTATGGTTTAGATTTGCATTTCCCTAATAGCTAGTGATGTAGAGCATCTTTTCCTATATTTGTTGGTCATTTGTATGTCCTCTAGGGAGGTGTCTGTTCAGGTCCAGCAATTTTTTATTTTCAATTCAGATGCTTGTTCTTAATCCTTACTTCCTTAATCAGAGCAGCAGGTTTTCAAAATTTTTGACATACTTTCCATGCTATTCTCATGCACATCAAACTTAGAACCACTACAGATTATTATGCGGAATAGCAGACTCTGTTGCCCAGATCTTTACTACTTCAGAATAAGATATTTGTATAAATGAAATATTTTTACCCAACAAAGAAGTCTTCATATTTTCATCTCCAAGTAAATATACATTTCTGTTAGTTTTTAACTAGGTTATTTCTACCCTAGAACTGACTATTACAGGAGCAAATATCCCTATCCTCTTAATGTATGATGTCATCTATAGAATTTGAGTGACCAGCAGAAGGATGTTGTTGACCAGATTCACTTGTCTCTGTTATTAAATATAATCTCTTTTTTGCATACTGCACTAAACTTAGATTCCTTAGATTCCTGTTTCACTGAACCTACAAGATTGTCATAAAATAGAGTTTTCAATATAATTAGTGAGATTTACCTGACAATTTATCACTTACAAAACAGCATCTCTGATTTACCTCTGCATAATCAAAATATTTATTAAAGCATTTCTTTTTATGTATCTTTTAACAAAATTAAAAAGTAGCCAAAACCATATCTAAAGATATAAAAAATAGCAACATTTAAGTCAACATGTGTCTTTGGCAATTCCCTCCCCTCAGTTATCACCATTTTAATTAAATACTTATATTTTTATTGACCTAAACTAGAACAGTTCTTTACATAGACACTTTTGGTGTCACTTTATCTATGTGTAAAATGTCCTACTTATTCCCTTTTTCTTTTATTTTAAATTTTATTTTATTATTAGTTTCAAGTATACAGTGCATTGGTTAGAAATTTATAAAGTTACTCTTCTTTGACAGTTGAAATCACTCTCATACAATAAGGTCAAAGTCTTTCTCAAGTACGATCTTCTTAATTCCAGAAATTTTAAGTACTCTTTCTATAACCTATAATTTACAACACTACTTATAATATTAAATGAGTTCAACTTCACTGGTGTTATTCTCTATTATAATTTAAAATCTATAATGAATAAAATAATTTTCATGTAACATGAGGTTTGACAGTAGAGACTAGAGCATGGAAGTCACTATTTTCACAATCATAAAGGAAACAGTAGAAAAATTATTAAATCTTTCATAATTCCACAATAATGTATATCAGTTTTGCTTAATCCTACCAACTCTATATTTGTCTTAAATAAATCTCTATTTATCTTCATGGTTTAAACCGTTTTTCTAAATGTTCTGAAACTTGGTGGTTAATGTCAATTTGTTATTCTAACCATGGCTCTAGTGATTTTCTAGGTCAAATTATTCTCAGACTTTAGTTTTCTAGAGTTGTTTTTTTCCCTTTGTGTGTATGTGTGCAAAAACCCCTTTATTCCATTTATAGTTTTAGTTTCCCTTTCTGAAAAATTCCAACTTTTTCTTGATTTATAAGGTCACCAAATATAATTTGCAAGTTGGGTCCTATGAAAACCCAGAATTCCCATAGACTCTTAAGTGAATGGCGATGCATAGATTTGTGCAACACAAAGGTTACTCAACCATAATGGTTGCCCTCAAGCTTTACCAACTAGAATTGTTTGCCACCTTACTGTATAGTTTGGGAATAAAACTATAATGACTTTAAATACATTTGAGTCTCCAGGCTTCCAAATAAACAGTTCAACTAGGTTAAATCTCTTTATAGATCAACAGTTTAACATGGGTATCAGAGCCTTCAAATGATTTATTGTGCGATAATTCAAAGCATGTGTTTGGTAAACAACATAACATTGATTAATTGGCATAATTTCAGCACTCAGACCAAGAGATGCAACAGGGTTGAGAGTATTTTCTCATATTTACACATTAAAATTTCTAAAAGTTATTTATTCTTGATTTTATGCCACATAGGTAATTTGATGAAACATTCAATGAGCAATTATTCTTACTATTCTATAACAAAATACTGCCACATCTTAGGTATCTGCTTTCTTTGAACAAGAGCCAGGTCTGTTACTACCTTTGCCCTGATCTTCAGTGAAAGAAACAATTAGCCAAAATTACATTGTTATATAAATCAAAGATCTAAAAAAGCCAATATATTTCTTATTGAAAGCAAATCTATGACAGCAATTTGAGTGTATTAAATAGTGGTTGACTGTGGATAGTCAATGTGTGATTTGGAGGCCTGGTTATTAAAACAAAAGTTATATAGATATATATCAATATATATATATATATATCTCAGACAAATTACATATATATATATAAATTATACATATATTAAAATTATATATATATAATTAGTCTGATATATATAACTAGTTTGATATATATGTATATATATAAATTATATATATATATATATATATATATATATATATATATATATATATATATAATTTGTCTGGAATATATATAATTTGTCTGATATATATTTATATCTATATCTATATCTATCTATATCTATATCTATATCTATATCTATATATAATGTGTTTAGAAGAATTGTGGATTATAAGACATTTAGGTGAATTTAAAAAGTAAATCATGAATTATCTTTCAAGGTTTTTCTTCCTTCTCTATAAAATGGGAGGCTAGATTTTGATAACCATTAAGGTCTCTTTAAGCTTTAAAATTCAGTGATTCTAAAAAAAAAATTAATGAAAAATAAAGGAAAAATCCAAATTAATAAGAAAATGTATATCTCTTAAATATGGTGATTTAAACCTCATAAGTGAACAAATAATCACCAAATTTACAGTTTTATTATAAATTATTTAAAATGTCCTTGGTCCTCCTAATGGTTAATATTTATAAAACAGTCATAGTGCCCTCAGTCCACTATTGAAGAATAAAGCATGCTATCTTCTTACTCTACACTAATTAAGTAGAACTTAATTTCCTACACTTTCACAATTTTGTCATTCTTCTTTTTGCTCTGACTCTTTAAATAGGATTAAAACTCTTTTCACTTTTCCTAAGGATATTACCAAATGAACTTTTTCCAAATTGCATTTTTCTAGAGCTAAAAAGTAAGCAGTTTCTACTCCACATTTGCATTCACTGTTTCCTTTTGTATTTTTTAGTGATATGTCAAATTCATTCATTCATTCTTTCGTTCATTCATTCATTCATTCATGTGTTTTGTTAAACCACAAACCAGGAAGCAAAGATTGAATGTCTACCAAACTTCAGGGATCTTAAAGAAACACAGAATGAGGCAGGGCTTCAGGTGCATGTATTTTACTGAGGATGTGCTCTTGAGAAAAAAAACTTAAAAGAGGAATTTAAAAACCAGAATAATGATGAGAAAAAAGTCCATCAAGGATGCAGCCTCACTTAAAATCTAGAGTTCACCAGGTTCACTAAATTAGGGTTATGTGGAGCTCTGGAACATAAATTATATCACAGGGATTCCTTGCCTTGGGACCAGGAGGCCAGCTTTATGTGTCCTGTATCAGTTTATCACTGGCTGTGTGCAAAGGGGAGGGGTGGTGGAGGGGCATAACCCTTTAGCAGGTGAGGGTAGGGCCCAAATGGCATCTACTACAGTCTTCTCTTTGCCTTTTGCACTGCAGAGATCCATTTGTTTTTCAGTTCAAATTTACTCTATCCAGGATCATCTCTCTATTCCTGGACACAATTATAAGAGGAAGTTTAATGGGATGAACTACATCCATTTCCACTGTAGTTGGTTCTGAGGCCATAACTAATATAGCATCTTCCCCTCTCACCACATCTTCTAGATATTCTTCACTCTTGATAAACAATTGTGCAGGATGAAGAGGCTTGATAAATATGGTGATCTATACTGCTATCTTTGAGGGGAGTGAGCCACTGGTTATTATGCCATTCTCAGGCTATGGCTACCATACTTGTCTACTTATTGTTAAAACTGGGCATGGAAATGTCAAGAGACCTCTAGTAAAACACCTGAGAACCCAACTTATTTCCTGTATACACTGATGTAGCGGTAATTCTGGCCTCTTCTGATTATTAGCTTAATGACCCTTGCCAGTAATGATGACTACTATCTTTTAGCAGAAGGAGCTAGAGATCATCAGGCAAGAGTCATAGCTACATGTTCAATGAGACTCTTAATGTGTCGTGTGCTATAAATAACCTCTAAGAACCAGGTCCTTTAGACTGAGTATGGTTTTGCCTTTCCTACCTGTAACACCTAGGCCATCACTACTCTCTGAGAATTTACAGTGTGTTTGATTTTCAGACATGACATATCATGTACCTTAATCTTGGAAAAGGGTACCAGGACTGGGAGAAATGATGTCTGACATATTGTACTAAGGCAATGATTTGCAGGTTTTCCCAGATGGCCTAAGTTATTTAGGTTTATATATTATTACTTAGGGAAGTCTAGTTAACACCTGGGGCAAGACTATTAATATAAACTTATGCTGGCCTCAATTGAATATGAACTTTCTTTGATCTTCCTTTCTAATAGGATGGAAAAGAACATTCTCATAACACATACTAGAGACCATGCTAATTTTCTCTAGTAAAGATGCCATGTCTGGCCCAAAAGCTGCAATTGAGTCTCTTATTTGCTTTAATTTACTACTAGTTTAGAATTTATAGGGCTCTGCTGATTAATTAAATTGCAACTGAGTGCATCACTAATTTTAACCATTTACCCTAAGATGAAGTATTTTTGATTGATTATATTGGTTGATGTAGTTGATGTCAGAAACTTCCACTTTGCCTTTCTCACTACAATTGGTCTTAGCACCTCACAAATTCAGGAACTGATATGAATGTTTCCTGAACTACCAATTAAGTTAATATTACTTATACAATTTCATACCCAGGAAAGGACCATCAAGTAGATTCACAGACTCCTTTAATTACCTAGCTCCCATAGCGCCCCATTATAAAAGGGCTGTGGCAGTTTTAAAAAGTGTCTGCTTATTCCTTAACATTCCTCTCTTCAAAAATGTGCAGTCTAATTCCTCTCCCTTTGAATGTGGGCTGGACTTAGTAAATTGCTTCTAACAAAAAAAAATATGGTGGAAGTGGTGGTGTGTGACTTGTGAGGCTGGGTCATAAAAGACACTGCCACACCCACCTTACTCACTTGGATTACTTATTCTGGGTAAAGCCAGCCAGTGTGTTAGAAGAATGCTCAAACAGTCTTGGAATAGATCCATGTGGGGGTATATTTGATGCCTTTCACCAAGACCCAGCAACAACATACTAGTTATGAAAGCTACCTTAGAATTGGATCCTCAAGATCCAGTTACATCCCCAGCTAACCACTTAGTTAAAATTTCATGAGAAACCCTGAGCCAAACCACTCACCTAAGCTGCTTAAAAATTCTTAATCTAGAGAAACCCTAAGTTAATAAATGATTATTGCTATCTTAAGCCATTGCATTTTTGGGCAATTTAGCAGGCAGCAGTAGATAACTATTCAGAGTTGTCCAATGGTGACATTTTGGGTCCATGAGTATCATCTTATTACAAACTATCCTTAAAGATCTTGGTGTCTTCTTTTTCTTAATGCACAATTACCTTACTACATGGTCATAGTTAACATTAGGGAAATTGCTAATGAATATGCTTATTGAGGTGGTGCAGGATCATTTCACACAGAGACAGTCTCTTGCAGTAGTGAATACCAAATCTGAGGTTTAGTTTAGCTCCAGAAACTGCAAGGGACTGCAACATTTTGTAAGGGAAACTGTCCCCAGCCTCCAGATAATTTATCTTGGATTTTATTTAATTGTATATATTAAATCTTGTTGGCTGTATATGTGTGTATGTGTGTGTGTGTATATATATATGTATGTATGTGTGTGTATGTATGTGTGTGTATATATATACATATATATAAATATATATGTGTGTGTGTTTATGTATGTGTATATATATATATATATATATATATATATATATATATATATATATATCTTTATACTAAGAATGTCATATTCTATTCAATATTTTCTTAGCTTTCTTGGTAGCCACCTTGATAATGTAATAACTGTACCTACTTGGAACAGGTAAGGATCTCAACCCGACTTCTGATGTCTTGGATGCCTGTCCTCAATGTTGCTGTCATGGAATCCAGTTCTGTAACAGGATCTTTTACCATCATCCCTGCCTTATAGGACAGCCAATACTGAACAGCTATGGTCTTGCCTCCTCTGCTGGTGTGTTCTTAATCATTTTGGTAATGGGGTATACTTTAGGCTTTCCCTTGGAATTTCGTCATTTGGTGTGTTTTCTAGCCTTAGGATATTTATTTAGAATTCTCTCTTCTATGAGCCTTTTGGTCTCTTGTCTCACTATCTGTCACAGCACTTGAAGTATTTTTACTTTGTTTAGTGGGAAACTTTACTTCTTACAAGTTTCCAAGAACCATCTTTGTAGCATGTTAATACCTTCATGGGAGTCCTTGCTAGGGTGTTGAAATCCTGTATAATGAGAGAGAGTTTATATATCTACAAATTGTGCATTAACCAACCTTATGTTCTGCTCTCCTGATCTAACATCCTCAGTATACAGTTTATATGCACTGTCCTTGCTCTTTCCAGTATATATTAGCCATTTCCTTCAATATATAATTCTTCTCTTTACCAGCCCAGCACATTTCTAGACAATTAATGTGACTTTCATTATATTGTGGTTTCCAGGAAAGGAGGTGGAAAGCAAAATGCCTTAGGGAGGCAAGCATTTGAGGTCTTTGCATGGTCTTAAATTAAAAGAGGAGGGTATAATTATTTCTAACAAGGGGGGATAGAACAATTTTCAGGCTTACATAGTACCACCATCCTTCCTATTAGGGCCATGACCTTGGCATAGAAAACATGCTGAGGCTGATAATTCAACCTCTGAAGCTCCATGACTCATAGAATTAATCTAGAAACCAGTACTCTGCTCTATTTGTTCTTTGCCGCAATAAATTAAAGTCTCCTTAAACACTGTCAAAGATATCCTTTGGTATTCAAAGTTTTTCTTAAATTGGTAATTAGTCTCTCTAAGCCTGTTATTATCTCTTTTCCAGAAATCATTAGTGCACAGCAGCAGCCACTCAATTTCATAATATTTATGGAAATTTTTCCTCACACCTCTTAAGCAGCAGAAATATTTCACCTGCCAGGGTGTTCTTTTTTTTTACCAATGCCTCATTTATATTCATCATTGGTGAAAAATTCAAAAATTGTACCTCTACAGCATGTTTGAGGATAGCTATAATACTCATACTCTTTCCACTAGTAGTATTTGAATCAGTTTGCCTGCTAGCCAGCAAGTAACATCTCAACAATCAGAGTTTGCTTCCTAGGACCATACTTGGTACTAATAGTCTTAGAAATAGCTTCCAGGAAACAGACTATGGTAATGATAATGCATTAGAGCATGCTTTATCCTGTTGGAAAGATGCTTCTGCAAGTAAGTAAAGAAGGAAGGACTGAGTAGATGGACAAAGGAACCCAAAGTGTCATTGCAAATGAAGCCTCAGTTGATATTATAAAGAGCTCTGGAGCTGGATGGGCTTTTAATATTGTGATAAATTGAGGGAGGGAATCCAGGACATTTTTACCATCATACAAAATAATTATTGGCCAAGTGATGCTTCCTGAAAGGGGTCTAATCTTGGACAAGGTATTTCCCTGAAATTAAATCCAATTCCCAGTGAATTATACAGCTATATGAGTGGGTAGCACATACTCTTGACAGCTGTTGGGGGAGGAAACATTGACCATAAAGACAAGGTGTTAGTGAACCACCACACTATTCAATACATGTAATATTATTACTATCATAGATAATAACAACAAAAATAATAATAGTAATAAAATTGTTATTATTGCTAACTGTGATAGTTAATTTTATCCATCCATTTGAATAAGGCAAGGGGTGACCTGATTAACATTATTTCTGGGTGTGTTTGTGAAGGTGTTTTCAGATGTTATTAGTATTTGGATTGGTGGACTCAATAGATTGTTCTGCCCAATGTGGATGGATATCATCTAATCCACAAAAAGGCAGAGGAAGGAGGAGTTTACCCCTTTTTCCTTTTGCTTGAACTGGGGCATGGGTTTTCTCTTTCCTTGGACTGGGATTTACATTACTGGCCCCTGTGGCTCATTAGCCTTCAGATTTAGGCTATAAATCTTACACATGGCAGATCATCTCAGCTTTCATAAGGGGTGTGATGGTGTCAGCCAATTCTTAAATCTCATATATATATGTATATATGTGTATATGTACATATGTGTATATATGTATATATATATATATATGATAGGAGACTTTATATATAATTTTTAAAAATAAAAATATAAAAAATATAACTATTATATATAATATATATAAATTTAAAATATAAACATGTATGTATTTATATATGTTTATTTATATATATAATATAAACATGTATTTATTTATATATATATAATATAAACATGTATTTATTTATATATGTTTATATATATATGTTTATATATATACATATATATACATACATACATACATATATATATATATATATATATATATATATATATATATATATATAAATCTCCAGTTGGTTTTGTTTCTCAAGATAACTCTAATACATCATTTGAGAGTAAATTGCAAGTATTATAGTTCTATATTCCTAAATAATTCAGTGTGCATCTTCCAAGTTCTAGGAGGTTCTGTTATATAAGCATACCACAATGATCAATGTTAGGAAATTTCAAATAAATACAGTATTATAAAATCTATAGTCTGTATGCAAACTATCCAAATAACTTTATATATCCAAATAAATTTGTAATGATTGTTTGCAATCCAGGATCAAATCCAGGATCAGCCACTGCATTCAATTGTCATGTCTTTACCCACTTTAGCTTCCTAATTATGTCCTTCTTGGCTTTCCTAGAATTAAATGCCAGAATTTCCTGGACTGAAGTATCAGTTACTTTGATATGGAATCTGAAAGTAGAAAAATGATCTGACATAAAAGCTCTGATTATGAAGTCCAGTAGATTATTCAAGATTTGTGAGTATCTCCTGTGATACTTTAAAATTGACATAAAAATACTCATGTTTCACGATGATCAGTGAACAACTTAGGACATGATAGATTTGTGAGTGTGTTCCTTGTATATTGAGAAGCCTTATTGGAACTCCATTACCTCTCTCTCAGTATTGAAAACACTGGACTTACGGTTTAGTAGGTGTCAACAAAAACACTAACTGCAATTTAAAGTGAGGGCAAATGCTTTGTTTATGAGTTATTTTGGACAACTTATCATCATTTAGATTTGATCAACAAAAAAATACTAAATTCTTCTTCTTTAACCTTGTAGCGTCGTTATTACCAATATAAAACTTGGAATTTGGCATTATTTGAAAATCTTAACACATATATTTAGTTAAGAAATTTAGACAATTCCTCTTCTTCAATGCCTTCTGTATCTTTATCTCTTTATTTTTATCAATTCCCAATTCTTTTTTTTTCACCTGTTTTGTTATAATTTCTTATTTATTGACTCTCATCACCTTGACATTACTTATAGATATTTTATAATGGGTTTTTATCTCTCCCTGAATATAGAAAAAGAACATAGAGATAATTAAAAGCTATACAAATCTACAGAATCTTTTATTATTTTTTTTAACTATTTTGGTTCCTCAGGGCTAGTTACTTTAAATAGTATGGGGAAAAATTACTTTTCATATAAATATTGAATAAGCTCCTGTCAAATTTAGTTCAAGCTTGCAATAAGGGAAGAGGCTGCAGAGTGAACTATTTCAAAATTCTCTTTTTGCATAAACATATTACAGAAAATAAAGAATAAATAGTTAGAACAGGACTTTTCAACCGTGGCACTATTGTCATTTGGGGCTGACTAATTCTTTGTTGTCGGGGGCCATCCTGTGCATTTTAGAATGTTACCAGCAACATTGTCCTCTGTCCATAAGATTCCAATATCACCCTCATGTTGTGATAATAACTTCTCCAGATATTGTCAAATTTCTCTTGGGGGAAAATATTGCCCTTGAATCAGAACCACTGGGTTAAATACAAGAAAAAGAAATAAGTAGGCTGGTCAGAGTGTTAGTTGGGTAACTTAGGTCCCAGAAGTTCTAAATCTCATTTAGAGACAGAAGAAAGTTTCTGGAACATTTTATCAGAAATTAAAATTCCTCTCTAGAAGGATGCTGTGAAATTAATCCTGAAAAAACATTCTGACCTAGTTGGGACAATTCTTTATTCTCAGATGTCAATTTTACCAAATCAATATAACCTATTCTGGAAAAACAAACAAACAAACAAACAAACAAACAAACATCTTAATGTTCTCTTTACTATCTTGAATTCGGAATTATAATTTTAAAAAACTTTAATTATAATACTATTGATAAATAAATGGAAAGTAACTTATAATGCAAATGATATGTGTTTAAATATGTTGATTCTCAGGCAGATTATAACAGAGAGATAATGAAGCCATTACTTTCTTTCACCAATAAAAAAACTCATAATAAATGTAGCAGGTACTAATGCAGACTGAGGAGTGCTGTGTTGGCAACTTAAAAATATGACCAGCATCATTCTGAGTCACATGCTTTTCTGAAGTAGCAAATAAGTCAATAAATTCTAAACAAAACATTGTACAATCTTCTTTTAATTTATATGGTTGTGATTCTACAGAATTCAGCATATTAAAACCATGTAGAATTTTTTGTTGATGTGAAAAACAGAATTAGGCTCTATTATCAGTTGTTTATTATATATTCTTTTCTTTCATGATTTCCAAGTAAAAGATTCCAAATTTGTGCAAGATGTGTGCCAGTCATGTATAGTGAAGAACTGTTGTGCACCTTGTACGGCATCTAGCATTGCTGGGCTCAGCTGTTCAACATCAGTAGTGCATCCCAATCATTGTGACAAAAAGAAATTGTACTGATTTTTTCTAAAACTATTGAAGTCAGGACCCTGCTCTAAGTAAACCTCCTTAGGGTTCTAATTCTGGTTTGGATAATATCAACAAGTCTTAGAATTCTGTGAATAGGTTTAACCCTGGAAGAGTATAATAATTAGAAATTCCCTGCACTAACCTTCAGAGTCTAATTTAGTAGGTCTGAAGTGGGGGTAACAAGTTCTGCAGAGGAATTTCGTGTAAATGGCCTGTGGACAAGACTTTGGGAAACACTTGAAAATGTGTGAGCTTTCTTTGTGAAAAATCAAAACTGTTGTGGGAAAATTAGTTGAGTCTGTTATGCACTTGGAAAATAGTAGTGGTCTGCTTTTCTTCCTCTTTACCTTATAATTTTATATTTAAATTGTCCATCAAATTCCTTGAAAATATCTCCTAATGAGGGTTGTTTTCTTATTATTCAATTCAAAACATTAAGCAGGGTGATGCTATTTTTAAACTACAGAAATAAGTAGAACCTATTGTATGATTTTTTTCAGTGAATTGTCATTACATTGAAAACTGTAAAAATAAATATCTAGACGTTTTTAGACCTGATATAGGACATACTAATACTAAAATGAATGGCATCATGATTTAAAGATGTGTTTCATATTATCTCTTTCCCTACGCATACTATGCATTGAAAATAGACAAACTTTAAAGCAAACTTCTTACAAAGAAATGATGCGAAATATGACAAGTATAAAGACTTGAGGAAAGCTGATAAGAACCCATGATTATATACTTAAATGTTTGCATACAAAAGAATTGAACCAATCAGCTACTTCAAAGAAAATCTACTGTATAAATAATCTTGTATTAATGTTTATGATTATAAAAATATAAACAGCATCATTATATCCTGTTTGGAAGGCATAAAAGATTTTTAGTAACTCTATCTTTTCTTCCATCCTAAAGAAATTGGTAGCTGTTCTTTTTTAAAGCCATATTTGTCTAAATGTAAAATGTATCATTAAATTTTAACTTTTGAGTCCACTTTTGATTTTTTATTACCATAAATCATGTTAGAAATGAAAAGAACTTGCTTCACTTTTGACATACATTTTTGAATCTGATTGAGATAAACATGGCTGATTTAAAATACATCTGAAATATAATTACTTGTCTAAATAATTTGAGATAGATGATAAATCATGCATTATTTTTTAAATATACTACAATAGTTCTATGAAACTAAAAATAAAAAGTTACTTAATATGTGGAGATTTGCTACTCATTCTGAAAGTTCATTGTTAATATTTGTCTACACCATATAGAAGAAACATGGTTTTTGAAAATTTAACAATAATTTAAAAATAGTGAATGCTGTGACCCACTATCTTGACTACTTTAGATGCAGGATAGTATAATGAAAATGATAGATACGAGCAAAATTTCCCAAATAATTGAAATGATATTATCAATAACCTGTGGTCTGTTCAAAGAAATTAAAAGAGATTAACTAAATTTATAACCACATGTAGAAAGTTGTTTCCAATTAAGGTATATAAATATCAACATCCTAGTTTATACTAGGACTTGAATTTGTACAACTTTTTTTTAATTAATAATATTTTTTTTTCATTTATGGCTGGCATACAATACTATATTAGTTTCAGGAGTAAAACATAGTAATTAGACATCTATGTAACTCAAAAAGTGATCATCCCCAATAAATCTAGGGCTTTCTGACACCAGTTATTATAACATTATTAGCTATGTTACTTATGTTATACTTTCTATCTCCATGAATATTTTATAACTACCAATTTGTACTTCATAATCTCTTCCCTCATTTTCACTGATTCCCCCAAACCTCCTCCCAGCTAGCAATTCTCAAAATGTTCTCTGTATCTATGAATTTGTTTGTATTTGTTTGTTTATTTTGTTCTTTAGATTCCACATATACATGCAATCATATGGCATTTATTTTATTCTGTCTGACTTTATTCATCACAATACCCTCTAGATACATCATGAAATACCTTTTTTCATTCCCCTCCTTTTAGTTTGTGTGGTCTTTTAATCTGAAATGAGTCTGCTGTAGGTAGCCTATGTAAGGGTTTTGTTTTCTTGTCCATTCAGCAACATTGCCTTTTGATTGGAACATTTAATTATTTTTATATGAAATACTCATTAATAAATATGTATTTATTGCCATTTTATTATTCATATTTTTTTATCTTTGTTATTTTTCTTTCTTCTTCTTAAAGAAGTCCCTCCAACATTTCCTGTAATAATGGCTTGACAAGATGAACTCCTTTAGCTTTAACTTGTCTGGGAAGCTCTATCTGTCCTTCAGTTCTAAATGATAGCTTTGCTGGGTAAATTAATTTTAGTTGTAGGTCCTGGGTTTTCATCAATTTGAATATTTTGTGTGAAGCCCTTCTGGCTTGCAAAGTTTCTGTGAGAAATTAGCTGACAGTCTTATGGATATTTCTTTGTATGTAACTAATTGCTTTTTTCATGCTGCTTTTTAGATTCTATCTTTGAATTTAACTTTTGGCATTTTAATTATGATGTGTCTTGATGTGAGCCTCTTTGAGCTCATCTTGTTTGGGACTCTCTGAGCCTCCTGGGTTTCCTGTACATCTATTTCCCTCACCAGGTTACAGAAGTTTTCCATCATTATTTCTTCAAATAAGTTTTCAATTCCTTGATCTCTCTCTTCTCTTTCTGGTACCACTATGATGCAAATGTTGTCATGCTTGATGTTGTCTCAAAGGCTTCTTAAACTATCCTCATTTTGAAGGGGGAGATTTTTTCTTATTGCTGTTCTGATTGGCTGTCTTCTGCTATTTGATCCTCTATGTTGCTGACTTGATCCTCTGTTTCATCCAATCTGTTGATTTCCTCTAATGTACTTTTCATCTCAGATATTGTATTCTTCATTTGTGACTGGTTCCTATAATGTTTTGCATCTCCATTTTTATGTTTTATATCTCTGTATTAAAGTTCTTACTGAGCTCATCTACTCTTCCCCTAAGTAATTTGAGCATCCTTATAACCAGTATTTTGAACTCTGCATCTGATGTATTGCTTATCTCTATTTTGTTCTTTTCGTAGAGCTTTGTTCTGTTCTTTCAAGTGGGACATGCTTCTTTGTTTCCCCATTTTGGCTGCCTCTCCATGTTTGCTTCTATGTATTAGGCAGGGTTCTTAATTCTCCTGGTCTGAGTAGAGTGACTTTATGTAGTAGGTGTGCTATGGGACTCCTCGGCACAGACCTGAGAGGAGTCCAGCTGCAAGCCAAGTTCAATTGCAGCCTGCACACCTCCAGGGCTAGCTGGTAACAGTCACCAAGCAATCCACATATGGCTGCCACCCATGCTGAGCTCATATGTGCCTTGAGGGGCTAAGTTTGAAACCGAGGCTAGCTTCCACTAGTGCAAGACTTGGGGCTGCTCAGCAAGAGGTACAGGACATGTTGATGCCAGATGCTGTTTCTTCAGGTTTTGTGAGACTTTGAAAGATTTTATGTAAGTTCACAGTGACAGCCAAGAGCTCATTTGTATGGAATAAACCACTGGAAGCAGCTTGGGTGGGCCCACACGTTAGAAGAGGCATGGTCTCAGAGAATCCCCTGGGCTGAGAAACCTGTGTTATCCAGGTTGATGGCACCTGCGTCTGCAGTTTGGAAAGGGGGAAGGTTCAACAAAGGAACAATGGCATCTGTCTGCACCTCTGTCCTGGAGCCAGCCTCTCCTCCAGCCCTCTCCCTGAAGCCTGTCAACTCGAAGCATCCCCATATGTCCCTGATGCTCTGCAAGGAGCTGCCCCAGTGCTGGAGATCAGAGCAAGTGAATCTGTCAGTAGGTAAGGATAGGCATGGGCCCTTTAAGATGAAGGCCTCCACTTCCTGCAGCTCTTTGTCTCATTCAGCCGCAACCTCTGCTGGTTTTCACAGCCAGAGGTTGTGGGGACTTCTCTTCCCAGCATTGGAACTATGGACTGGGAAGTCAGTGTACAGCTGGGACCCCTTGCTCCTCAAATGGATGAGGAGGCTCTGCAGCCAAGACAACACTCCCAATTCTCCATCACCATATGTGGCTGTGAGACTGGGCCTTTGTCACTGCTCCTTCTACCATTTTGAGGTGACCTGTTATTTGAGGTGACCTAGTCATAGGGCTAGCCAGTCGTCTGGTGACTCCGCATCCTGGTTGCTCTGTATTTTTGTTATCATTTTGGTGTGCTTGTTAGAGGAGGCACACACAGCCTCTACCTTCTATGCCACCTTGAATCGAGTCTAAATTTGTACAACTTTTTAAATCTAAGTCATAACATTTTACATTTTTATAGAGTCTTAACACTTTTCATACATTTATTTTTTACATTAGTTTTATAAATCAGGTCCTTCACTTAGATAGACAGACTGGTTTCCCATCTTGGACCCTTCAAGTTTTAATTTTATGCTCAGCAACTAATATAACTCATATAAAATGGGTATAACTTTTGTTCTTGTGGGGATTAAATAGTTACTCTATAAAAAGGGCTTAACACAGTAGGCACTGACACAATTTTTGCTGTTATTTTTGTTTCTACTTTATCGATAAGAAATCTGAAGCTCTGAGAGAAAATAGTTTAAATGGGTGTTTTTCACACTTTTTCAACTTTTTGACTGGAATGCAAAGTCTGTATATGCACAATTCAATATACTTATACATTCATTTTATATGTATATATATATATATATATATATATATATATATATATATATATATATATATAATGAAACAAATGTTTCACTTTTCTTATATGTAGTATACTCCGATTTTTTTGTATTTGATCCTATTCTGTTTCTGACTTTATTTTTTAAGATGGTTGTAACACACTGAATTAATTTCCCCAAGTATAATTGAGTTATAACCAACAGTTTAAAAAAACATAACTGTGGTCACATAGTTAAGATTGAGAAACAATTGCTATAAATTATGTTATTTAGAATAATTGTTATGCAACAATAATCACATACTTTGCTGTGATTGTGGACTGTGGATTTGAGAATAATACTGTATCAATTTGAAATTTACTGACATTAATCACTGTGTGCCTTGAAGGTAACAGCTACATCTTACTTGGCCCTGATTCTTTATGACACCCAGTATGGTGCTTTGTACAGAGCAGTTATTTATCATGTTTGCTGGGAAATTTATGATTCTAAAAATTTTGATACTTTGGAGCTTTTCTATTGGTGAATATAGTCTTTGTATGTATAATATAGTTATTTTGTATTTAGATATGGAAGACAGACATGTTTCATGAAAAGAAATAAAGATTAGGTTTGGAAACCATTAATAAAACTTGTTTTGGTTGGTAAGCAAAATCTAGAAAGCAGTAATTCTACAAGAAAATAAAAAATGGTGAATCACAAGCTAGATATGTATTGGCAGTATTAAAACATCACAAATCAAGGATGGCCGAATTGCTCTTTGATACTCCACAGCTGATAAGTGAATGATTGATGATAATGACCAATGGTAAAGATCACAACAAAGAATATATTAGTGATGATCTGAATTTAGTTGAATTAATTAGGTGAACGTATGGATTAATAAATTATCCAGTAGCCTTAAAATAGCATTTCTAGCCATATTTTCCCATATGAAACTTTATATGAAATTGTTATTAAGAATTTATATTGACCCACTATTAAGTTACTCCACTTCTTCCTTCCTAACCCTCCAAAAAATGAAGCAAGACCTCTGGATAGTACAGAAATTGTGCAGGGATATTTTCACTAAAAATTTGTTTAAAATTTCTAACAATGTGAAATATTTTAAATATGTTTTTACTTATTATGTGTGTGTGTTTGTGTGTGTGTATATATATATATATATGTATGTATGTATGTATGTATGTATGTATATTAGTTTCATGTATATAGTACAGTGATTAGACATTTATATAGTGTATGAAGTGATCCCCTCAATTGCTCTAGTACTCATCTGGCTCTACACACAGCCATTACAATACTAATGACTACATTCTCAGTTCTGTACTTTACATCCCTATGACTGTTTTGGAACTGCAAATTTGTACTTCATCCCTTCACCCTTCTCAGCCAGTCCCCTAACTCCACTCTCCTCTGGCAATTACCAGATTGTCTTCTGTATCTGTGAGCATGTGTGTGTTTTTTTTGTGTGTGTGTGTGTGTGTGTGTTTGTTTTGTTTTTTGATTTTGTTTTGTAGTTTGTCTCTCTTATTCTTTAGATTCCACACATAAGTGAAATCACATGGTATTTACCTTCCCCGACTTGACATTTCACTCAGCATAATACCCTCTAGGTCCATTCATGTCATTGAAAATGATACGATTTCTTTTTTTTTTTTATTGTTGAGTAATATTCCATTGTATATATGTACCACTTTTTTACCCAATTGTCTATCACTAAGCACTTAGGTTGCTTCTATGTTTTGGCTATTGTGAATAGCGCTGCTATGAATATAGAAATGCCATTAATCTTTATGAATTAGTGCTTTGGTTTTCTAAAAAAATACCCTAAATTGTAATTCTTGGGTCAAAAGGTAGTTCTATGTTTAATTTTTTGAGGACTCTCCAAACTGTTTTTTTATTGCAGCAGTCCCACCAAGAATGCACGAAGGTTCTCTTTTCTCCACATCATTACCAACACTCACTGTTTTTTGATTGATTGATGATAGTCATTCTGACAAGTGTGAGGTGAAATCTCATGTAGTTTTGATTTGCATTTCTCTGATGATTAGTGATGTTGAGCATCTTTTCATATGTCTATTAGTCATCTAAATGTCCTCTTTGGAGAAATACCTATTCAGGTCTTCAGCCCATTTTTTAATTTGATTACTTTTTTTGTTGTTGAGTTGTATGAGTTCTTTACAAATTTGTTGATATTAATTTCTTATTAGATGTATCATAGGTAAATACCTTCTCCCATTCAGTAAGTTGTCTTCATTTTGTTGATACTTTCCTTTGCTGTGCAAAAACTTTTTAGTTTAATGTAGTCCCATTTATTCATTTTTTCTTTTCTTTCCCTTTTACAAAGAGCTGTATCATAACAAAATTACTAATAGTAATATCAGAGTTTAATGCCTATATATTTTTCTCTAGATGTTATATGGTTTTAGGTCTTGAAACCATTTTGAGTTTATTCTTGTATATGGTATAAGAGGTGGTCCAGTTATATTTTTTTGCATGTATCCATCTAGTTTTCCCAACATCATTTATTGAAGAGACTTTTACTCTGTTGTATACTCTTGCCTCATTTGTCATTTAGTAAATGAGCATATAGACGTGGATTTATTTCTAGGCTCTTTATTTTGATTCATTGATCTACATATCTGTTTTTATGCCAGTACCATGCTGTTTTTATCACTGAAACCTTATAGTATAGTTTGATATCAGCTAGTGTGATATATTCAATTTGTACTTCTTTCTCAAGCTTGCTGTGACTATTTGGGATCTTTTATTGTTCCCATATAAATTTTAAAATTATTTGTTTTAGTTCTCCAAAAAAATGCTATTGGTAAGTGTGGGTACCAGGCAAGATGGCATAGAGGGTAGAAGCTTTGTACCTCTCCTCTTGCAACCACATCAGAGTTGTGTTGACACCACAGAGCAAACAGGAAGCAGAGTCACCTGGGTTCTGGATGAACAGAGGCACTATGACTAGGAAGAGAAATAAAAAATCACCCTGCAATGGTAGGAGGGGATGGAGATGCAACACTGACCAGTCCCACGTGTTGAGACAGAAGCTGCAACAGCTGCATCTAGCAGATGCAGACATTCCTATTAAAGGGGCCGTGACTGTGAACTTTCAAAGTGACAAGGTTCATTTGCTCTGAGATCCAGAGCCAGGTCTGCTGCTCAGGGGGTTCCAGGGACATATGGGGAGTACACTGAGTTATTGGGCTTTGGGGTGAGGGCCAGAGATGAGGCTTTCTCTTGGGCAGAATTGCTGTTGGTATCCACTGATCCTCTGTTGAGCCCTTCCCACTCCTAACGTGTGGATGCAGTGCCTCCATAGCTGAAACTTCATCAAACTGGATAACGGAGGTCACTCTGCCTAGAGGATTCCCTGAAACTCTTCCCCTCAACTTGCAGCCATACCCTAGTCACATCCAGTGGTATCCTTGGCATACCTTGTGCCCCTTTCTGAGCAGCTCCAAACCCAATACTGGTGGAAACCTGCCTCAGTTTCTGGCATTGCCACTTGAGGCATCTCTAAGCACAGCATCTTTGGATTGCTTGTTGAATCTTAACAGGGGACCCCAGAAGAGCACAGACTGGGGCTAAACTTGGCCTTCAGCTGATCCCCTTTTAGGACTGTGCCACTGGAAACTTGCTACACAAAGCCACACTAATAATAATGGGAGACACAGGAGCTTTACTTAGTACAGAGAAACAGACATATAAAGGCAGCCAAAATGGGGAGACAAAGAAACATGTACTACATGAAAGAACAGAACAGAGCTCCAGGAAAAAATGGAGTCAAGCATTCTACCAGATGCAGAGTTCACAATATTGGTTATAAGGATGCTTAATGAACTTAGAGAAAGTATAGATGAATGTAGTGAGTACTTTAACAAAGAAACAAAAACATAAAATGAAGATGAAAATTATAATAGAATACAGTCAGAAATGAAAAATATAATATCTGAGATAAAGAGCAAATTAGAAGGAATCAAAAGAATGGATAAAGTGGAGGATTGAATCACTGACATAGAGGATGGGGTAGCAGAACAGCAACAACAACAAAAAATTATCCAAAAAATGAAGATAGTTTAAGTAGACTATGGGACAACATAAAGTGTAACAACATTTTCATCACAAGGGTACCAGAAGGAGAATAGAGAGAGAGCAAGGAGCTGAAAACCTATTTCAAGAAATGAAGAAGAACTTCCCTAACCAGGCAAAGATAATATACATATAAGCCCAGGATGTCCAGAGAGAACCAAATGGGCCCACACCAAGTCACAACATAATTAAAATGCCAAAGTTAAATACAAAGAGAGAATCTTAAAAGCAGCAAGATAAAAGTACTTAGTTACCTGCAAGGGAGCGTCCATAAGACTGGCAGCTGATTTCTCAAAAGAAACTTTGTAGGACTTGGTATGAAATATTTAAAGTGATGAAAATCCAGGATCTACATCCATGAGTACTTTATCCATCAAAGCTGTCATGTAGAGTTGAAGGACAGATTAAAAGCTTCTTAGATGAGAAAAAGCTAAAGGAGTTCATTACCACCAAGCCTGAAATACAGGAAATGTTGGAGGGACTTCTTTAAGAAGAAAAAAATATGTATCAAAAGTATAAATAAAGAATGGCGATAGCTACATATCTATAAACAAGAATTTCAATTGAAAAAGAACTAAGTGCTCCAATCAATAGAGAAGGTGGCTGAGTGGATAAGAAAACAAGACCTTAACCTAGGCTGACTACAAGAGACACACAAACTAAAAGTAAGGGGATGGAAAAAGACATTTCATGATGGGTCTAGAGGACATTGTGCTGAGTGGAGTAAGTCCGATAAAGATGAATGCTATATATTGCACATATATGAGGAATCTAAAGAACAAAATAAACACAACAACAACAAAAACAGAAACAAACTCACAGATAGGTTACTAGTTGGGAGGGATTTGAGGGGTCAGTGAAAAAGGGCAAAAGGAAAAACTACAAATGGATAGTTACAAAATAGTCATGGAGATATAAAGTGTAGCATAAGAAATATAGTCAATAATTTTATAATAAATATGTAAGAAAAATTCCATTAGCATTTTGATAAGTATTGCATTGAATCTGTAGATTGCTTTGGGTAGTATGGCCATTTTAACAATGTTGGTTCTTTCAACCTATGTGCATGGTTTATGCTTTCATTTACTTGTATCTTCTTTAATTTATTTTTCAGCAACTTATCATTTTCTGAGAACAGGTCTTTTATCTCCTTGATTAATTTGATTTCTAGGTATTTTGTGGATTTTGATGCAATTGTAAATGGGATTGCTTTTAATTTCAATTTCTGATAGTTCATCATTGGTGTAAAAAAATGCAACTGACTTCTGAATATTAATTTTGTATGCTGCTACTTTATTGAATTCATTTATCAGTTCCAATAGGGTTTTTGTAGAATATTTAGGGTTCTCTATATAAAGTATCATGTCATCTGCAAATAATGATGGTTTTACTTCTTCCTTTCCAATTTGGTTGACCTTTTTCTTTCTTTTTTCTTATTTGTCTTGATTGCTGTGGCTAGGCCTTCCAATACTATGTTGGATAGAAGTAGTGAAAGTGGACATCCTTGTCTGTTATTGACCTTTAAAAAATCATTTTTAGCCTTTCCCCATTGAGTGTGATGTTAGCTTTAGGTTTGTCATATATGGCCTTTGTATGTTGAGGTATGTTCCCTCTATTCTCATTTTGCTGAGTTTTTTTTTTTTATCATAAATGGATGCCAGATTTTGTCAAATGCTTTTTATGCATTTACTAATATGACCATATAATTTCTATCTTTCAATTTGTTAATGTGCTATATATATCACATTAATTGATTTGTGAATATTAAACCAACCATGCATCTCCAGAATAGATCGAACTTGATCATGGTTATGATATTTTTAATGTATTGTTAAATTCAGTTGGCTAATATTTTCTTGAGGATTTTTGTATCAATGTTCATCAGGGATATTGGCCTATAGTTTTCTTTTTTGTAATGTCTTTGTCTTGTTTTGGAATTAGGGTAATGGTGGCCTTGTAAAAAGATTTAAGGAGCATTCTGTTCTCTTGAATTTTTTGAAATAGTTTGACAAGCATAGGTGTTAATTCTCTTTGAATGATTGGTAAAATTAACCTATGAAGCCATCTGGTCTGGGACTTTTGTTTTTTGGAAGTATTTTGATTAATGATTCAATTTTCTTGGTGGTAATTGGTCAGTTCAGATTTTCTGTGTCTTCTTAACTCAGTCTTGGGAGATGGTATGTTTCTAGAAATGTGTCCATTTGTTCCAAATTGTCCAATTTGTTGACATATAATTGCTCATAGTATTATTATTATTATTATTATTATTATTATTATTATTATTATTTAGAATTGTTTGTATTTCTGTGTGGTCCATAAATACTTCTCATCTTTTATTTCTGAATTTATTTACATGAGTCTTCTTTTTTTCCTGATGAATCTTGTTAAGGATTTATCAATCTTATTTTTCCTTTCAAAAAGCTTTTGGTTTCATTAATCTTTTGTATTATTTTTCTAGACTTTATTTCATTCATTTCTGCCATGACCTTTATTATTTCCTTCCTTCTACTCACTTTGGGTTTTGTCTGCTGTTCTTTTTTTTAGTTCTTTTCATTGTAAAGTTAGATTGTTTATTTGAGATTTCTCTTGTTCCTTGAGGTAGGCTTGTATTGCTATGAATTTCCCTTTTAGGACTGCTTTTGCTGTCCAATACATGTTGAGGTGTTGTGTTCTTATTTTCATTTGTCTCTAGGTATCTTTTAATTTCTTTCTTGATCTCATTGTTAACACATTCATTGTTTAGTAGCATATAATTTAGCCTTCATGTGTTGGTGTATTTTCTGATTTTTTTCTTGAAGTTGATTTCTAGTTTCACACCAATGTGGTTGCAGAAGACACTTGATATTATTTCAGTCTTCTTAAATTTATTGGGATTTGTTTCATAACCTAACATATGGTCTATCCTGGTAAACATTTCATATGCACTTAAGAAGAATGTATCTTCTGCTGCTTTGGGGTGAAACTTTCTGAAAATATCAATTAGACCCAACTGTTCTAGTGTGTCATTTAAGATTGCTATTTCCTTGTTGATTTTCTGTCTGGAAGATCTGTCCATTAGTGTTAATAGGGTGTTAAAGTGCCTTATTATGAGTGTATCTCTCTTTTTATTTTGGTCTATAATTGCTTTATATGTGAAGGTACTCCTATGTTGGGCACATATATATATATATATATATATATATATATATATATATATATATATACTAGGATTATGTCCTCTTATTGTATTGATCCTTTTATCATTAGGTTATGCTCTTCTTTGTGTCATTATAGATTTTGTTTTAAATTCTACTTTGTCTGATATAAGTATTACTACCCTGGCTTTATTTTTTTCATTTCCATATGCATGAAATGTCTTTTTCCATCCCTTTATTTTCAATCTGTGTGTCATTTGATCTGAAGTGGGTCACTTGTAGACAACATATGTATGAGTCTTGTTTTTTTATCTATTCAGCTACCCCATGTCTTTTGCTTAGAACATTCAATCCATTTCATTAAAAGTGATTATTGATAAGGACATAGTTATTGACATTTTATTATTCATATTTATGTTTTTTTCTTCCCCTTCATTTTACAGAAGTCCCCATAGCATTTCTTGTAACACTGGCCTGGCTTGGTGGTAATAAATGTCTTTAGCTCTTTTTTGTTTGCAAAGCTCTTTATATCACCTTCCATTTTAATTCATAGCCTTGCTGTATAGAGTAGTCTGGATTATATGTTCTTGTTTTTCATCGCTTATATATTTCTTGCCAGTTCCTTCTGGCTTGCAAATTTTCTGTTGAGAAATTAGCTGATATTTTTATGGAGGTACCCTTGGAAGTAACTGGCTGCTTTTCTCTTGCTGCTTTTACAATTCTCTTTGTCTTTAACTTTTATCATTTTAATTGTGATATGTCTGGGTATATATCTTTTTGGGTTCTTCTTGCTTGGGATTCTTTGTACTTCCTGGACTTGTACACCTCTTTCTTTTGCCAGTTTAGGGAAGTTTTCTGTCATTATTTTCTCAAATAGGTTCTCAATTCCTTGTTCTTTGTCTTCTCCTTCTGATATTCCTATGATGCAAACATTGGTATGCATTATGCTGTCCTGAGGTCTCTTAAACTCTTTTTTTTAAATTTTTTTTTTGCTGTTTTGATTGGATGTTTTCTGCTACCATGTCTTTCAACTCTCTGATTCAATCCTCTGTTTCACCTAGTCTACTGTTGATTCCTTCTATAGCATTGTTCATTTCAGTTATTGTATTCTTCATTTCTGACTGAATTTTTTGTTTCTGTCATTTTTAGTGCTTACTATCTCTCTATTGATGTCCTCACTGAGATAATCTATTCTCTTCCTAAGCATTAAACATTGTTATAATCAGTATTTTGAATGCTGTATCTAGTAGGTTGCTTGCCTCCATTTAATTTAGTTTTTTTTTTTTTCTGGAGTTTTTTTCTGTTGTTTCATTTGTGGCATGTTTCTTTGTTTTCTCACTTTAGTTGCCTCTCTGTGTTCATTCCTATGTATTAGGAAGACTTATATCTCCCAACTTTGCACAGATGACCTTATGTAGTAGATGTTCTGTGTGGCCCATTGGTGCAATCTCCCTGATCACCTGTGCTGGGGACTCCTAGTGTGTATGTATACATATACATATGCATATACATATATACATATATATATATACACACACATACATATACATACATACACATACATAGATACATACATATACATAGTGTGTTGTATGTATTCTGTTGTACTTAAAGCTTGATTGCTATTACCATGTCAATGAAAGGGATTGATGCTTGGGCTGAATGGCTGTGAGGATTGGCCATGCCCATAGGGTATGGGCTGCTGTGTGGGGGCTGACTCCAGGGAGTGTGATTCACCCCAGCAGGCTCTTGTACCTATTGAGACCATTTTTTGGATGTGCTACTTATGGGGCTAGTTACGTGGTGCTCTATTGTGATCTGATGCAAGCCTTTGGGTGTGTTGGTTCTGTGGCTCCTTGAGGGGCTCTCATGTAGGTCAAGGTCAGCCATTCCCCTTGATTGCTTGGGGATTCTTTGTAGGACCTATAAAACTATCTGTGGATGGTTGCTGTTTGTGCTGGATCTGGAGGCAAATGGGACTGACTATGTTGTGTACTTAGTTCTGATTACTCTCAGTACCAAACTTGGGGATGCTTATCAGAGAGACTAGTGTACCTCAAGGCCTGAGGCTGCCTGCCAGCTGCCCATAAGACTCCACAGCTGTAAGAGTTGGGTAGTGAAAGGACTCAGGGAATCATCAGGGTAAAGTGAGCAGATTTTACTTGGCCAATGCAGAGTCAGTTTTCTTGTCAGTGCTGACTCTATGGCTTCCTTTAAGTCTCAGATCACAGCAAGGCCAGCATGTGCTCACTTTAGGCCCACAGACACCTGAGATCTGTTCAAGAAATACTGTAGCTTGGGTAGGGGTTTGTGGCCCACCACCAAAAGTCTCTCTCAAGATACATTGGTCTGTATGAGCTGCATGAGCTGAGAGCTGTTATTTGTTGTTGAATTTGCAGCCCAGGGAAATCAAAAGGTGGAGCTGGCTGCCTGGGAAAGGGCCTGCTGTGGGTAATTTGTAGGTTGAGTGGTATAGGATGGCAGGGAAACACTGGATGGAATGGGCCGATCTCACTGGGCCAAAGCAGATACAGAATTATTGACTGTGCTGAGCATACAGGCTTCTGTAAGTCACGAATCAGCAAGTCCAGCTGCCATCCATGTCGGACCTGCAGAACCCCACAGTCCCCTTAAAAGACACTGCAGATTGTGCTGGTGGCAGTGGCCCACCACCAAAAGTCTCCCTGAAAACATGTGGACCATGTTTAGGCCATTGCCTGTGGTAAATGCACCCAAGGAAAGGGGCAGGGTAGGGCTGGCTGACCAGCAATGTGTCCAACAGGAATCATTTGTGAATTGGGTGGGGCAAGGTCTCAGAGAGATGCAAGGTAGAGTGAGCTGATCTCACATGGCCAATGAATTGACTGCTCAGGGGGAGGGTTCAACATGGGCAAGATGGCACCCATTTGTAGACTAGCCTACAGGGTCTTCTGACAAAGAAACAATGGTAGCTGTTCTTCCAGCTCATGCCCTGGCACCACACAGCTCAGTCTTTTTCCTGTATGTCTCTTGCATCTCCCAAGTTGCCAACCCTCCACTGGCACCCATGGTGGGTGTTTGTGAGTTAGTCTATGTGCAAACCTCTAAGTGGCACATCAGGGTTTTTAGGTTTCTTCCATCTCACCTGGACGGTCAGTTTCCAATTATTTTTGTAGTCAGATTTTGTGGCAAATTCTCTTCTTGGGACTGGAACCATGGGCTGGGGAGCCCTTGTTTGGGACTAAGGCCCCTATCTCCTTTAGGGAGACCTTTGCAGCCATGCTCTCCCTCCAGGTGCTCAACTATCACATTTGAGATAGGGACCAGCCTGGTTCACATCTGCATCCCTCCTACTTGTCTTCATGTGTTTTTTTCTTTATAGCCTCAGATGTATGTGTTATGATCAGCTAGACTTTAGGTGGTTCTCCATGTTGTTTGTTTTATTTGGTTGTAAATTTAATGAGGTCCTGGGAGGAGGTGAACTCCACTTTTACCTAGCCTGCCATCTTGATCACCTCTTTCTCCTTTTTTTTCAGGGACTTTGATTATATTTATAATACACTGTGTGGCATTGTCCCACAGTTCACTAATTTCTCTGTTCATGTATTTTGATTCTGTTTTCTCCTTTTATTATGTTTGGATAGTTTCTATTTCTGGCCTTTGAGTTTGCAAATCATTTCATTTGTAATATTCCATTTGTTGTTAATCATATCTAGTGCTTTTTTATCCTGTATGTTTTATTTTTTAACTCTAAAAGTCTGATATGACTCTTTTTTATATTTTCAAACTATTATATAACTATTTGAACATATAAAATACTGATATAATAAATATTTTAGTGCCTTTGTCTGCTAATTATAACATCTATGCCAGTAATGATTTTTTTTTTATTGAGGTGAAATTCACATAACATAGAATTAACCATTTTAAAGTGCACAATTCAGTGGCATTTAATATGTTCACAATGGTATGCAAGTATCACTTCTCTCTGGTTCCAGCATTTACTTATATCATTGCTATTTGCTTTTTATGTCATATATTTTGTTGAGTACTCAGTTCCTCTATCACTTCCTTCTTTTGTGTTTAATTGATATTTTTTACTAATATATTTATACAACCATCTTATTTTTTTTCTGTGTGCTATTTATATTTTTTCCTAGTGGTTACTTAGAAATTACAATTAATATCTTAAGTATATAATAATCCAATTTTATTTAATACAAATTTAGCCTCAGTAGTATTTACAACTCCTTCTACATAGCTCTCTCTGTATCTGCCTCTTTGTTTTTATTGTCACATAGTATGTCTTTATACACTGTATGCCCATCAAAATACACTTACAGTTACTTAGGCATTTGTCATTTAAATCAAATAAAAAAAATGAAGAATCCTAAACAAAAATAATAGTTGGTTTTATACTTACCTATGTACTTATCTTTAACAATATTGTTTTTTTTTTTTTTTCATATAGCTTTGAATCACTGTTTAGTGCTCTTTCATTTCAATTTGAAGTATTCTTTAGCATTTCTTACAGTGCTGGAGTCCCTTACTTTTTAAAATATGGAAATGTCTTAATTTATGCTTCATTTTTGAAGAGTAGTTGTGCCAGAAATAGAATTCTTGGTTTACAGATTTTTTTTTCCTTCAACACTTTAAATATGTCTTTTAGTTCTTGTCTCCATGGTTTCTGACGGGAAATCTGCCATTAATCTGAGTAAGCTATCTTGTATGTGACAGATCACTTCTCTTTTGTGCTTATCAAGATTCTCTCTTTCTTGTTCTTGGCTTTTAATAGTTTAATTACAATGTATCTCAGTGTGAATTTTTTTGTGTGTATTTATCACACTTAGAGATTTTGGGCTTGCAGAATATATATATATATATATATATATATATATATATATATATATGTATATATATGTAAGTACAACAGAATATATATATATATGTATATATATGTATACATATGTATACATATATACATATACATATACATATACATATACATATATATATATATATATATATATATATATATATATATATATATATTCTGTTGTACTTACTATCTCTCTATTGAAGTCCTCACTGAGATAATCTATTCTCTTCCTAAGCATTAAACATTGTTATAATCAGTATTTTGAATGCTGTATTAGTAGGTTGCTTGCCTCCATTTAATTTATTTTTTTTTTCTGGAGTTTTTTTTCTGTTGTTTCATTTGTGGCATGTTTCTTTGTTTTTTCACTTTAGTTGCCTCTCTGTGTTCATTCCTATGTATTAGGAAGACTTATATCTCCCAACTTTGCACAGATGGCCTTATGTAGTAGATGTCCTGTGTGGCCCATTGGTGCAATCTCCCTGATCACCTGTGCTGGGGACTCCTAGTGTGTATGTATACATATACATATGCATATACATATATACATATATATATATACACACACACATACATATACATACATACACATACATAGATACATACATATACATACATATACATACGTATGCATGCATACATACACATATATATATATATATATATATATATATATATATATATATATATATATATATGTATGTATGTATAATTTCATATATATCTCAAACCTGGGAAATTTTTGGCCATTTTTTTTTCTAAAATTCTTGCTCCCCCCTATTTGTTTGCCTCTCCTTTTTGGACTCCTACTTTTCTCTCTCTTGGAATTAATATTTTTAATGGATCTGTATTTAAGTTCCCTGAGTCTTCTGTCTGCTCAGTTCTGTTGTTGAAAACCTCTAGTGAAGATTTTATGTCAATTATTATACTCACAGCTTCAGAATTTCTATTTGGTTCTTTTTAACTACTTTCTTCCTCTTTATTTATATTCTCTATTTGTTGAGACGATTTAATTCTCATTCCATTTCTTTTTTCATAGTTTGCTTTCTCTTTTTAAGCACATACAAAACAACTGTTCTAAGTATTTGTGTAGTAAGTCCAACACGTTGGCTTCCTTAAGGATAATATGTATTAATCAATTCACTTTTCTCTGTGTTTAATCCATGTTTTCTTGTTTTGTTTCATGCCTCATGTTTTTGTTGTTGTTAAAACTTGAACGTTTGAATATTATAACATGGTAACCCTGGATATCAAATTTTCTCCCTCCCACTGTTTGTTGTTGCTGCATTCTGTGGGTTTTAGTTGTTATTTTTCTGTTTGTTTACTGACTAATCTAAACTATTTTTGTTAGAAATGCATTCTGTTGTGTGTAATCTCTGAAATCTCTCTCTCTTTCTTTTTAGCTTAATGGTCATCTAGTGGTTTGATGGATTTCTGTAAATACCTGGAGGAAAACAAATTATAATACTTCTTGGACTTTGCTCATTGGTTCTGTATTGCGTCACTCCTTTAATGTTTAACCAGGCCATTTACAACACTGTCATAACCTTCACTTCCTGTTTTCAGTGAGTGTAATGATAAGCCAGTGGTGAAAGCTTAATGTTTCCTCTTTCTTTTCTGAATATGCATCCTGTTCTGGGTATTTGTGTGTTTTTTTTAGAGTCCATGATACATGTGGGAGTTTTTCAAGTTCTTATCTCTGAAAGTATCTCACTCTCCAGCTTTTCTTCCCAGTCTTTCTGCATGTCTGCGTCTGTTGTTTGACACAAGAATAGTCTTTTGTCCTCGAGGGCAGTGGCTTGTTAATTTGACATTTAAAAGTTCTGAGGGATAATCTCTGTGTAGCTTTTTCCATGAGAAATTTTAAGTTAAGTTAAACAAAAGCAAGCCTCTTGCATCAATACTTCTGGGATCTCCCAGACAGATCAAAACAGACAAATACAGTTCCTTAAAAGCAATGTCTATTGTGCTCCCTCCAGAACTAGGGACCTACACAGGAGTGTGGGCTGTCATCAAGACTGCCACCAAGCCAGAGAGAAACATGGAACAAGAATAAGTTGAAATACCTCAAAGCTCTTTTATATTTCGATCACCTCTTTCTTGACCAAACATATGCTTGGTTTCTATAAATCTCTGAATATTTGACAAATTTCCAACTAAATTGATTCTGAAAATTTTTGCTCCATTTATGTTGTTTTTATGGAGTGACTGACCCTTCAAGTTTTCTAGCCCACTATCTTCACTGATGTCCACCAGTAATAGATTGTTATTGATTGATTGATTAATTGATTGATATCTTCATTATGAGTTGTGTTTTTCTATTTCTTTATATGCCTATTGATTTTTTATTGGCTGCCAGACATTGTAAATTTTATCTTATTGGATCTTAGGTTTTTTTTTTTCCTTTTCTTTTTTTCTTTTGTATCTCTAGGGATATTCTTAGGCTTTGTTTTGTGGCTGTGTTATTTGGGAACAATTTGATTTTCTTCAGTTTTTGTTTTTAAGCTATTTAGTCAGATCCACAGAATTGCTCAGTCTATGCCTAAAGTTTCCTCACTGTTATGGACTGAATTGTACCCACCCTCATATTCATATGTTGGAGCCCTAAACTCCAATGTGATTGTATTTGGAGATAAGGCCTTTTGGGAGATAATTAAGGTTATATAAGGTCATAAAGATGGGATCTTAATCCAACAGAATTGATATTCTTATAAGAAGAGTAAATTCACCAGAAATCTCTCTCCACGTAAGCACAGAGGAAAAGCCATGTTAGGGCACAGCAAGAAGATGGTAATCTATAAGCCATGAAGAGAACTTTCACCAGGAACTGAATTGGCCATTACCTTTCTCATGAACTTCTAGCTTCTAGAATTGTGAAAAAATCAATGTCTGTTGTTTAAGCCACTCACTCTGTGCTATTTTTATGGTAGCCTACCAGATTAGTAAACCCACACTGAGACAGATCCCCTCTCTGTACTCTACCCAATAGCCCATGAATCATAAAGTTTTCCTATGTTAGTTGTAGGGAGAAGCACCATTCCCAGCCTTGTGTGAGCTGGTACTTCCAGTACTTCTGTGTGGTATTTTCTCTAACCTCTAATAGTTTCTCACACACATGTACTAATCAGTATGCAAGTGAATACCTGAGTATTCATTTGAGAATACTCAAGTCAAATGAATACTGCAGATCTCTGAATTCTCTCTTTGTAAATCTCTTACTTCTTACTCTGTCCTATGAACTATAGCTGCCTGTTCTCCCTAGACTCTCATCTCCATCATCTCACCTTGGAGAGTTTTCTGATCTCTGCCTGCATTTTGCTTCCCTGCACTATGCCCAGGAGAGTTTCTCAAGGTAGTAACTGGGACAATCATAGGGCTCATTGTGTTTGATTCCCATCTTGATGGGATCAGTGTCTTTCCTTGCCTTATGAACAGTGTCTTGAAAATTGTCGATTCATATAGCTAGCCCATTTGGTATACGTTTCAAGCAAAGAAATAAAGCTGGTCTTTGTTAGTACTTTTTGTCAGAAGTGGAAGTTCCTCACATTCATTATAAACTTGATCTTAAGCAGTCATTCTCTTTCTGTTTTCTAATACAAAAAATAATGGCAACACAGCATTATCATGAACATTAAGTAATGTATCATGTTTATCAGTAGAAGACTATAGTGTGAAAATGATAAAATTAAATTCAAAGAAATATAGATCACAGCACTAGATATTCTAGAAATTAGATAACCAGGAATCTAGAGATTAGTTTTGTTATGGAAAATAATTTCAAGTAAAATAGAGCATTCTCAAAATGTTGGTGACTACCTATGGTTTTGTAGAGAAAAAGGATATTGAAAATATTAGTTTTGCTAAATATAAAACATATATTTTTATTTTATTACAGTTTTAAAAAAGAGTCTCATTTTATTTGTGGTGTGAGTGTTTTTTTCAAGACTCAGTGATGTTATGAACAGATTTGTTGCTCTGTCTCTTTAGGCAGGAAGAATTTGAGTGTTAGACTGATTATCTAAGTGACATTGGTTGTTGCAAGTTGACTTCTCACACAGTTATTTTTCAGGTCTATTTACACCTGCGATTTGGGAGTGACAGTTTATATAATGTTCATTTTAGGCAGTGATAAGCTTCCTTCTTGTTCATGTCCCAAAGTGGAGTCCTTCTTTATGATAAATGAGGACCCAGAACATAAATCTGACAATTTCTAGTGTTCAATCTTACTTCAAACTTTAGTTCCCTGTTAGAATGAATTTTTTTGTGTGGGGGAGAAAGCACTATTCAACTAGACTCAACAGAGTAATCTTTATGGAGGAGAAAATTCCCCACTGGTTTCACTGCTATTGTTCCCGTATTGCTTTAAGCTTCATTTCTCTGCTTGGTCTTGGATATCTTGCTGCTGACAAAGAATGTAAAAGTCATGTTAGTCTCTGGGGCAAGTTATCTTATTTCTGTCACCTTTATTACAGTTGCATTTCTATTCTCACCATGCAACTATATCTCTCTTCTCACAGTTCTCATATTTTAAACTCTGTCTGGTGCTAAGTTGATGAAGCTCTCATTATAAACATTATTGTTTTGAAACCCACATTTTTATTTTCAGATTTTACACAAGGGTCTTATAAAATCTATAGAACTCACAACTATATGAGACTATAGAAGCTGCCTTTGGCCATTGTTTTCTCTTTGTAGGACTCCCTTCTACAAATTGTTCATTCATTGTTAGTCAGCTATTCTTTAATTAAAAATATTTTTCCCTTTACTAAGTGATAAGTAATATGCAAGGTAATAGAGGTAAAATAGAGAGTGAAAATAGAATATAATTCAACTTCTGTTTGAAAATGCCAAGGGATAGGTATTCACCATGTTTGGCAGCACTTCATTTTTTAAATTCGAATTGCTAAACAAGTTGTACATAGATAGAGATACAATTTATCTCCATATAATTTCTAACATCATCTCTACTACCATTCCTACTGCTAACCTCTGGAGAATAATTCTCCTCATTTTCCAAAAGAAAATTTTATTAAAGTACAATTTTACCTCTTTGTATCAGCATGGCAACTGAACTTTCTAAAAGTGACTCTAGAGGCAAAGACAGAATCATGCAGCTGTGTAGTCAGAACTAGTGGAAGATAAAAATAAATCTGTACTAGTATAATATCCCAATGTATGGGAAGATTTTGTCAGTACAAATTGAATTACATAAGAACAAAAAAAGAAAATGTGAATCTGGCCACTCACTGCTTTATGTAATCCAAAGCAGCTTTTCTGAAATACCAGTTGGTGTACATAGAACTACTCTACTGATACTTATAATTTCCACTTCTAGAAACAAAATGCCAGTCTTACATTTAATTGTCCCATGTCAATGTTTGTGACCAAGTCTCTTTAGAATAATGCAACATTGAGATGACTTTAGGAAGTGGCTTTGAAAACATTTTTACAGTGATTTATGAGCTCAGGAAACATTTCATCATAGTAGCAGGCTAGGAATATTAAAATGCCAATATGTGTTCATTTTTGTAGGCAGTAAACACTCTAATAGTTGATTGACAGAATGTATAAGTCAGATGTTCCAGAGACTTGATGAAGTTACAAAATATCCAAAAGACGATCTTTCATCATTTATTGGTATTTTCTGAGCATATGAGAATTAGGATAAATGTAGAGTAATTAGTGCATCAGGACATTCCTCCCACCAGAAATGTGGTTCCATTTTCCATATGTGTGATGGAAATTTACCTCTTCACACCCAATGATAGCTTTTGTTTCACATATCTTTTGCTTCAATATCTGTTTTTAAAAACTTCTATTGCATGCAGTCTCATCTTTGAAGATTTCTTAATATTTTTTTAAATGAGGATGACAGTTTTGGCATATTTTAGGAATCAATTTCATTTTTCAGGACTGATCAAGCACTTAGAGTCAAAATGTTTTATTCAGTATCTTTAAAATAAACACAGTAGTAAAAAAATAAAACCTTAAAATTTAACATAGACATGTTGCACACCCTACATTCAGGTTCAGAAGCCCAGAGTTTACATGGACAAATAATTTAAGAATTAACTTATCAGCTATTTATTTGAAAGAAACCCAATGGTTCTATTTGTCTGAAATGGAACAGTGTGATATGATTGACAAAATATGCAAAGTAAACTGACTTACAGCATCCAAAAGAAGGCAGGTAAGCATTACTTAGTAGGCCAAACCATACTTTCTATATGAAAATCGTGCTTTGCTGAACTCTAGATGTAAATCTTCCTTTAGCTGTAACTTATGTCCATTCAACAATCCATCTCTCAATCAGTTCCAATTCCAGGTAGTTTAAATGATTGTTGTTTCCTGGTCCACCTCAGAATATAAATGGAAATGGTCAGCAGTATACAATTATGACTTCTTTCTAAGAGAGAAGGGATAATTTATTTTGTTCAATCCAGATGTTATAACAAGAGTCAGATAGAACTTGAGCTGTGAATGAATATTCATAGAGTTTAATTCCAACTACTCAGAGTAAATATTAAAACAAAAATATGTAATTCTGTTTTGAACACTAAATCCTATTGCCAAAAAGATCTATAAAATTATAACTTCTAAAGAATTAATCTTTATTGATAATAAAGGCATAAAATTATACTAACAGGAATCTTAAAATTCTGTTTGCTTATGTTTCTTTTTGGTTTCTCCTTTGCAAATTTTCTTTGTTACTGATAATGAACTTAGGCATCAATATAGCAACAACTTTTCAGAGAGAATTATCATGTAACACAGAAAGCAATGTCAGCCATACACAAACTCATTATTTCTTTATATAATTGGTGTGAAGAAACCCTGATTTCATTAGACATACTATTATGAGAAAAAGAGATAATTATAATCTCATGGCCAATAAAACAATGAAGACATAAATTTTGATTATTCTTCTTGTTAAACTGACAAGCAATGGCTTTTTGAGGAAATAATCATCTCTGAGTTTAAAAGGTAACATAGCTCTTGAAAATAGCTCTAATTTTTAAACATGTCTTTTTGAGAACATGTTTCATTTCTCTTGGGTGAATACCTAGGAGTGGAATTGCTTGATCATAGTGTAGGTGTATGTTTAACCTTATGACAAACTGCCAGACTGATTTATAAATTGGTTTACCATTTTATACTCCTACCAACAATATGTAGAAGTCAGGTTGCTCTAACTCTTTGAAACATTTGAAGGTAACAGTCTTTTAATTTTGGCAATTCTAGTATGTGTGTGTAGTAGGAAATTCTGTTGGACAGTACTGGCCTAGATGCTAGTTTTTTATGCCAGGCTCTACAGGGTGAATATTAGGTATATGTTTGGAGCTTTAAAAAAATTAAGATGTATTTGTTTTTATTCTTAAAATTTAAGGAAACTTAACTGTAAAAAAAAAAAAATAGACAGGACACAGCTTTAACATAATCTGACATATACTCATTTGTAATTACCTAGACAGTACATATTAGAGTTTTCTCAAATTTCAAATATGTATGTTATTTTAGACAAGAGCTTTCTTTAATAATGTATGTGTCAATATCTGTGAAGAAAAGATGAATGTTTGAAGATGTTCCTGTTTCTCTTTCAGGCAGAATGTTCTGGGACTTGCTCTATTTCTGTTCCAGATCTTCTTTGATACTTCAAATACCTCTGTATTCCTGGACATTCTACATCTACATTGACTTTTCCCTTATAACCTTATTTGTATGCAATTTTATGTATTGATAAACTATCTTACAGATTGAGAGCACCATACAAATTTTAAAAAGTCTTAAAATAAGTTAATAGAAATGAAACAGAATCAAAATATTAAAAAGAGTAATTACACAGACAGTACAGTAAAAAATTTGTTTGAAAAGCACCAGAAACTAACAAAATTATCTTGTTTTAAAATTTCTGAGTTGACCTATCTACTTTGCATTTAGGAGTTCATTCATGATAATAGGAATGGGCTGTAGAAACTGTAAGATCACAATTAAATGCTGCTATTTTATCAAATTAATTCTCAGTTATTTTAAATAAATTTGCATTGAACTTAATTAAAGTTTAATATAATATTTAAATAAGATGGTAAAATTTGATAATAATTTACAAGTTAGCACCATTAACTTCTATTTTTTTTTTCATTAAAATTATGGGGGTCCTTGATTAATAAAATCAAATAGGTTTAAAGTGTACAGTTCAATAATATGTCCTATGTATGTTATATTGTGAATTCATTATCTAAAGTTAAATTTCCTTTCATCACCAAATATTTGATACCCTTATTTTTCCCCTTCCTCCCCCTTTTCGTTTGGTAACCACTAATCCACTGTTCATGTCCATGAGACACTGTCGTGTTTTTTTTTTTTTTTTTCTTGCTTTTGGTTTTATATCCCACATGTAAGTGATATCAGGTGATTTTCAACTTTTTCTTTCTGGATTATTTTGCTTAGCATGATTATCTCGAGGTCCATTCATGTTGTCACAAATGGCAGTATTTCATCTCTTCTTATGGCTGAGTAGTATTCCTTTGTACATATGTACCACCTCTTCTTTATCCAGTCATCTATCAAAGGGCATTTGGGTTATTTCCATGTCTTGGGCTGCATGTATCTTTATGGATAAATGTTGATGTTGTATATTCTATGGGTTTAGACAAAGGTAAAATGACATCTGTCCATCATTATATCATACAGAGTATTCTCACAGCCCTTAAAATGCTCCATACTCTGCCTATTCATTTCTCACTCTCAACCACTGGCAATCACTGATCTTTTGATTTTTTCCATAATTTTGCCTTTTCAGAATGTCATAAAGTTGGAATCATACAGTATGTATCCTTTTTAGATTATCTACTTTCACTTAGTAATGTACATTTAAGGTTCTTCCATGTATTTCCATGCCTTGATAGCATATTTCTCTTTAACACTGACTAAAATTGACTTGTCTGATTGTACCACAGTTTTGTTTATCTATTCACCTATAAAAGGATATCTTGATTGCTTTAAGTTTTTGAAATTATGAAAAAAGCTGCTGTAAACATCTATGTTCCAGTTTTTGTGTGGGCATAACTTTTCAACTCCTTTGGTTAAATGCCAAACAATGCAATTACTGGATCCTTTTTTTTTGAGTTTTATAAAAAATCCACCAAACTGTCTTCCAGAGTGGCTGTACTAATTTGAATTCCCACCAGAAATGTATGAGAGTTCCTGTTGCCCCACATCCTTGTCAGAAGATAAATTTTTTATATTTTTGGAGTGATTATCAAATCTAATATTTGCTGCTTTAAAATGTCACCACAATCTTTATAGATCTATACTGCTTCTTACCAAGTTGATGAATATACATGAGTTTATTTTTTGTTAATGTATAATTTTGCAATGGTCTTCCTACAAAAATTGAGCATGTTTTCCCCAGGAAGATAACTTTTAAAATTATACTTTTGTCCATAAAAAATATTCTTACACACAAGAAGTAAAAAAACTTAGAATTGGCTTTATTATCCAAAATGGTAGAGAAAATTTTAAGAACTATTTCACGTGTCAAGTTTTCAAAATATCAGTAACATTTATATAAATTAGAGAATCTCTTATATATATCTTATGTATATATTAAAAATTAGGCACATATAAAATATTTGAGGGAAATAAAAACACAATGAAAAGAAAATTAATTATAAGCTTACATATTGGCTCACCATCCTTCCTCAAATATGTTCAAGTTAATTCATAAACATATTATGATCTACATGCACATTATATATGTATACTAGATATTTACACAAAATTATGTGTAATTATGTATGTGGGAATACACATGATTATGAATAAAATGTCACAGATCGAGACTTATAAATTGTGATTTTATATATTATACACTCATATCATAAGCTCTAACAGCCTTCCTGAATGCTGAATTTTAAAGTGGCTCTTCTGTTTTGTCACTGATAGAACACATTACTTTCATTACTAAAAGATGAGAAGCTCTCAAACAAATGGTGATTAAATTTTCTGAGTTTGCTTGAAGAAGTTCTAACGTATTGGGGTGTGCATTTGATAAATCAAAGTACTCATATAATTCCCAAGCAGGCTCATTTCTAAAGCCAAGTGTCCCTTTACAGAAACTGAAACACTATCTTGTCTTATGGACTGCTATAAATTAAAATCAATTTGTCAAGTCATTACTACTTGTAACTTGTACTTGTTACAAGTTATTTTTTCCTATATCTATGGACTTTGGAATCTTAATCTTAGTAAATAAACATTCTTAGTGTAGTAATATTATATAAGGTGAAATATGAAAGTCCTTTGGAATTAAACTTTTCACTGGTATAATATACTGTACTGTTAAATGATTCCTAATTGAAACCTTCATGGGTACTTTCCCAATTCCCTGGAACTATTCAACGAAGCATAATCTACCATTCCCCTCAACTATAATTTCTCTTCAAATATAATTTCAAGCAAAAAATAACAAATTTATTAACTAATTTATTAGTCCATAATACTAAGAAATCTTGTTTGCTAAGCCTTTTACAAATTTTTGACATGTTGATAATTCCCATTAGTTCCAATTGACTTAAAACAAGCAAAATGTTTAACTGATAACTTCTAGCTTTAAAATTGATATTGTTTCCTTCCCAATAAATTTAAAGAATGAAATTAACTTGAACGATAGATTAGTACAGTATTTTAGCTGGAATTTTCATGTAAGATTTCAAGAACTTATAATGAAATAGAAGATATAGAATAAATGTACTATTATAGAGTCCAAAGTTATTGCAACTACATTTCTCTGCTAAATTCTTGGCATTGTTTTATAAAACATTATTTCCCTATGGTTTATAAGGTAGATTTTCCTCCTGTTACTTTCATAGACACTTTCTGGTTGGATAATTTTTTGATAGTCCCACTCTAACTTTAAAAGAAAATCACATGCCTTGTGAAGTGTAGAATTAACAAAAAGTAAGGGCTATGGAGAATAAAATGCCAGTTCTCTCTTTGGTTGATCATTTTGTTTTGCTTTCATTCCATAGTTATATTGAATACATTTGAATGGAATCCACTCCAAATATTATAATAAAGGAATGAAAAATAACATCCTTATTTTCGTCTTCAAAAACATTCAAGGATATGAAGAACTGCCATTATTTTTTACCAGTATAAATCACATGCATCCAGACATCTGTATTAAAAAATAATTAAAGCTAGTAGAATCACTATACTGCCAAAAACTGTAGGGAGTTAATTTCTCAGTGGCAAAAACTGCTTATTTTTTTTTTACAAATGAAGTACCAGGGCCTCATTAACCTTTGATTACAACATAAAAATGTTCTTTTTCTTGAGGAGTCAGACTATTAAATTATTCTCTCTTAATCGGTTTTGATGTTCTAGACAGTAGAGAAAAAAAGACAAAGTATGATTAAATCATTTCTTACACATCTACCTACTAAAAGTTTATGGTGTCTATGATTCCACCAGCTGGATGAGTTGACTATATTTTTATCCTATTATTTTGAATCTTTGTTTAGTCTATGGTTATTCTGAAATAAGTATCAACTTTATATAAAAGAGAAGCGAGAAATAGTGGACTTTGATTTTACTTTCCCTAAAGATGCAGGCACCACATGGTACTATGAATTCACTAAGTGAATATTCAGGAAATTTTCAAAAGGATAGAGAGAAATTTCCAACAGATCATAGTTTTTAAATTGAATTTGATATCAAGTTTGTTGATAAATCTTTTAAATTCTTTTAATTTTTTTTTTCAGAAATAACACATTTTTCTTTTGTATATGGAGCATTACCAGAAAAATGGGCCCTGTTGTCATCAATAGATCTTTTATTCTAATTAAAGCATTTCACTCAAAAGTATGATTGCTATTTTAGTCTGCCTTTACATGATAAGAGACATATGGATTAGCAGCAATTAAAAAAATCAGATATCAATTAATCATCTATGTTTTAAGATGTTTACAAGATTTGAAATGGAATAACACAAATAATGTATTATTAGAATTTTCATAGAAAGTGAGCATAGATGGAGGTAGGCTAAAGTGGGAGGATAAAAATATGAGGCAACAGAAAAGGAAATATATGCAAATATGACCATAATGTACATTAGAATTAGATTAGGATCTTTCAAAATAAATAAAAATGAAATACTTTATGAGAAAAATTTAAGAATATATCATTTCAAATGATAGAAAATCAACCAAAATGTATTAAGCAAAAGACCAGATTATTTAATGATGCACGAACTTGAAAATTTATAGATATTATGGACTTTACTGATGACTAAAAGCTGGAGAATATCATTAATAACAGGATAATATGGTTGCTAGCAGGACTAAGCTTAATATTCTGTCCTCTCAGACACCAGAGTGGAAAGACAGAATGTCTCCTCTAATACTTTATTTCCAAATTTAATTTTCCAAAGAATGATTTGTTCATGTATCCATCTAAGAGGTAGTTACTGTAATCAGAGTTAGAGTTCTATCATACTTTTATTGACCATATCTGGGCATCTATTGTCAAGCTGTATAGACTCAGAGGGGGGGAAGTGATTTCTCATGATAAAGTGGAGTTTTCTACATAGAAGAAAGTATGGATAGGACAAACATGCATACGTGAGAGGGGATTTGAAGAAGTTATGTTCAATTTGGAAAGGAAATAAATGAAGAAAATTTTTAGAGTCCATATCATTTAAGGTATGCCTTAAAAGACACATTGGAAGTAACAAGTGAGGTAGGTCAGGGAGAATGCCATTCCAATCATAATATACAGCAAGAGCAAAAACTTGGATATAGTAAAATTTGGAGACATTTCCAGCCAATAATAGGTAATCAACCCAGCTAAGAATTTGGGCATTTACTTTTTAAAAATCTTTGATGAGACACTGAGGATTTTGTTTTCAATTTTGCAGGTGATATGGAGCTATTGAATAATTAGAAAAAGGGGTCAATATCTTTTGTGAAGGTCAGTATGTGAGATTTTACACAGTGAGTGAAATGGGGAGAGACTGGTAACAAGGAATACTGTTGAAAGTCTGTTATAAGCATTATAATGTTAAAAATAATTTGAAGGCAGTGCAATTATCTAAGCTGAAAAATTTTGATGGTTTTGAGTAAGAATGTAGTGAAAGTTTAGAAAGTAAGTTCGGCATAGCCAATGCCAGACCCTTCCCCATCTCACATGATAATAGAGACTTTTTTTCTCTTATCCGTATTACATACCAGAATTTTACATAATATTTAATTTCTTATTACTTCTATTTTTTTTAAATCAATGATCTGTCTAACTAATATAAATAAGTATGTTATGTACTCCCCTTAGCTGGCCTCAATTTTTCATTGCTTGTTATGCAGGTGTGGACTAAAGACTAAGCTGTGTGGGTTTCTCTAATGAAAGTTCTTAATTCGACCTCAAATATTGCTGGAAACATAAGGATATGGAAAATTTCAATTTATCTGAACACCTGTCAGGTAAAATATTATGATAAAATATTTAGGATAGAGATTGAGGATGAGTAAGCTTTCTTCAAGTTACAAGTTTAAGGAATAATTGATAGTTAATAAATTGCTTTCTTAGAGAGCTGATGCCACTTGATTTTATCAGGATTTGCTTGGATTAATCAACCATAAAATTTTGAGAATAAAAAATAATTCTTGAGGATAATAAAGGAGAGCCTGAATTATGCTTTGAGGGTTCTCCTCTTATTTCTTCTGCAGGACTCAGACTTGTCCCTAAAGACATGTTGACAGTATACTTATATTTTGTATATATGAGAATATATTTATATGTAGAAGATGCATTAATATTGGTGCCATCTATCTTGGTTATAACCTTGTTAAATTATTTTAAGAGTATAACAGCCATATTTTAGGAGGAATGATCATATCTAAGAAAGGTCCAGCAAGGCACTTCTAAAACCTCTCTATCATGAAGTGTTTTTAGTTTTATTTATACATTTATTTATTTTTATTTATTTTAGCAAAAGGGATTGATGTGAACCTTTTCTTTTTGGTAAATGCAAAAAGTCGTAGAGGTAGAAGTATTCTCCATCATGAATTGTATCCTATGGACAGAATTCCCACAAGTAGAGTATTAGAGAAAAAGAAAAGATAGGAAGATATCTGGTTATAGTGCATCCAGGAAATTTTATTTTTATATTTTCCATTTCTCAAAGGGTCAGGAAACCAACTATCTAGGAGAAGAAACAAGCCCACTAGAATCCTACATAACTGCTATGTATATATGAAATCAGTATTGGGAACACACTGCTTAGTTTTAGATCTGAGAGTAAGATTCTACAAGCAAAATATGGTCGTGTATACTAGGATGAAAACTCCCTCCTTGATAGGAAATGAGCATTGCAAAAGAAAATATATAACAAGGGAGCTTTCCCACTGAGTTTGACAGGAATCCTTAAAACTGATTTTCTAAAGCAAATGGAATAAATTAATAAAAAAACTCTTATTTTCATCTTTCTCAAGAAGAAATTCTCAATAAAATATTCACTGGAAGCACAGATAGAAATAGCAAAATTAAGAGACTACAGAAGTAAAAATGTAAAAATGTCATATTAGCTATGTTTAATAACACATAATCAGAAAAAAAGAAAAGTAAACAAAGTCATATCAATTTTATCCAATAGATGGACACATTTCTAAAATATTAAGTATGTGCAGTGTTTGCAAGCTCATGGGGAAACATGTGTTCTTTTACATTATTGATAGAAATGTAAATGTATAAAGCATTTAAGAAAGAAGGTAAATTGACACAATATATCAAAATTTGAAGTGTGAAAATTACTTAGAATTTTTGCTTCAATGAATCAATTACACAATTTTCCAAAAACCTCTCTCATGATTAAGTGTTTTGTACTTTTATCAACAATCCATTCTTGACAAAAGCATTATTTCTCTAGTCCGTGTGATCCCAGTAAGGATGCTGGCTATTGTGACCCAGGCCTCTTATCAAAAGGTAGCATATACCCAAGATATCCAAGTTAAAGTAACCTAAAAGCTTTCCTTAAAATTCTACATATTTTTTTTTTATTCAGAGAGAGTGATAAGAAGATGTTGGCTTGCGGGTTTGAAAGATTATCTTTCTTGAACTATCTGGGAGTAAGTGCAGGATATAGATTGAGAGAACACCTATAGGTGACACCTTGTTAAGATTGCCTAAGACTCTACATTCAGCCATGTCTGGGATCCATGACAACTTTGGACTTCTTGGTCACACAAACCAATACATTTCCCTTTTTGTATAATCTATATTGAATTTAATTTCAAAGATACATGTAATAGGTGTTATCTTTGAAGACTGGCAATTATTATAATTTAAAACATGAAGAGGTATTAAATAAATCATGGTACTTTGAACTATAATATAGGATTTTAAGAGATTGAGTTTATATGTATTAGCATTGGAAGTTCTTCAAGTAAAAAGTGAAAAAAGTGGCAGAACATAGTGGTTGATTGTATTTGTTTAAAATGCAAAAATCATGAAAAGATGTTTGCATATATAAATATAGGTGGACTGTAAAGATGGACATGTCTATTTTGCTCTGTGTATCTCTGTATTATTTATATTGTTTAAACAAAGAATACATTTGTGAATTACTTCTGTAATAAGATATATTAAAAGAAAAAGTCAGAATATTGAGATGAATGACAAAAAATTATGAAGCACCACGAAATAAAAAGACAAAATACAAAACTCACTAAAACATATCATAAAGTATGGAGATAACAGTAAGCAAAAGTATAATGGAAGTACTAATATAATTTGGAAAAACACTCTCATAAATAAGGCAACAATAAGTTTCACTATATTAAAATATCAAAAGTCTCTTTCTGAACAATATGGAAAAATAAATACTGGATGTTCAAAAAGAAGTTTATGATCTTCCAGTTTTGGACAAGATTGAATAAACACATTTTTTTCTATTTCTCCTTTTAAATACAGCTAAAAAACCCTAGTCATTATATATAAAATAAACATAAGAAGACTCTGAAAGGTGAAGAAGGTAGACTGGCTAGAAACTTTGGGATTCAAGAAATGACATGACAGCACATTTTCTGGGTTTCCCTTTTCTGCCTTTCTATATTCTGGACTGGGTGCTAGAGAAGTACACAACCCAGAAATGCCAGTGAACACTGATTTTTAAAAAAGCCCAAAGGATGCTTGCTCTCTCTTACCAATGGATCTGGAAATGAGTTTTCTAACAAGACAGGGACTTTTTTTTTTACAGCAATTGCCTTACATTAGCCAAACATTGTGGCCTCTCCCACTAATGTCAACAATGGCTGAGTGTGAAGCATGGACATCCACATTCACCCAACAATGACAAGACGCCTGGCCATGCTGGTACCCTAATCTCATACTGATCTCACAACTGAGTCACCAAAAGTCTGAGAAATAAATTTCTGTTATTTATAAGCCACCTAGTCTATGGTAGTTTGTTATAGCAGCTCAAACTGACTAAAATACAAAGCATATTCAACAAATGCATATAATGATTCTTCTTCCTGACATTCTGCTAAAAATGATTTTTTTAATAATAAATATTTTTAAAGATATAAAAAAGCAAGGAGGACAGCACAGAAGTGAATAGCAACATAATTTTGAGATGAAGATAGATGAGTGGAAATTGAATTTAGATATAATAAGTAAAGCCAATAAAGGACATACATATTTGAATCCTCAGAAACTGACATTACTGGGTACCTGTGGAATTGAATGTTGGAAAGAGTTATATAAATGGAGGATGACTTGGGAAATGGCAGAAAGAGAGTAGAGATAAAGAAGATAAAGAAATTATGAATATATATGCAAGCAATAATACTGTCTTAAATTATGCAAATAAACATGAGTAAATATAAGGAGAAATGTATATATCAACAATTATAGTTGAAATTTTAAATTATTTTTTTTAGAAAGTAACACATAAAAGATAAAGGATAACATAAGATTATGTTCAAACCAATAGATGCTTATTACTTTAAATAGAAAAGACCTCAATGTTTCCTTTTTAAAATGAAAACTGATCAAAAATATTTGGTCACTAAAGTAAAAGCTATCATAAAACACTCAACTACACATTTAAAAATTGTATTGAAACAGGAAATGATGGAACAACAAAAAAATCTTTAAATCTAATCCCTTTAAGATTTCAAACATTAGACAAGTTCCTGTGTTACTTCTGTTATAAAATTAGAGGACCTGACCAATGTAAGAAATAGTGAGCAGAATTATAAGAATTAATAGAGAAAGAAAACCCCCTGATATTCTCAGATAATGTGATTATCTATCTATATAAAAATGTAAACAAATTCAACAGGCACACTATTAGCACTAACAAGAGAGTTTAGAAAAGTTGTCCAATACAATACCATCTTCCATATCATGTTAACACTAAGGGATGGAGTTTTAATGCCTTTAAAATACCTGTTATAGAATTTATATAAAAAAATAAGTGTGTGTAAACACTTTTATGAAAAAAAATATTTAAAAGTTCCAAGAGCAAATTCTCCCCATAATATATGTCAGAGCCATCTACAAAGTCATAGAAAAACACAAAATAAAACAAACAATGTAACATTAGTGCATGAATGCACAGACAGAGCAATGGAATGAAATAGGAAGCTCAAAAGCAGTGTCATGTTCATATAAGAAATTAATACATTATAAAGGGGCCACCACAGATTGGGATGGAAATGTTTCAGTGTTTGTTAGTTGGTTTTAGAAACCCAGTTGAATATCTATAGAAAAAATTACATTAATCCTCTACTTAACATTATTTAAAAATGAGCTTTAGGTAGATTAAAGATCTGAATATGGTATGTAGAAATTTTAAACCAATGAACTAAATTGTATAAAATGACTTTGTAATCTTGGGATGGAGTTAAACCTCTTAAATAATACTCCAAAAGGACAAAATAGTCAAAATTTTCATGAATTTGATTGAATGCACCAACATTACAGATTCTTATTAAAAGACACAATATACAATGTTTACAGTTGTAAAACATACTGAAAAAATACACTATCTAAAATTGAAAGGTGACTAATAGATAGGATGTAACAATGATGGAACGTCCAATATAAACTGGGTAAAAGCAATAAGTAACTAACAAATGGAAAATTCAAAATAGTTTAAAATAAATTAAAAAATAAAAGTGCAATCAAATCTTAGTGGCAATTAGAAAAAATGCAAATTAAAATAGCAAAGAGGGTCGACTTATAGCCAACAGAGTTCAAAAATCTGAAAGTCAGCTAATGCTAAATCTTGATAGAATGTGTTGAAATAGAGACCCACATGTTCTGCAGGAAGGGGTATAAAATGTTAGAGATAATCTGGAAAAAATTTTCAAGTTTATTTGATTAAAGATGCACACACCCATGTCTAGAATATTTTTATAATTTTTCATACAGGCTGTGACATTTTATAACTATTCCAAGATAATTAGTATAAACTGGGACTGTTCTGGATAAAGTGGAATATATAGTCATCTAGTACACTACAATCACTCCCATCCTAAATATATCCAAGAGATATTAAAGCATAGATCAATATGGGGACATATATATGTATGTTCATTACTATATTGATACTAATAATAAAACATTATGAGAAGTGTCTTTCTATATGGAAAGTAAAAATAAAATGAGAATGCATGCTATTTTTAGTGTGCATTTAGCAACGTTAAAAATTATTGTCGAGGGAAGCAATAAATTATTCATATAGGATGCATGATTATTAAAATAAAAGTGTATATATTAGCTGGACGGTACATGTGATAGAAAGGTAAAATGGTAATATAGATTGAAAGATAGGAGAAAAATAGTAAATAAAAAATTAATAGAAGGAAAAGACTGGAGTTGAACTAATGTACATGGTTAATTCAAACAAAAATAATCTTTAGGTAGAAGTAATGTTTTTCCTTGTAGTAGTAATATAATTAAAACTGAATATATTCATTTACCCCATACACCTACCTTTGCTAATCTATACAAAAAAAAACATATAATATTGAAATGGATAATCTACCTTTACAATGCTCTGCTGAGAATAGCAGATGCCTCAGTATTTGAAGATTCCTACTTAAAACGTGGTCATCTTCTGGCTTCAAAGATATCTCTGTGTTTTTACTGATAAATTGAAGAGTACTTTTCTTCTCTCAGCTGCTTCAAGGAGAAAAGACAGTGGTGACCAAAAATAATCCTAAAAGCATAAAAGATTTAGATTTATTGGAATTTTTGATCTTCTATCAACAGAGATAAATGAGCAAGCTCTCTTCAAATTGATGCTTTTGATGCAAACTTAAAGAAGAATGCAAGTTTAACAGTTTATGAAGACTAGAAAAGAATAATTTAACATTATATTCACAAAATTTACAAATTATTATTTTTTAATTTTTATTTTTTCAATTATAATTGCTATTCAGTGTTATATTAGTTTCAGGTCTACAGCATAGTGGTTAGACATTTATATAATTTACAAAGTGACACTCCAATTAGTCTAGTACCCACCTGGCACTATATATAGTCATTTCAATATTACTGGCTCTATTCCCTATGCTGTACTTCACATCCCTGTGACTGTTTTATAACTATCAATTTGTATTTAATCCCTTTTCCTTTTTCATGCACTCCCTAACTCCCATAGCATCTGGCAATCACCAGTTTGTGTTCTGCATCTATGAGTCTTTCCATTTTGTTTGTTTATTTTATTTTTCATAATCCACACATAGTGAAATCATATGATATTTGTCTTTTCTGACTTATTTTACTCATCATAATACCCTCTATGTCTATCTATATAACAAGTGGTAAGATTTTATTTTTATGACTGAGTAACAATAACATTTTATATATGTACCACAATTTATTTATCCAGTCATCTACTGATAGGCACTTAGGTTGCTTTCATATTTTGGCTTTTGTAAATAGTGCTTCCATGAACATAGGGTTGCATATATCTTTTCCAATTAGTGTTTTAGTTTTTTGGGGGGGGGATATACTGAGAACTACAATTGCTGGGTCATAAGTTAGTTCTATTTTTAATTTTTTAAGAAAATTCCAAACTGTTTTCCTTAGTGGCTGAACCAATTTATAATCCCACCATCAGTGCTCAAGGGTTCTCTTTACTCCACATTCTCACCAACACTTGTCATTGTTTGATTTATTGATAATAACTGTTTGGACAGGTGTGAAAAGTTACAAATTACAGATGTGATTGTGGGTATTGCATGGCATAAAACGCAAATTTAAAAATATGCTGGATTTGGAAGGTCGAATTCAAAATTCTGGTTGAGATCATACATACAAGAATATTCATTTATACATTCAGGGAAATGGCCATATGATCTTCATGTCCCTCTCATTTGATTCTACACATTGTTTTTCGATAAACTGAGTAGGGTTTTGATGTCTTGGAGACAATGCCATCATAAAGGAGAAACTAATGTTTTTGGATTTGAATGTGTACAATGAACAGAGAACTAGAATGAAATTTACAAAAGGTATTTCATGAAACAAATTTGTTCTATATGTACATTTTCCATGTGCCTTCCCCCGATTCCATATTGACACAAAAAGCATTAAAAATTGCTCATGTGTTTTACAAACACCTATTAGGTTTCTCTTTTTGCCTGCTTAAATAAATGAAATGCAGGTTTACTTATCAAGACAAAACTGCTTAAGTATACTACCCTATCCTGTCATTGTACCTTTTATTTTCTTTGATACTAAGATGTAAAAGAATGTTTTAAGTAATTCACACATCTTTGCATTCATACAACTAAAGGATGTTGGTTTTCATTCCATCCCTGTTAGCTTTATTAAGAAACAATTAAAATATATATTTCTGTTGAATACTCACTTTTCTTTTTTTCTTTTTTTTTTCTTTTGGACCTTAGTCCACAGTTGACTAAGCATAATTTCCGTTCTTTACAAAACATCCCCATTTTTCCTTTGCATGTTTCCTTTTTTATTTTATCTTATCTTATTTACTTCTTTATCCATAATCCCACTTCCATTCTTCTTCATTCAAGAGCAGTCACTTCAACACTGAACAGATATGAGGGCTTGAAAACTGAGGTCTTGTAAACAATATATCACTTTATCCAATTTCTTGCCTCATTCAGAGATGTGACAGGTAAACCCGTGTTTTGGCAACACCTACAAGGTTGATTTTACTCTTTATGAGGAATCATCATAAGATTGGTATTGTGACCATTTATTTGTTCCAACTTTATCTATTACTTTTATATCCACTTAGACATCACTCACTATTGATAAATCTCATAATTATGCCAAGGTAGAAAATCTCTGTAACTATACACACACACACACACACACACACACACACACACATACACACACACACATACACACACACACATACAGAGTCACCCTGACTTGTATGTATGGATTTTAGTCCTCTGCAGAATTTTTTCACTGAAGATTCTGCCTTCTCTTCCATTATCCATGTATTATTTGTCGCAAATGCTTCTAAACATTTTGCCACTTGTAGATATGTACAACTACTGCCACAATCAAGATACAGCACTATTCAATCACCACAAGGATTTCCCTCAATCCTTTCATAATCACACCCACCACACTCCCCTCACCATTCCTAGCCCCTGACAACCACTGATCTATTTTCCATCTCTATAATTGTTTAACTTATAGAAATAATCACAAAAGCTCTGAGTATTTGGATAATTTATAATGCAAAATAATATATTAAAATTAACTGAGATCATTCAGCATAACACCCTTGAGATCCAGCCAACTTGTTGTATATCAATAGCTTATTTATGTTTATAACTGAGTTATGGATATATCATAGTTTATCTATTCACCTATTGTATAACATTTATATTGTTCCCAAGTTTTGCTCATTACAAAGAAGTTGATAAAAATAATCATGTGCAGTTTTTGTGTACATTTAAAATTTCATTTCCATGAGATAAATGTTGAGGAGTGAAATTGCTGGGTCATATGGTAAATGTATATTCTGACTTTAATGTTTATTTCCCATAATTTATCCCATTTTTTTTCTTTCTGTGTAAGTCTTTAAGTCCCTTCTTTATCAAGGATAAACTATTGTTGGGAAATAATTTAATATGGGCCCATGAAAAATAATAAAATATAAAGCAAGAAGAGCTTGGCCAGAAAGATTTACAAATAAAAGGTCCATGATCTTTGCCTTGGGTTTTAAGAGCATCCATAATTATTTCTTCTAATTTAGAAAAGCTGGATTCCAATATCAGCTGTCCTCCTAGTTCTTTGGTTGACTATCTTGATAGCTTATTTTTTAACTAGCTGATTTACATAGTACTACATATTTATCAATATATGTATACATGAACTTGGAAAACACTCATGAGTTTGTAAAGTCACTCTCCTCTCTCGATTATACCATATTTCTACTTGTCATGCCTTTCATAGGCCAGAACATTTTTTTTTATTTTGTGAACGAAAAATTATCCCTGCCTTGGTGCTAAGTAGAACTGATCTAGCAAATATTCTGGATTGTTTTCCATGTACTTTACTTATTCAGTCTCTCTCTTCTACAAGGATCTTGTTCAGGCCTCAGAGTTTAACATTTCTCTAAAAATTACCTCATCAAGTTTCTTCATACAATATCATAGCAAGCATTAATAATTATGCTTGTTGAAGCTCTAGGTAACTACAGTGCCTTTCTAAGCTCTTAAATTTAATCGTTTTTTTCCCCCACCATCATTACATGTCCACCTAATGACACAGGACTACATATGCATTCCAAAGTTACATTGTCTTCTTTAGGAAACCAGTATGAGAAAAAGTGTTATCTGGGTGATAAAGAGCCATGTAATAATGGAGAAGTCTGTGGAGTATTTGTGAAGGTGGTTATTCCTAGTTATGTAATGCTCAATAACAAATTCCATTTAAATTTAGTATACAAGAATAATCAGCAGGAATCTGAGAGCAGCTGGGTAGGTCTTGTTCAGGGTATCTCAAAAAGTTGAACTCAGACAGTGGCTATGACTTCATTGTTCAGACTTCTTCACTCTTGTGTTTAGTGAGTAGGACAGTTGGAACTGGAAAATTTGGGGCCCCTTTGCTATCTCGATCTCTTAGTGATTTCTCCAGATGATTTGTGCAACGTGGTGGTTTTAAGGTACCTGAAATTTGTAGATAATAGTTCAGGGTCTCAAGGCAGAGAGAGGAGGATGAGAAAGAGAAAGGGAGAAAGAGTAAGAGATCGTGCACAAAGAGAACACCAGGCAGAAGCCGCATATCTTTTTATGACCAAGCCTTGCAAGTCATTTGCCAAATTCTATTCATCGAGGCAGTTATAATAATCTATGTTCATGGTGTGAAACACAGACAACATCTTGATGAAGGAGTGTCAACTTTAAATTTTAAGAAGAGCATTTAGGATATAGTAATTATTACAGCTTTCTTTGAAAAGTACAATTTACCAATAAAGTGGCATTTGAGTTAGGTGTTATAGGATGATGTAGAATTGATTTTTTTAAGTTCTTTCTGAAATTCAGTCACCTTTCACTCTGAGGAAAGAAGGGCAGTATCTGGGAGAATCTTCTACATGATATCGATGGTAGGCAAAATGACAGTAAAAATAAATATCTTTTTACTTTACTTACATATTGAACATAGAATGTTCAAAAAGATTCCCTTTGAAAAAAGTCTCATATTTGAAATTCATGGGTTCTGAGACCAGTCTACATTAATAAAACTCTCAGTTGGAACTTGACTGTACACATTATATAATCTTCATATTGTTTTTTTATGAGCATATAGGACTGCTTTGAAGATCAAATAAGATAGTATAGCAAAATTTTTTGTACCATGACTATCCCATAGACACAAATCAATAAATATCAGCTATTATTGAAATTTATTGAAATTTATCTGAGATAAATTAAATGATCAATTGTAAGCCTCCATGCTTGGCTACATTTGATAGCTAGGTACATAGTACAGAGAAAATATATTCAATATAGAAACATTGCACATGGAATAAGTATACTGTATTACCAATAAATGATAATATAAAAAAATAAGTATTATATTAATGTACAAACTTTTATCAAAAGAATGAAAATGTTTTGTGTGTAAAATTTCTGTAGTACTTATAACAGATATTAAGTTACCTACACCAATATGCCAAGTTAAATATATAGAGAAATAAAAACATTTAAAAGGGAAGATAAAAATGAATGGATCCCTTATGATTGGCCATCATCTGGGTCTTTTGTCTGAAGCTGGCTCTCTACAAGTAGTAACTGGATGTTTTGTCCTTCAGGAATTACTCTAAGTTGAAATCGTATGGAGATTAAGTCTTTAAACGTGTGTCTTTAAACGTGTGTCTTTAAACGGTATAAAACCTAGAACACAACTTTGGTCAATATATTGCTGAGAACTGTTTGAAAGTATGAGTAGTGGAAAACTGAAAAGTTAAAACAGCCAGTCATATAGAAAAAAAGAATGGCGTAGATGATAGGGGCTTTGTTCATCTCTCTTGCAAACAAATCAAAGTTGTGACAGAAACACAAAGTTAAAAGCAAGAAAAGTTGCCTGTGTTCTAGAGGAACAGAAGAAGCACTACAATTAGGGAGAGAAATAATTAATCACCCTGCAACAGGAAAAGGTAGGAGGGCGTGAAGACATGAAGCTGCCTGGTCCTGAGTGGCTGAATGGGACAGAGGCTGCTGCAGATGCCTCTTAAAAGGACTGTGTCTGCAAGTGGACTTACAGGGTGATAGACCTGCTTACTCTGAGCACAGCACTGTGTTGGTTGCTTGGGGGCCACCAGGGACTTCCAGGGGGACACTGCATTGTCAGAATGAGGGTTGAAGGCAAGGATATCTCCCATACAGAAGTGCTGGTGGTATCCATTGTTTCTCTGTTGAGCCCTTCCCCCTCCCAGTGTGCAGACCAACAGAACTGAGACATCATCAAACTGGATAACAAGAGGTCACTCTGCCCTGAAACTCTGCTTCCCTCATTTCGAGGCCCCACCCAAGGCATGTCTAGACTTTTCCTCAGTGATTCAGATGCTTCTTGCTGAGAACTCACACTGGTGGCATCTGGCTGTGATTTCTGGTGTGGTTTCTTAACTATAAGCACAGTACCTGTAGATTTCTTGCTGAATCTTAATAAATGGCCCTGGAGGGGCACAGGCTAGGGTAAACGTGGCCTGCTGCTGAACCCCTCTAAGTACTGTGCTATTGGACACCTACATTAATAAGACCAGGAGGCTTAGAATATTTGTTTAGTATACATAGAAACAAACAAGCAAGACAGACAAACTGGGAAGACAAAGAAGCAGAAACCATAGGAGAGAACAGAATAGAGATCCAGGAATAATGAAGTCAAGGAAACTAACAGATGCTGAGTTCAAAACACTGCTTACAAAGGTGCTCAATGAATTCAAGGGAAGTATAGATTAATTCAGTAAGTACTTTAACAAAGAGCTAAAGAATGTAAAAATGGATATGGAAATTATACAAGGGAATCAGTCAGAAGTGAAGAACACATTATATAAGATGAAAAATATATTAGATGGAAAAAACAGAGTGGATAAATAAGATCAAACCACCAATATAGAGGATTGGAAAGCCAAGTACACTCAATCAAAACAGTAAGAAAAAAGAAGTCAAGACTATAATAATAATTTAAGGAGCTTATGGGACACTATTACATGTAAAAATATTCATGACATGAGGTACCGAAGAGAAAACAAGACTTGAAAAGATATTTGAAGAAATAATGAAAATTTTCTCTTGTATTTTCTTCTCTGGTAAAGGAAATAGGTATACAACCCCAGGAAGCTCAAAGAATCCCAAGAAAGAGGAACCAAAAGAGGCCTACACCAAGACATGTCATAATTAAAAAGCTAAAGATTACATGCAAAGAAAGAATCTTAAAAGCAGCAAGAGAGAAGCAGTTAGTTGCCTTCAAGGAAGCACTCATAAGACTGGCAGCTGATTTCTCAAAAAGAAACAATGCAGGACAGAAGGGCTTGGTACACAATTTTCAATGTTATGAAGACCCAAGAAATACAACCAAGAATAATTTATCCAGCAAAACTATCATTTAGAGTTGAAGGACAGATAAAGAGCTTTGCAGACAAAATTAAGCTATAGGAATTTATCAACACCAAGCCAGTATTACATAAAATGTTGGAGTGAGTTCTTTAAAGAAAAAAATAATGTATCAAAAAGAAGAATTAAAAATGGTAATAACTACATTCCTAACAACAAGTACCTCAATGGAAAATAATTAAGTGCTCCAACCAAAAGATAGAGTAGCTTAATGAATAAGAAAAGACCTCTACATATGCTGCCTACAAAGACTCACTTCATATTAAAAGACACATAGACTAAAAGGAAGGGTATTATACTGATTGAAATGGGTCGGATAAAGACAAGTATCAAATAATTTCACATACATGTGGAATCTAAAGAACAAAATAATCAATAACAACAACAAAAGTGGAATAAACTCATAAATACAGATAATATTTTTAGGGCTACTAGATAGGAGGAGGGTAGGGGAAGATGACAAAAAAAAAGGGCAATGGAATTAAGAAATACAACTTGATAGTTGCAGAATAGACATGGAGATGTAGAGTGCAGCATGGGGAAGATGGTTGATATTGTAATAAATATGTAAGGGGAAGTGGAGTACTAGATTTAGTGGAGTGATTGCTTTGTGAGTTATGTGGATCTCTGATCACTATGCCATACAAGTGAAACTGGTATAGTATTGTATGCCAACTATAATTGAAAAAAAAAACTCAGTGAATTGTACAATTTAAATATAAGCAACTAATTATCTATTATATTTCTGTTATGCCGGAATAAAACAAAAACAAAAACAAAAACAGCAGTTCACTCATATACTCAGGAAGCTCACTTGTTTTCTTTCTAGCTTTATTGAGATAAAATTGATGTATAACATTATATAAATTTAAGATATAGAACATAACGATTGATATGATTACCACAATAACTTGGGTTAACAGATTCATCACCTCACATAGGTACAATTCATTTTGTGATGGAAACTTTTAAGATCTACTTTCTTAGTAACTTTCAATAAACATTAAGCTAACTGAAATAAGTCAGACTAGTACTTTATGATCACTTATATATGGAATCTAAAAACACTGAACTCATAGAAACAGAGAACAGATTAGTAGTTGCCAGAGGGGAGGACAGAGTTGGCAGTTGGGGCAGGGGGAGGATGATGGATGTATGTATCAAAGGAGGCTCGTTCTTTTGGTATAATATTGAAGCACTCATTTTATCCCTACTTCTCATAAAATATGTAGATTTTGGAACAATATGGAGAGAATCATCATGAAACAAATTGAAACCTAAAGGATAAAAATTTTCAGTTTGGTATTAATTTATTGTGCCTCAGATCTTTGAGAAGCTAAAATGTTATGAAGCATTGCTTGGTAACCTTACCAGCGATTCTTAAATTTGAGTGTCCATTGGAATCTCCTGGACAGCTTGTTAAAACACAGATTCCTAGGCTTCACCATCAGAGATTCTAATTCAGCAGAAGCTATGAAGAATTTGCTATTCTTAAAAGTTCCTTGCCAATGCTAATGCTGCTGAATTGGAGACATCATTTTAGAACCACTGCTTTAGCTTAAGAGCATTTCATGATAATTTTCCAAGGTCCTCACACTGAAAAAAGGAATCAGCAAAATTATTAACCTCCTCCTTTCTCATTTTAACTATTTGTATTCCTTTTATTATAAAGGTATGAGTTTTATATTCTCATATCAAATACCCCAATCTTGTAATACCTCACTGCCTCTGCTCCTTTAAATAAACCATGAACAGCCAGCAAATAATGGAGAGATAAGAATATGAATTTTTCAACTGGCCTATTGGTTGATTTTTATTTCAAATTTCTACTTAACTACAAGAGTTGGATGTATGAGCTAGTTAGAAAGAATCAATATGTTGATGCTTATACCTCTTTTTTTCTTTCTTCATAGAGTATGCGTTAGGCTTATGATTCATTCCTATACTTTTTTATTAATCATGGATATATGCCATTTAAATCAAGTGGAAAAAATATTTAACTAATATATTGGAAAAAGTTAAACTAATTATAAAATAAAGCTACATACAAAATAAAGTATATATTATAAAAGGTAGTAAGTATATCATTGTCTTTTCTGGGTTATCAGTTTGTGTTTGAGCTCCAACAATTAATGGCCACGGTTGACTTTTGCTTTCAGTTTGTCACCACATCTATCTGCTCAAATGTAGTGGCTAAAATTAGCTAGCTCAGTCAATATTTTTACATGCCACTGCCATGTTGAGAGGCCTAAAGTAGGTCTCTTTTTTTTCATCTTGTTCCTCTCTAACATAATATTTTTTTTCTCCATAGGTCAAAATAACTGGCAAAACAGTGCTGAATAAAATGTGATCTAGCTTCAGGATCGCACTTATATTAATAAAAATTATTTCAAAAGTAATGCAGAGCGTGAAGTGAAAAAAAAAAGATGAAAACACTTGGGTTGTAGTTCACATTATCAAGAGAGAAACTTGCAAGAAATAGGAGGAAATATCTTTTCCAGGTAAATTATTTTGATTTTTGAAAGATGAAAATAATCCCAATCCTTTTGAAAACAAAACAGAGAACTTACTTCCCAAAATATGGACAATAATAGTAACAATGGTTTGCCTTTTTAATACTATAATAAAGGCTAGTACCTATTTTAAAGTTCATCATTTATATTTTAAAACAAGAAAGTTAGTCCTATTTATAATGTTTTATTATGTAATTATATAATCATATAATTGGAAATTATATCATTTAATATGCAGTCAGTAGATCCTTGGCAGATAATCATCCAGATACAAGTGACAAGGTACTTATCTCCTGAAAAAAACTGTCATTATCGAACAGCTTTAATTGTTTGACAGTCATCATAAAAACTTTATTTTATATGTTTCTGAAAACTAACCAATTTAATTATCAACAATACTTTAAAGAGTTTGCAGAGGTTATTGTGCAAATTTATATTGATCAAACAGCATTTCCTAATGGTAAAACACATTTTCATAAAAGTATATACAATTTATGTAGAGATGTTTGATAATGGTGCCAATTTCAGAGAAATTAGTAATTGGGAGGTCTTTGGAGGTCTTTTGAGTTCTCTAAGGAAAGCCCTTTGAGTATCTTTAAAATGCACTTCTGAAAAGCTAAGGAAACTTTATTTGGCATTTTGTCGAATGAAGTAATTAGTTTTGCATCTTAGCCCACATACCAGCATTTACCTACTCCTGAGAGTGCTACTCTGAACAAATTTGCTCAAAGAGATGGCCATTTTACAAATTGAATTCTGACTGTTCTATGCAGCCTAAGTTGCCCTGACACAGTCACAAAATAAATACAAGATAAATTTGATAAAATAATTGCTCATTTTATATATAGTTATAGTTTTTCACAATTGAACATATTAAGGCATTTATTTAGGCAATGTATTTTATGAGTAAGATCATATTTTGCTTATTATATGTATTTATATAATGTTAATCTATTATATATGTATTATATACATTATATGTAAATATATGCATTCAGAATATTTTTAAATATAGTATTATATTGGACCATTGGCTATAGTTTCCATGTTCATTATTGGAGAATTTTTGTGCTGCTCAATCAGCATATAAATTTACATGTAAATCCATGCAAACAAGCATTAAGTTTTTATTGGTACAACTAAATAAAAATTAAGTTAGACAGCAATTATGAAGAAACATTGGTAAACTACAATTATAATTTCACTTAAGTACATTTTTTTTAATTGCTTTTCTATTCTTTATGGAGATGTCATAATTCCTTCTGCCCACTCCCAACAAATCAGTAAATTTAAATAAAAGGAAAGGAAAACAGCAAGTAAAATACATTTGAAAACAAATGTAATACTTGGATAATCACCACAATATCTACTGGCACGATTATCACACATGACAAATAAATTATATCTTAGATGAGTTATTTGAGCATTTCCCAGCTATACCCATTCAAGAGGCATTTATTTCTAAAGCTTTTCTTAATATGTAAACAAAAAAGTAGTGAAATATGGTTTTATTGACACTTTTTATAAAAAGGGATTTATTTCAATTTTTAGATATGTTCATTTATATAAATATAGATTTGATTTTGATATCCCATTTTAGCTGTTTTAAGCAACACTAATATATGCTTACTAATTAACATCATTTTACAAAATTAAAGGAATAAAACATTTATATCTAGCCTTCAGGGGTTAGGTTTATTGATTACATTGTTAATACATCAAAAAAATATTTTATAGGTACATCAAAAATTTGCTTACACAAAATATTTTAAAATACTGCCCCTCATTTAAAAAACACAATTTTATCACTATATGGTCTTTGGTCAGCTTGATGAATTGCTTAGTACAAGACTTGCTTGTTTCCCAACAGAAAACAAATGACTTTATCTCAACTTATCAAGAGAAATGAATCTCTTGAGAATTGGCATTAAGTCCCACGGTTTGGCTTGTCACAATTTTGATGAATGTACTATCGCCTATATTCCCGTAAGTAGAATAATTAAAACAAAATGGCTATGCTGGATATTTTAAGGTTATCATGACATTAAATACTCACTACTGGCATTTTAAAAAAGATTAAATTACATTTTAAAATAGAATGATGCAAATTGAAAATGAATGAAATAAATAAGGAAATCTATTATAATGCATCACTTCTGATGTGACTGAAAATGTTTTAAGATATTTTTAAAGTCAAGCAAAGAGAGAGGATTCTGCAAAACATGTGTATTGAACAATTAGTGTCTTGTTTTTGGTTTTTGATGACGGTATCTTAGATAATAGTTCTTTAGAGGAAAAAACAGTTCCTGAGTACTTAGGAGATAAAAAATTCTGTGATGTAATTATGATTCTAAATGTTCACTAATTTCTTTGGGGTTCCCACACCCAACATTTTTTAAAAATCTATAAAGGAAACACACCCACCCATATTAGAAGAATTATGATAAAGCAATTAGTCTCTATCAACATTAGTTTTGTTATTTGGATGAATATACTAAAATGAGAAAACACAATTTCTTGTTAAAAATTTTGCTTTCTTTAGAATTCATACCGTGTGTGTGTGTGTGTGTGTGTGTGAGCGCATATGCACACATGTGTATTGTATGTATGTTTGTGACTTATAAAGTTCAAGGAATTGAAAGGGTGGAATAAGTTTATTTTTTTGTTTATTTTAATGATTTGTACAAGAATAAAACAATTTTAAAATAATTATTGCTACTCTGACATTTTCAATATTCTTATTTTCAGATAGATTTAGAATTATTTCAAATTTATTAAAAATACAATGGAGATTATTCGATTAGGAGGAGCAAGATAGCAAATATAATATTTTCATATATCTAAAATAATCTGAATTAATAAAAAGTAAAGTATTTTCCATATAGAAAATAAAATATTTTATGGAAATAAAATATTTCTCCTATAGAAAATAAACTATCCTATATTCTACAGTACATTGTTTTTAGTAGTTGCTAAATAAATATTTGTGATGAATGAATAAAAGCATGATTATTCTATTTTTGGGAGATTTGATAGGGATCAAAGAGTTTTTTTTTTTTTCCTCAAGCTGTGGTATAGGTATAAGATACTGTACATTAATCATTCACATCAAAGCAGTAGAAAGAGTTCATTAGCTAAAACTGCAGCATCTGTCACTAAAAATATTGAGCAGAATTATATGAGAAAACAAATTACCCAGGAAGTAGGTTTATCTTACATGAAAGGGAAAAATAATAAAGAAAACATTCATCATCATTTTTGCTGGACGAGGTCTACTTAAATTGCTTGATTTTAAACTGGTCTACATGGAACACTAAGAGTGTGTAGACCACTCAAGAGCTGTGATAGTTCTCAAGACTCAGTTAGATGCTCTTATTCTCTATATTTTTAACAAGATAATTTTTTGTTTATTGGCATTAAAAGTTTATGAGACTAAAGAACAAATATCTAAAATAAACTTGAAAAACAAGGAGCTAAATGGTGAATGGAGACAGACGTATACCTGAGTACAATTTTGCTCTACAATTTTCCAGGACAATAAATGTACTATATATATTTTTTTCTGAATCATGTAAATAAAAAAAACTCACTAGTGTTTGGAGGACTTGAGCAGCATGTAAAATTATACAAGGAAAGCTCAATGTTTGAAGAGAAACTGTCTTTCATATTCAAGCTATTGTGATCCTCTCCAGATAATTTGTGCAAGCCTTCATTAGCTATCTGCTCAGTGGCAAGTAGCTCCAATGTGTCTTTACCACACTTGACCATGGATATTTTCCTTTAAATTCAACCATGTTTGTTTTTCAGATCTCAAGAATCTACCCATTATCACATTAGAGACCTGGCCACATCCTGGGTAGTTGTATACTAGCTGGATAAAAATTCACTTCCACTACAGCCTTCTTCCTACATGTATCATTGAAGCCACACCTAAGCTTGAGCTCTTTGACTTCTTAAACTTGAAACTTTAGTCTTCTCTTCCATTTCAGGGCTGAAACAGTTTATTATCTGTTAATGATTCTAAATCATAAATTCTATTAACTGGTTGTCTGAAGGAGTTGGGGTAGGGACTTGTAAGAAAAGCTCATATTTCTAAAGATTTACATTCTTCTCAATGTGTAGGTAGAAAACAGGTTTGCTTTGTTTTCTCCTGGTGAATCCACAGCAACTGATAGGAACTAAGACAAAGGTACTTTCTCATTATCCCTGCATGTACAGTCACTTCTCAATATTCATAATAGTTATGTTCTATAAGGTCTCTGCAAACACTGAATTAATTAATATCAAATGATTGCTCTTAGGCGAAATCTAGGGTTAGGTTCCTATGAGCCTTTGGTCACAGCATTTTTGTCAACAAATCAATATAAAACCTGGTTTTGTGTGAGTTTCTGTGTGCTTGTATTAGATAAGATATGCAACATTTATTGTTGATTCATTAACCCTGAAGTCAAAATTAACAGCTCTATAACTCATGCTTTAATAGACCTTATCTAACATACTTATTTTATTCATAAGGCACATCACAGCCTTCTTGTTCTTATGAACACTAGACACATTTGGCACTACGTTTGGGAGCCAATTAAAGAGATTGAAAAAATGATACTTTTTATCATTTGAGAACTAAAATAAGGCAGAATGTGGCCTTGTTTGATCTCAGCTGGGAAGATGTACATTGGGTGATTCAAAATTTTCACTGACATGCACATGTCAACAAATGACCGTGAAATCTCTGCAGAAATTGATTTTGTGGTTACACAAATTTTAGTGAGGAAACAATTTCACAAATATGAATCCATGTATAATGAGGATTGACTGTATATATATATACACATTAATAAATATTTATCATATATAATGATATATGCAACATATAGTTATTCTATATGTATAAATAATCAAAACTATTTAAATGACTTTGACCTTATCAACAGACTAAGCAGAAATAATAAAGCCAATGGGAAGAACTGAATTACATATATTAATATTTAGCAACTATACTTATTTACTTTTAACATGCAGAGTATTACTAAGTCTCAAAAAAAGATGTACAGAGCTAGGTGGACAGAGAAATTAAATAAGACTTGAGTATAGATGGGGAATATAATTTTATAGACCATAGTAAGAAACTAACTTAAATAAACTCCAAATGGATTGAAATATAATTTATTCAAAACAATAATGACTATAAGGAAGTCAAAGTACTTGAGAAATGACAATCATAATTCTAGAGAAGTATGACATTATTGCTGTTATTGATGGCCAAAATGCTAAACTGAACTTTGAGTCACAAGAAAGGTTGAAAAATTAACCTGAAGATCCACCAAATATAAAGTCAAAATTAGTAAGTAGCTTATGTTATGACATAAGCCAAAACTATTTATTTATTCATTCATTTATATATCTATTTATTTCAGTGATACAAAATCCCAGTTTCTAAGAACTGCTGGTTATAATTGAAACAAAATTCTGTTGAAAAAAATTCAAAATTTAATGAGGAAATACAAGTAAAGGAGAAAGTTGTTTTTTTAGAATATTTTATTTTTTATAGTTTCAGTAATCTCATGAATTAGATAACAGCTTCATAATTTAATATTGCTGTGCTTATACTCTGTCAAAATTCTTCATTCTGCCCCACAGCAGAATGAGATGGGAAGATTCTCTATTATACTTATTCTTTAGAATGGGAAAGGTACTGAATCATGTGGCCCAGTGTAAATCTTAGCAATGAATACTCAGTCTGCTTGAAAAGGATGGGAACTTCATAAGACGACCAGTAAAATCTCTTCTGACAAATGCATGGTGTAGGGTAATGGTGAATTCTGATGGAGTGCATAGATCTAAACACCTTTGCACCATCTGAAATTAATATTGCTAAGAATTTTTTTAATTAAAAAAATTTCTTAGTTATAGCTGACATACAATATTATACTAGTTTCAGGTGTACAACATAGCAGTTAGACATTTAAATAAGTTATTAAGTGATTCTTCTGATGAGTCTAGTACCCATCTGACACCATACATAGTTATTACAATATTATTGACTATGTTCCCTATGCTGTATACTTTACACCCCCACAACTTTTTTTTTATAACTGGTAATTTGTACTTCTTAATCCCTTTTGCTTTGTTACCATTCCTGCCAACCTCCCTGCCATCTGACAACCGTAAATTTCTTCTCTGTATCTATGAGTTATTTTCTGTTTCTGAGGATTTTTTAAGTGGTACTCTGTTCATGATCTTAGAGAGAAATATGTGGCTCTTGCTTTTATAAATTTTCATCATAATAATAATTCAAGCTCTTCTATACCAAGCCAAATCTTTTCCAATTAGAGTGATCGTGATCTCTTGATAAATATCCAGATCTATTTTGAGGATATTCTATTTTAAATCATTAAACATATATTCTTCAAATTGCAGAGATTTTGTTACTATGATTTCAAAGTATCCTTATGTAAAACTTCTTGCCAGCCTGTACACTCTTAAGGTAGTTGTCCTTCAGCAGGCATTAAAAGTATTTCACTTCTAATTTGTAAATCCCCTAATGAAGTGTGAAAATGAAAACATTTATTAATACTATAAATGTTTGCCTAGAATTCCAAAGAGAGGAGAATGTATATAAAGTTAATCACAGTCTACTCTATTAATTTATTTTTTCTTCATATGATCAGTCATAACAATGAAAAGAAAGTGTGAGTGAATTTCAATATTATTTCAAAAAACGTTATTTTTGTATTAAATATATGTACCCAAATTTTAATAATAAAGTTATTTCAAATGAGCAGATGTGGAAATATAGTTATGGAAACTACAAAATGGCCTAAATAGAAAGTGTAGAACTGAAAATTCCAATATCTATAATTAAAATTATACCAAATGAACTAGACGAAAACAGAAGAGAATATCTGTGAATTTGAATACATATCAACAGAATGATTAAATTCTTTTAATGCTGAGAAAAAAAAATGAACTTTAGTAAGACGTGGGACAATTTTAAGTGGTCAAACATATTTGTATTTAAATTTTCATAAGAAAAGAGAAAATAGGGCAGGATAAAACATTTGACAAGGTAAAGGATAAAAGTTCCCCAGATTTAGTAAAAAACAAAAACAAAAACTGAAGAACTAGAGTAACTTCATTTTGCTATGTAGATTCCAGATTAAATGAAGAAGAATTCCCCGAAAAACAACAATCAGGGACAACACCCTGCCATCTGGTCATGCCAACCAAAGCTATTAATCAGTAAGCCCTTAAGGCACCCACACCCTGTTTCCTTTTGCACACATCCTTCATATTGCGCACAGCCTTCTCTGCACCTGGCCCTTTTTGCACACTGCCCTACAGCACAGGGCACTCGGTGCACAGAACCCTCTTGCGCGCGGCCCTAAAAACCTATTACCAAATCTTTAAAGGTCAACCCTAACCCTCCAATCAAGCAACGCCAAGGCATCTCCCCAAGGCTTGTGGTTTTACCCTTTAAATTCGGTCCCAACCCCTCGGTTGGGGCTCCTCTCTCCCACTGCTGTGTCAGTGAACGAGTGGAGTCCAAACTCAAGTTTGTCAATAAACTCCCTCTTGTGCTTACATAGGTGTCAGTTTCCTTCTTGGCTCATGGTATTCCAAGCCAGGGAATTACAAAACAAACAAAAACCCCCACAAGTTTATACTTTCATGAAGCTCAGCAAAACCTAAGCAGGGAAAATAAATAAATAAATAAATAAATAAATAAATAAATAGGTGCATCATTGCTAAACTACTGAAAATGAAAGGTAAAGAAAAACACTTTGAAAGCAGCCTGAGTAAATAAAAAAAAATATATATACAAGGGAATTTTTTAAAAAATTATTCTCATCAGAAACAATGGAATTCAGAAAACAAGAAACTGATATATTTAAAATGCTAAAAGAAAAAAAGCCTAAGGCCATACATTAAATGGAGAAATGTTTATTCAGGAAAAAATTTACTAAATCTCAATAAGAACAGTGAGTCTGTACACTTAAGCCACAATCCATTCCTAAACCCCTCCCAACTCTGCATAATGGAAGCTACACTCAGTGGTATAGTCAAAAAACCCTCCATTTCCCTAGCTATCTCTCAAGTGCTATGGTATCTCTCTGGCATGACAGGACATTAGTTTTTCTTATCCTTTGTAGCTCTATGATTAAAATACAAAATTCAATGTTAGTATGGCCAAGAGCTCCCTTCCTCCTCCTAGCCCCACTTGTATGTCAAAAGCTGTATCCCAGGTGTGGCAAGTTAGGATACTGGGGCCTGGAATGCCCTCACTTAAGTTCACCAGTAGGGCAGAAGTTCTACCGCAGGAAAGGCAACCTGCCAAGATCAATATCTAATGTTTTTGTCTAGCATCCTGTTCATTAAATAGGGGTGCCACTCCAATAGAAGCATACAACAGTCTCTGCCTTAGCTCCAGAGCTGTGGCTCATAGATTAGCCCAGGGAAAGTGGTGGGCCATGAAACATACAGCTCTAAAGTTGTGTCCAAAGAAACTGAGTTTATTTAGAAGAGTGTGGGAAAGTTCAAGCCTAAGAATTATATAAAAAACAATGGATATTTGAGTGGTAAGCAATTAAGAGCAGGCTGGTAGCTCCATGAGGGCAAGGAGTTTAACTTCAGGCCCAGAAGTTTACCAGGAAGAACCATGAAAAAAAAAAAAAAGACAGCCAAGGGAAGTCCATTTGGGATATATAAAATTTAAAAAATGACCACAAAAATTACCCTGGCAAAAGAACTCAAATTTAATTCAATCAGATTATTGAACGATTTATGCCCCCAGGGCATTGCTGAAAACAATAGAATAAGGATTAGTAAGGATTATTCAGAGAAACAGAATCAATAGAAGGTATATATATATACAAAGATTTACTATGAAAAATTGGCTGACATGGTTATGGAGACTTACAGATCCCAGATTTACAGGGTGAATCAGCAGACTGAAGACCCAGAAGAGCTGATGGTGTAGTTCTTGTCCAAAGTTTGGCAGGCTTGAGACCCAGAAAATGCTAATGTTTTAGTTCAAATCCAGTCAGGAAAAAGCTGATATCTCAGTTCGACAGCAGTCAGGCAGAAAGAATTCTAACTTGGGGGAGAATCAGCCTTTTTGTTCTATTCGGGGCCTTCAACTAATTGAATGAGGTCCATATGCATTAGGGAAGGCAATCTACTTTACTGAGTCTACCGATTTAAATGTTAATCTCATCAAAAGAATTCCTTACACAAACACCCAGAATATTGTTTGACCAAATATCTGGGCACCCCTTGGCACAGTTGAGTTGACACATATAATTATCATCATAGAGAAATCAAATGACAATTTGTAGAGTCTAACAGCTGAATGTAATAAGACAGCTTAATACAGTGATCAGGAAAGAGACAGTCAAAGAAAGCTATGCAAAAATCACTGTCATGCCAAGGTGGCTGTGAGCATGCCCAAAGCTGAACCTTCTGAGGAAAAACATCAGAAACTTCACAATATAGGGGAAATAGATGTCACTAACAAAATCCAGCCAAGTCACTAAATAAATGAACTTAATGAGACCTGGGGGGAGGATGCATCCAGATTTGCTAGAATATCTTATTTAATATGTTTTGTTTTCAAAAAAATATTACAAGGCATGAAAAGTATAACCCATACATAGAAGAAAAATTGGCAACAGAAATTGCCTGTAACAGGGCCCAGATATTAGATTTAACAAACAGTGACTTCAAAGCGGCCATTATAAATGTGTTCAAAGGACTGAATTAAATCATACACAAGAACTAAAAAAGTTTTGACATCTCATTGAATAGAGACTATCAAGATAATGTAGAGATTGTCAAAAAAATCAAATGGAAATTTATGCATTGTAAGTAAAAAAAAATACTGAAATGAAAAATTCACTAGGTTCTCAACAGCAGATTTGAACTGGCAATAGAAAAAGTTGATGATATTGACCATAGCTTGATGGAGATTATGGAATCCAAAGGACAAATAGAAAAATGAGAGAAGAAACACAGAAGTTTGGCGAAACACACTAAGCCATTAGTCACACCAACATGTGCATAATAGAAGTATCAAAATTAGAAGAAAATAAACAAGGAGAAAAAATACTAGAAAAAATAATGGCTGGAAACTTAACAGCTATGATGAAAATCTAAGCTACATACTCAAGACAATTTTATAATAAGCATTTTCTCTTTTGTGGGTTCTCTTTTCACTTTGCTGATGGGGCACATTGAGTGGCAAATTTTTAATATTGATGGCATAATTTTTCTATCTTTGCTTGTGCTTCTCATGTCATATGTAAGAAGGCTTTGCCTTAGTGGAATCAGAAAGACTTATTCATATCTATGATATTAACTTTGGGTTTTTCATACATGCTCTTTAACAGATTGAGAAAGTTTTCTTCTATTCCTAGTTTGCTGAGTGTTTTTATTAAAAATAGTAGTTCATTTTTTCTCAAATACCATTATGTGTTTATTGAGATGATTATGACTTTTGTCCTTTATTTTATGCTGTATTATATTAATTTATATTTAGATATTAAACCACCCCTGCATTCCTAGGATAAAATCCACTTGACCATGGTGTATAATACTTGATATAAATTAGGTTGGTTTGGTCAGCCAATATTTTGTTGAAGATTTTTATATGTATATTCATAAGATATATTAGTCTGTAGATTGTTTTTTTTGTGTGACTCATTTGTCCAAATTTAGTATTAGGATAATACTAGTCTCGTGGCAAGAGTTGAGAAGTTGTTTCACTTATTTGGAAGATTTGTGAAGAATTGGTATTGATTTGTATTTAAATGTTTGGTAGAATTAACCATTAAATATATCTAGGCCATAGCATATCTTTGTGGGAAGTTTTTAAATTAATAATTCAATCATTTTCATTCATCTCAAATTATTTTATAATTTTTCTCATGATTTTCTCTTTTTCCTACCAGTTATTTAGAGTGTGTTAATTTGCAAATATTTTTGAATTTCCAAAAATTTCTTTCTGTCATTGATTTATAATTTTATTCCATTGTGATCTGTGATATAATATAGAATATATATTTTGTCTTGGTTCCTGATCCTTAGAACAGAACTTCTAACATCTTTGTGATTTCATGAGCAATTTGTGTCTTGTTATTCATAATGAGCCACTTTTGATGACTCCTGAGTTTATGTTAATGAGATGACATAGGATGGAGCCCCTAGATAACTTCAGGATGAAGCTGATTACTAGAATAACTAATTAATTAGAGGATTAGAACTTTCAGTTTCATTCACTGACCTCTGGGATGGGGGTTGGGTGAGACTGGAGATTGAATTTTATAAAAACTCTTGAATGATGAGATTTAGAGAACTTCTGGGTTAATGAACTCATTGAGGTGCTGTGAGAGTGGCATGCCCAGAAATTGCATGGATGCTCTGTGTATTCAACCTCGTGCCTTGCTCTATGTATCTCTCCCAATTGGCTATTACAGAACTATATCTTTTATAATAAAACAGTAAGCATAAGTAAAGTGTTTCCCTTAGTTATGTGAGTCCTTCTAATCCTAATTTGTGGCTATTCAGCCAGAAATATGAGTGTCGCAAGACTTGAAACTGGCATCTGAAGTAAGAGTGATCTTATGGGAATGAACCCTTTAACTTGTGGGATATGATGCTAGCTCCAGGTAGACAGTGTTAGAATTGAATGGAATTATTGGACACCAAATTGGTGCTGGAGAATTGGTTGCTATTGTGGGAAAACATTCCAGGTCAGAGAACATACTTTCTATGATTAGAATATTTTGGAATTTATTAAAGATTATTTTATGGCCTAACATATGGTCCATTCTAGGGAGTATTCCATGTGCACTTGAAAAAAATATATATTCTGCTGTTGTTGGGCAAAGTGCACTATATATGTTTGTTAGGTGTTTTTGTTTTATAGTATTGCTTAACTGTTCTATATCCTGTTGATCTTTTGCCTAATTCTTCTGTCCATTATTGAAAGTATAGTATTAAAGTCTCTATTCTTGTTAAATTGCCTATATCTCTTCAATTCTGTTTTTGCTTCATATATTTTGAGGTTCTCTAGTTAGCTGCATATATTTTTATAATTATTGTATCTTCTTGATAGATTGATGATTTTTAATTATAAAATTTTTCTCTTAATCTCCAATAATATTTTTTTGTTTTAAAGTCTGTTTGATCTGACATTATTATAGGCAACCAAGCTATCTTATGGTTACACTTTTTGTTGTATATCTTTATTTTATTTTTCATTTATTTGTAAATTTTAATGAAAACTGTTGTTACCAAATCAAGGGGCTTGTTTTGCCTGCATGTGGCAAAGTCAAAAGAGACACAGACAGGAGTTTTCAGCAAAGAAAGTTTAAGGAAATGGCACCAAGCCTGGAAACACAGGTGAGCCAGTACACCTGGCTCCCTGATGGCCCCTAGAGGATAGGTTATATAAGGGAAAACTTATTAGTAGCTAAGGAAGTTGGTGTCATCAGCTCTACTGATTGGTTGGGGCTAGGGTAGGAGGCAGTTCATCTTTGCATCAGGTCCTGAAATCATGGCACCATTCTTTCTGGTTTCAAGGGGATGCTGGTAGGATTATCCTTCCTTAATGGATGTTATGCTGTAAAATGTGAGTTTAGTTTGATGGAAACTCTTTTTCTGTGGTCAACAGAACTGAGGCTTTGTTCCTAATACTATTTGATGCTGACCTAAGGGATTAATAATTAAGGGAGTGGTTGTACAATATGTAGAAAGTTAAGAAAAGAAAAGAAGCAAGTGAGCCCAAGGCCAGTTTGAATCAAGGAGAAAAAGAAGAAAAACAAGTTATTTTAAAGAAGTGAAGATTTGCATGTCTCCTCTAAAGATCATATGGTTAGATCTTATTTTTCTTTCATCTAGTCTGATAATCACTGCTGTTTGATTAGAATGTTTAATCCATTCATTTTTAATGTTGCTAATTATATTATATTATATCTGCCATTTTGCTTTTTGTTTTCTATATAGCTCTTGGCAGTTTTCTCTATTTTAACTTTTCCATTAAAAAGATTTTAACAAAAATTTTTAATAAAAGTTTAATTTTATTAATATTTTAAAACATTTTCTCCAAATAAATCTTGATAAAGGACTTGTATCTCTCTCTCTCTCTCTCTCTCTCTCTCTATATATATATATATATATATATATATATATATATATATAGAAATATTACAACTAAAATATATAATGACAAATAATTAAAATGCAAAAATGGCCTGAATATACAATACACCAAAGAATATAAATGGTCGATAAGTACAAGGAAAGATTCTCAACATCATTAGTCATCAGGGAAATGCAAATCAAAACCACAATTAAAAAAGAAACTTTTAATCCACATGGATGGCTAAAACAGAAAGAAAAATACACAGATAATACATGTAGACAAGGATGTGGAAGAATTACAACTTTCTTATATTTTAGGAATATAAAATGGTACAGCCACTTTGGAAAAGTTTGACAGTTCCTTAGAAAGATAAATATAGAGTTACCATATAAACCAGAAATTCCACATCTATATCCAAGAAAATATATCTATGAAAAATGAACCAATATTCCCACATAAAAACTTGTTCATGAATGTTCATAACAGTGTTATTAATTAGAGTCAAAAAGCGGTAATAACCCAAATTTCTACCAACTAATAATGGATGTACAAAATATTATGCATACTGCAAAATATTATTCAGTAATAAAAGGAATGAAATATCGACATGTTTTATAACCAGGATGAACTTTTAAAACATTATGCTTAATGAAAAAAAAAAAGTCACAAAATATCAATTATTGTACAATTGCTTTTATATAAAATGTCAAGAGTATGTAAATCTATAGAGATAGAAAATACATTAGTGGTCACCTAGGCCTGGAAGGGGGAGTGTCAAGGAAATTAAGAGTTATTGCTAATGGGAAACTAGATTCTTTTAGAAGGCAAATATGTTCTAAATTATTTGCAGTGATCGTTAATCTTTGTGAATATACTAAAAACTATCAAATTTTGCCTTTGAAATGGTAAATCAGATATATATGGCAAACACAAATGAAAAATAGATTTTAATTCCTCCTGGCACAAAAAAGAAAGGAGACTGTATACTATCACTTTTCTTAGAACATTTACTTAAAAAAATAATTGTGCAATTTCTCTGTCATTTAGTTAGATTTGTAAATCTTTTAAAAAGCTGAATCAGCTTCCAACTAGCTATACGATCCAGAAATATATATTTTTAAAACCTGGCAGCCATCTCTTTGAAATGTAATCATTATGAAAAATACTTCCCATATCGCCTATTTTATGTGGGAGGAAAAGAGCCTAACTTTATCTGGTTCCAATTACAAACCTACCTCCTATCATAAAGATCTGAGTAGTTTATTTTCCTGTTTAAAGGCAATTAACAAACATGAGTGTCTACCTGAATTACAGGGTGAACTTAGGATAAATCATGTGTGACAAATGGTAATGTCTTGTTCTTTTATTTGAGGAATAGTTATCATTTATCTTGAGAAAAATGTATGCAATAGGATGTATCTGCTGGGCTATATAAAAGGACAAATATTTTTCTGTCTTGCAATCTCTTTAGCATATTGCCTGTGATGTGCACTGTATTCTAGTTTAATGCTTATCCAATAATTAAACAGTTTTTTCTCTCTACTCTTGTAGAGAATTTTTGAGAATTTGTCAGATTTTATCTTTAATTATATTTCTCCAACATATGGTATGTGAATCATATATTAATAAAACTGTTATTTAAAAAAATGAAGGCTACAATACATCATTTTACTCTTTAATTTATAATATAATTTTTAAATATTTCCTCTATATACAGTTGGAACCACATTAGACACTATTATAATTTTTGTTTCTCCTACAAAAAATAATTTAGAAAACTCAACAGGAAAAGTAAAGTCTATTTTATTTAATTTAACTATATTTGTGCTCTTTCTAGTTTTCTTTTCTGATGTTCCAAGATTTTTTTCACTATCTCTTTACTCAGACTCTGTCTTAGTTGGTTCAGGATGACAATAAATACAGTATAGTCTGGATGGCTTAAACAACACAAATTTATTTTCTCACAGATCTGAAAGCTAAAAGTCTGAGATTAAGGTGCAACCATGCAACCATGGTTGGGGTTCTCATGTGAGAGCTCTTTTTGGTTTGCATATAACCACTATCTTGCTATGTTTTCACATGGCAGAGAGAGAGAGAGAGAGAGAGAGAGAGAGAGAGAGAGAGAGAGAGGGAGAGTTCATCCTTTTTTAATAAGGCCCACAGTCCTATTAGATTAGGGACCCATTCTTCTGACTTCATTTAATCTTAATTACCTTAATAAAGACATTGTCACCAGATAAAGTCATATTGAGACTTAGAGTTTAAATATATGTATTTGAGAAAGACACGATTCAGTCCATAGCAGATGCTAAGGTCCTTAGGTCTCTTTTTTCCAACTTTCAGTGTTTTTACATGTTTGCTTTATCTATAATGACCAGAGGTTTTACTTTTATTTAATGGGGAGCAAAAGGGATGATGCATCTGTTACATCTTTCCAGCAGATGTCCACCCAGGAATAATTTTACTTTATTCTACACTTTAAATTAGTAAAATGTCAACATCAGGAGACAGTGATGAAGAATGTATAAATAATATAATACTTATAGAAATCATATACACGCAACAGTTATACAAATATATATACTGAAAAATGAATAAAATCAAAATGGAATTCTAAGAAAATTTCAGTAAACCTGAAGGAAGGCAAGAGAGAGAAAACAAACAGAAAAGAAAAAAAAATAAAATGGAAGGTTTATTCCTTACATATCAATAATTACATTAAATGTAAATAATCTAATATATTTCTAAAAACAGAAATTGGCAAAGTAGTTTTAAAAAATGAGCCAACCATATCATGACTATAGTATTTCACTTCAAATCTAATGTATGTAGCTAGTGTGAAACTAAAGAATGAGAAATAATATGCCATGTAAAAATTAACCCCAAACAAGCATGTATGGCTATATTAATACCAGAAAAAAATGGACTTAAGACAAAGAAAATACCAGAGAAATAGGTAGAACATTACATAGTGATAAAAAGTTCATTTTGCCAAGAAAAAATAACAATTGTGGATATGCATGCATCAAACAACAGAACAGCAAGATATATATTCAAAAACTAATAAACAAAACCAAAATTACAATTAGGGACATAAATACTCCTGTGTCAACAATGGATAGGTTAAATATATATATATATATATATATATATATATATATATATATATATATATATATATATATATAATTAACAATGATATAGAAATACAGAACAACACCATCAGCTTAAAAGATCTAATTAACATTTATAGAACATTCTACCCTGCAGCAGCAAAATAGACATTCTTTTCAAGCATCCATGAACTATTCACCTAAATAGAAAATATTCTTGCCCATAACACAAACTGCAACAAAATTAACCTAATTTAAATAATATAGAATGTGTTGCCTGGCCACAATGAAATCATATTAGATATCAATAATGGAAAGATAACAGAAAAAATTCTAAGTACTTGGAAAATAAAAAGCACACTTCTAAACAATCTAAGAGGAAGTCTTGAGGGAAATGAAAAAAAATAATTGGACTGAATGAAAAGTAAGATGCAACATAACAGAATTGCTTGGACATAGTTAATGCTGTGCTGAGAGGGAAATTTATAACACTAAATGCTTACATTAGAGAATAGAAAGTCTATAATCTAAGCTTTCAGCTAAGGAAACTCTAAACCTCAAGCAAGCAGAATAAAAAGAATAATAAAGATAATAGCAGAAATTAATAAAATCAATGTGATAAAAAACTGATTCTTTGAATAATTCAAGGAATTTTCAAACCTTTAACTAGACTGACACAAAACAAGACATAAATTACCAGTTTCAGGACCCTGAAGACATTAAAAAGTAAGATATGAACAAATCTACAGGCATAAACTTGACAACATAAATGCATATATCAATACTTTTTAGAGTACAAATTACCACAACTCAATATAAAATAGTTAAATGGAATTAGATGCATAGCTATTAAGAAAATTAAACTGTTAATTTAAAAATCATAAAAAGAAATCTTTAAATCAAGATGGTTTTACTAGGGAAATCTATATACATCTAAAAAAAGAATTATCATCGAGGGCATTATGTTAAGCGAGATAAATCAGACAGAAAAAGAAAAATATGGTATGATATCACTTATATGTGGAATCTAAAAAAGTCAAACTTGTAAAAATGAAGAGTATAATAGCTGTTATCAGGGTTTGGGAGGGTAATTAGAAAGATGTTGTTTAAGGATACAAATTTGCAACTACTATATAAATAAGTTCTAGAGATTGAATGCACAACATAGGGATTACAGTCAACAATACTGTACTATGAACTTCAAAGTTGCTCAGAGATTAGATATTAAGTTCTCACCACAAATAGAAGTGACAATTATATGTTATGATAGAAGTGTTAGCTAACGCTATAGTGGTAAATGTATTACAGTATATTAATGTATCACACCTTCACTTTGTATACCTTAAACTTAAATATTGTTATATTTCAATTATGTGTCAATTTTTTAAAAATTAAAAAGAATTATCTCCATCAACACAATCATTTCCCCAATTACAAGAAGAAAGAGCACTTCCCAGCACATTTTAGGAAGCTAGCATTACCCTAACATCAAAATGATATAGAGTATATTTTAAAAAGAAATATATATAGTAATATACCTGATGAATATCAATGGGGAAAAAAACTAACAGAATATTACTAAATATAAACCAGTAATTTAAAATAAAAGGTTACAACATTACTAAGAGAGTTTATTCCAGGGATGCAAGACTGTTTCAATATCTGAAAATCAATTGAATCTACCCTATTATGAAAAATCACATGGTCATGTCAACTGATGCAGAAAAATATTGGACAAATTCAACATTATTCATATTTTAAAAAATAGGACTATAAAATACATTTCTCGACGTGATAAAGGACATTTACAAAATGCTATAGATAATATCATAGTCAATGATGAAAGACTGAATTCATTTCTCCAGAGATTCAGAAAAAGGCAAGAATACTGCTCTCACCCGTGCATTTCAAAACGGACTAAAATTTTTAGGTAGTTCAATAAGGAAATAAAGGGCATACAGATTTCAGGAGAAGAAATAAACTATTCAATGTGCAGAAGACATGATCTTCCACATTGAAAATGCCAACTAATCAACACACAAAAGAAACCTTCAAAACTCACTCTTAGAAGTAAACTTAGCACTGCTGCAGGATTCAAGATCAATATATAAAAATCAATTTTATTTCAATGTACTAGCAAGGAACATGTGAACATTAAAATTAAATTTATGGTGTCATTAAAATCCCTAAAATAAATACTTATGTGTAAACTTCACACAACATAAATAGAACTTGTATGTTGTAAACTACACAACACTAGCAGATCAAAGCTCTAATTAAATGGAGAGACATAATGTGCACATGGATCAGAAAACTCAACACAGTAAAGATATCAATTCTCTCCAAAATGATATTATGATTTAATACATTTCTATCAAAATCACAGCAAGATTTTTCACATATATGACAAAATTATTCTAACATTTGTATGTAAAGACAAAGGAAATAAAACGGACCAAAACATTTTGGAAAATAAAAATAAATGAAAAGAATCAGCCCATATGATTTCAAAATTTATTTTATAGCTACAGTAATCAGACTGTGGTATTGAAAAAGGAATAGTCACAGAGATCAAATGAACAGAATATACAACCCTAAAATAGTCCCCCAAGAGTACAACTGATTAATTTTTGACAAACGCAAAACCACTTCAATGGAGGATGAATAATCTTTTTAACACCTGGTGCCAGGAGCATTTTTGATATCCAAGTGGGTGGAGGGGAATAAACCTCATGCTAAACCTCACATCCTTTGCAAAAATTAATTCAAAATATATAATAAATTTATATGTAAATTGAAAATCTATAGAATGTTTAGAAGGTAACCTAGAAAAAATACATTTAAAATAGCTAAATTAGAGTTCATTGAAATATAAAGCTCCTTCTGTGAAAATCACATTTAAGAGAATGAAAAAATATACCAAAGACTAGTATAAAATACTTGCAAACCATATGTCTGATAGAGAACTTGTATATAGAACATATAAAGAACCAGAAAGAACTGTCAAAATTCAAAAGTAAAAGATAAAATCAAAGATAAAAGAAAGTAAAGTGATATTTCATTGAGTAAGATATGCAAATGGATTATCAATTCATGAAAAGATCTCTTGCCATTAATGCAAATTAAGACCAAAACAAGATAAAACTATATACCTATTAGAACCATTAAAAAATGGTGACAAAACCCAAAACTTCAAGGATGTGGATAAACCGAATCTTTCTTTCATTGTGCAGTTTCATAAAAAATCTAAATGCATAATTATCATATGGACAAGCAAGGGTATTCCTAGACATTTATCTCAGAGAAATAAAAACTATGTCCACACAAGTAGCTGTGCATACTCGTTTATAACAGTTTTATTGTAGTAGCCAAATAACTTAAAAAAAAAAAGTCAATTTGTGAATGATTAAACAAACTTTGTTATAGTCATACCATGCAATACTACCAAGTAATGAAAAGCAACAACTATTGGTATATGCAACAACTTGAATGTATTGTAAGGAAATTATACTGAGTGAAAAAGGCCAATCCCAAAAGTTACATAGTGTATGATTTCATTTATATAACATTCTTCAAAAGAAAAATATTAAAGACAGCTTACTGGTTGCTGGTGATCAATGAGGGAGAGGCTTTTATAAATGTAATTGGGGAAACTGATTTTAAAATTTATATGAAAATTTAGAGGACAGAGAATTGCCAAAATCATATTTTAAAAGGGTAACAGTGACACAAGACTTTATAATGTGTGGCATCAAAGCTACAATAATCAAGAAAGTGTAATATTAGCAATAGGATGTATGAAGAGTTTAATGCAACAGAAGAGTACAGAAATAAGCCCACTGTCATACTGACAATTCATTTTCAAAACAAGCAACAAAACAATAAAATGGAGAAAGCAAAAGATTTTCAACAAATGGTTCCGGCAAAACTAGAAATTTATGTGGGTCAGTAATGAAACCTCAAGTGCTACTATGCAGAAAAAGTAATTTGAGATGAATCATAACACCTAGATGTTAAAATTAAAACTTTAGAAAGATAACAAGATAATATCTTTTTTACCTTGAGAAAGGCAAATACTTTTGAGGAAGGACAGAGAAAATAGTAATCACAATAGAAAAAATTAATTTTTGTTAAATTTTTTTTAATCAAAAGACAGTATTGAAAATGAATAGGCAAGACACAGACTGAGAAAAGTATTAGCAAAACATATCGGACAAAGTTCATGTATCAAGAATATATAAAAACTATTAAAACTACATAATAAAAAAGACATAGCAATAAAAATGGCCAAAAGACCTACATAAACACATTACAAAGAAAGATATTCAAAAGGTTACAATGAAGTATATGATGAAAAGGTGCGAAATACATTTATATCTTTCACAAAAATCAATTCAAAATAGATTATAGACCTAAATATAAATGTAAAACTATAAAATTCCTAGAAATGACAAAGGAGAGAATATAGGTAACCTTTAGTTTGTTGATGGCTTTCAGATACAACCAAAAATTACACTCTGTTAAAAAAAGATTTATAAATTGGACTTCATTAAAATTAGCAATTACTATTTTATTAAAGCCACTGTTGAGGAAAGTGTGAATCACATAACTGACCAAGTACCTATATCCAGCATATACAATGAACACATAAGACTAAACAAAAGAACACATGCTGCCTAAATTTAAAATTGGCAAAGATTTGAACAGACACCTTACTATGGAAATTAAGCAGAGGAGAATAAGCGTATGAAAAGATAATGTCATATCATTAGGGAAATACAACTTAAAACAACAAAACACCATGGCAAATCTAAAAGAAAGTAAAAAAAAAAATGACAATGCAGAATGCTGGTGAGGATGTGGAATAAGAGAAACTCTCATTCATTACTGGTAGGAATGCAAAATTGTACAACCACTTTAAAAGATGTTTTAGCATTTTCACTTAAAATGAAACATACTCATAAAATGATCCAGCAATCATTCTTCAATTTATTTACTTAAATCAGTTGAAATGTATGCACACAAAACTTGCACATAAATATTTGTAGTAGCCTTATTCACAATTTCTGAAGCTTTGAGCAACCAGAATATTCTTCAATAGATGCATGAATAAACAAACTGTGGTACAGCCATACAAAGGAATATTATTGAATGATAAAGTGAAATAAGCCATGAAAAGAGAAGGAGGACACTTAAATGCATATTGCTAAGTGGAAGAAGCTACATACTGTCTGATTCCAACTATATGACATTCTGGAAAAGGCCAAACTACGGAAACAGTGAAAAGATAAGTGATTGCCAAGAATGGGAGTGAGGGAGAAAAACAGAGATAATTAACTGGATCACAGGAAAATTTTAGAACAGGGAAACTATTATGTATGATACTGTAATGTTAGATACATGTCATTAAATTATACATCTTTCAAAACCTATAGCATGAATACCCCAAGAAAGAAAGGCTCAGGACTAGAAAACCTCACTGGAGAATTCTACCAAACATTTAAAGAATTAATACCAAACCTCCTGAGAGTCTTTGAAATGATTGAAGAGAAGGAAATGCTTAAAGTTCATTCTCTGAGGTCAGCATTACCCTGATACCAAAGCCAAAGATGCAACAAGAAAAGAACTACAGACCAATATCCTTGATGAATAATGATGCAAAACTCCTCAGCAAAATAATAGCAAACTGAATTAAACAGCACATTAAAATGATTATCCACCCTTACCAAGTGGATTTACTTCTGGAATGAAAGGATGGTTCAACATCAACATACAAAAATTAATCAATGTAATGTACTATATTAAAAGAATGAAGGACAAAAACAACATGATCATCTTAATTAATGCAGAAAAATTGCCAAAATTCAATAACTTTACATGATAAAAAAGAAAAACAAAACATTAAACAATCTAGAAATACAGGAAAACTACCTCAACATACTGAAGATTCTGAAAAACCCACAGCTAATGTCTTAAAAAATTAATCATACAGCCACATTATGATTCCACAATTCTGCACCCTCATTATTATACAAGAGAACCCCAAACATATGTCCATTAAAATAATTATACATAAACGCTAATAACAACTTAATTCATAATAGCCAGAAACTGAAAAACAACCCAAATGACCATTACTGGAAAATTCATAGACCCTATTCATCATTTAAAATAGAATGAACTATGCATATATACAGTAGTTTACATGAAGCTAGCAGACATGCTAAGGATATAAAGCTTGGCACAAAAAGTACATATTGTATTTTTCTAATTATATGAAGTTTTAGAAAAATCAAAAGTAATCTGTTATGATAAAAGTCAGAAGAGTTATCCTGGAGGTGATCACTGGATGGCATTTTGAGGAAACTTTCTGGAATGATAAATAGTTGTATAAATTTGTTAAAACTCATATGATTGTATGCTTTTTACAGATGTGTGAGTTACCTATTCTTTAATTTATGTGTATTTTATACTTGAGGAATTTATAAATGTATAGACTATAATGAGAGCTAGATTTCTCACAGTTAGGAAACTGATGTACATACATAGAAAGAAGGAAAACTAGAATATGCTCTGTTTTGTGAGATTAGAGTTGGAGGGATCGGAATGTATACATTCAATTATATTTATGTATATATTAAAAAGTACATATAAGTTTATATATTTTTTATCTCTGCTCACTGAGAGAGCCCAGAAGCAATGACATATCATTAGCAATGAATATAGCTAACTCCCAGGTCTTGATTTCTAAATGTCATTCTCCAAAAGTTACAAGGCTACTTAGTGATATAGCTGATTCTATGGTACAGACAGGAAAAGTACAAAATGAGCCCGGAATTAATTTCTGTATCAGAAAGTAAGGAATTTTTTAAATCTCAATAAGAACTACCTTAGAGGAAATCCCACTGCCCAAATCTGAAGCAAAACATGTATCAAAATAATGATTATAATGTTGATAACATATTGATTAATATAAAAATTATATATACATGTTTTAATCAATTAATAAATAAGTATATAAATGAATGAATGAATGACTAAATGAATGAGGAAAGGAGTTTTTCCTTACAAAATGTAGCTTTCCAATTCTGAATATAGGAAAAATGTGGAGTTAGAAAATGATTAGTGACTGCTAAAACTTGTAGGTAGAAGAATGATGAGCAAAAGGATATACATGTAGTTTCAAAAAAGTCCAAATAAAATTCTTTTTAATTATAAGAAGGAAAATAGTAACTCTACAAGAGAGAAACCAAGGAGATATAACCTTAACTTAATGTTCAAAATTACCATTATTAATCTTGGGTCAAACCATTGTCATACATCTCTTAAATGATTCACTGAAAAGGACAAACCATTACATTTGTGGTATTTTTTTCAAAAAGTGCACCTAATCCTGAGAAAACATTTGACAGATCCTAACTGAGTACATTCTACAAAATAGCTACAGTCTTTAAAATGTCCAGGTCAAGAAACACAAAAAATGGTTGAAGAAATGTTCTAGATTTAAACAAAGTAAAGAGGTATGGCAATAAATGCAGTCAAACTTTGATTGAGAAAATTAAAGCTCTAAAGGACAATATTGAGAAACTTGACAAAATTTGAATATGGACTCTGATCTAGATAATATTAGTGTTGTGCTATTAAACAGGAACTGCAATAGAAACTCTAAATATTAGTGTTTGTCTATTTCCATTGTCGAAATATTCCCACCATAGCTGATTTCACACTACCAACAGTTTAACAAAGGACAGGTGAAATTCCTAAATACATATTATCTAGCCCTATCACATCATTATAATAATACTTTATCAATTTAAAATTTATTGATTTTAAAAATTATACTGTCACTGTATAAAAGAGTCTTTTTTTTTCCTTAGAAAAACCTATTTATAACTTAAGAATAAAGGGATAATGTTACAAAATTAATTTCAAGTGGTACAGAAAAATAAGGTGTCTCTATGTGTACTTTTACAAAAATAATAAACAAATGGAGAAAATGTAAATGATTCGCAAAGCTGTATATACTATACCTAGGGGTTCTTTGTATTCTTGTAATTTTGAAAATTTGAATATATATGTTACCTATAAATGTATGTATATTTTATAGACAATGTGCTCAAGGGAGGACTTTCTGACAGTGACACTTTAGTGAAAGTGTGAATGATGATAAGTCCAATCATATCAAAGTCTAAGTTACATAGATAAGTTATGTAGTAAATTATATCTCAATAAAGCAGAGGGATATTTTTTCAAAATCTAGTGCACAATGTTAGGCCTAGAAAGAAAATGACTAAAAAACATTGGAACTGAACAAAATAGAGAAGACTGGAGGAAGCAGGAGTTTTTGGGTTGGAAAAGTAATCTATTCTGGAACCATTAGCTCAGGTAAAAAATCAATACATTTCATGTTTTATCACACATTTTAAATTATTCTTTTCATTTTATAAATAGATTGTAAGAACATTGACAACATGGATTGAGAGCACATGAGGGGTGACCCCTCAACAAATGTTTTTATTTTTTATCACCTATCTCAGTACCATGATGAAAAATACACTTAATAAACAGTTGTTGGTTCATTGCTTGGTATTTATTATTTCAAATTAAACCATTTAAATTTAAACCTATCAACAAGGGTCTTACAGCTTCCAGAATATAGCTTAAATAGTTCAAATTTCAAATTTCAGTTAGGCTAATACTCTTTTTTTATCATTCCTTAATCCTGGTTAGTAAAAGCAGTTGATGTCTTCTGAGGCAAACATGACATGTGAGTAAAGTTGATTGCATTACTCCATCATCTGATACTAGTTTATAAATGAGTAGTCATTGGGTCAGAAAAATGTTGGTGTTATATGTGTCATCATGGGAAGCTTGCTCCTTATTTGGAGTGAGAAGGAAAAATAAGAGACTTTGAAGCATTATCTTTAGATAGCATAAAACTTTTTGCTTGAATACTACTTGTGCTACACGTTATTTCATAAAAAAATTTAAAGTTTGTAATTAGTAGTAGATGTTTTTCATCTTTTAAATATTCATTACATTTGCTTCGACAAGAAAGATTACATAATTGAACTAACAAGAATAGTCTAATATTTCTAATGAGTTCTCACCTTAAGAGTTAATAAGCCAATAAGCATGAGCTCTCATTTTGAGGTCACAATCTTGTTGAAATAGAACAGTGTGGAACAGGTCTTGCTAGTCATGAAAGGAATGGTCAAAAAGTGTAATAAATTTGAATACTCGTCACAGACTAGGAGAGCAGAAGTGGACTTCTCATTTTTCTTATATTTTGAAAAATTACTGCTCTCCAGAATGTCTTTCTAAATTAACTTCTTAAATCAGGATTCAGTCAGAGACAGTTAAACTATTCTCCAAAGGAATTTAAAAAAACTGCAACTATCTGTAACTATTCTGACCAAATATATTCTAACCTAGAACTATAATTGTAACTATTCTATCCATATTCTAGCCAACTATAACTATTCTGAGGAAGGATTCTAAGGAAAGTCTAGGAACTTTGCAAAAGATGACTTGAGATCAATTTGAAGCACTCAGAATGGGCAATTTCTCACACTACATTTTTCTTCATATACCACAGCCTAAAACATCTCCCTTTCTTTTTAGCATTATATTAAGATTGTTTAATTTGATATCTGTTGAGGTGAGGTAGGGAGAAATCCTATTCCTTAATATATGAGTATATCCACCGGCCATTTTGAATAGACACAATACTTGTTCACATGCAAACTAATGGGCAGAGGCTATATATCTGATTTTATGTATAGACTTTCATGCCTACCTAATAAAGTTATTGATTTTGATTCATAAATATAGCTATACAAATCATGTATTAAAATACTAAATAAATGAAATAAACATATTTTTATGGACTAGAGTGAGGCTCAATGGGTTGAAAAATTTAATGAGATTTCATGGATTCTAACTGCAGAGTTAATACTTTACCCCAAATCTTCTGATGGCTATAGTTTTGTGTGCTTTCCAAATGAGTTTTTCTTTATTTAAGTCATTAATACTTGTGCAATTTATTTTTTGTGTACTTGGAAGTAAAGCCCTATTATTCCTCTCACATACAGTTGTTTTTTACCATCATCATTGTTTGAAATATCTATGATTTTCCAATGATTTCCATGTAGATTTTGTTATATTTTGAGTTCCCATATGGCTATTGGACCTATTTCCTGGTTCTATATTCTATTCTTTTGACCAAGTGTTACAACCCCTGTGCTAATGGCATATGGTTTTAATTACTATAACTTTATAATTAATTCATACTAATAAGATAGTCTCATTCCTTATTTTTTATCAACAAATTGGATGTGGTTACTCTTGGACATTGAGTTTACCCTTTTGCGGTTTAGAATTCATGAGCCAAGTTCCGTAAGCTACCTTTTTAGATGTTTTAAATGAAATTACATTAAAATTTGAGGGTAACGTCGAAAGAGTTGGCCTTACATTGGTGTAACAATTAACATGACAGCATTTTCATTTAGTAAGCACCTTTATTTTCCAAGTAAGCTTTTCATAATATGTAATAAACTGAGCTCTCATTTCTTTTTCAGTAATGATAATGGTAGTCTAGAAATCAATAAACAAATATATATAAATTATTTCAATTGGTTTTCTTGAAGTAAACACAATAGCTATAATTTGGCTTGCTTAAAGAATATACAGCTTCCTTTCCCAAATTACCGAGAATCAATTGCTCTATTCTTGGTTCTCTGAACTTAGTTCCTCAATCCTTCTGATTCTTATTGATAATTGTTATTAAAATAGGACACAATTTTCCCTGAATAACTAGATTTCATTTTTAGCAAATTAAAATATTGTTTTATGGAATTGATATTTTAACTCAAAATATCCTACAGATTTTATGTACATGTGTGTGAGTGTATGTCTGTATACACTTGCTGTTAAACATTTAAGAGCACTTATTCCTTAGGAAAACACAAATTACTGGGAAAAACATCGCATCTCATATACTTTCAGAGAGAATGCTTTGACACTAAAGTGATTGTCTCTTATATCTATACCATCGTTTCTATAAATTTATCACATAGATTATATTATTATGATATCACCAACCTGAGAATCCTGTAGATAATATCATTTTCAATCATCACAATAAAATAAACCATCCTTCAATTTTACTGCACTGTTTTCTATAAAGGGTACTCATAACTGTTTTGATTTGTTGTTTGCTTGGACGTTTTTGATGTTTAGATTACTAAGTTATCTTTGTCAATTTCTTTAATCAATAAAAATGATATAAGGTATTATTCCAATTATACAAATAAAAAATCAGGGCTTAAACATTATGTAACTAGCCCAAGGCAATTAAGCTAATAAGTGAAAGAGACTAGGCAATTTAGTTATATCCAGCACCAAAATTTTAACATTTTGTATACTTTTCCAAGAATAATGAGGTAAAAACAGTCCCAATCTGTGTTTAAATGCTGATTATGCACTTACCAATTTGAGAGAGTTTTGAAGTTTAAATTGATTTTCTAGTTGTTTGCATGAGCACTTGTTCATTAACACTGAAAGTCCTTAACAACACTTGAAGCTCTCAGGGCCGTCCATCACTATCCATGCATTTCTTAAACCAATGTTCACATGCGTGGGAGAGAGAAACTATCCTAGTAGACAAGTAAAAGCTTATGAAAACAGAAATATTTTAAACTAATGACCTCAATGTGAGTATTATACTTGAGTGTCTTTGAGTTAAGTATGTTTTGAAGCATTTTGATTATTATGTTTTTCTACAGGAAAGGAAGACTTGAAAAAACATATTTCATATGTATGGAATGTATTGTAAGTAGATAGACTTAAAGGTCATAAGAAGAATCCATCAATTTAATTGTAAGGTGAAGTAAGAATGAAATAATTTCAATCATTCCTGAAGAACTAGAAGTAATTACCAAAACTAATTATATTGGTCTGGCCTAAGTTTAACATCTGGCAAAGGGTGACACTTGGCTCTCTACAAAAGACAAGCAATTATAAATGTTTGCTTTAACTCATTGTGAATGTATTTTATAAAAATCAAATTTGAGTTAATATGCACAAAATTCTGAGTAAGGATTTCAATGGATAATATGTGAAATTTTTAGAATTAGTATAAGATATGTTACGGATTGGTAGGAAGAAAAATCATATATTGATAGAGAACAAAAGATTAGCTTTCTAATTTAATTTTTTGTTAAGGATACAAATTATTATCAGATATAAAATGGCAGCTTAGGGTAGAAGTAGATGCAGCAATTTTCAGCATAAATTATTTTGATCCCCAGAGTCCCTAACAAGAGGAACACAAATGCTGGTGACGTGGATTATGCAAGGTAAGAGTAATTCATGCTATCAAACTGTCCCTTTGACCCAGGTCTTGATTCACTGAATAGAAATAACTTACACCAACAAATGAAACACTTCCATTTAAGAAAATTTTTATTAACTCTGAATTCTCTCTGTTCTTAGAACAAATTCAGCATGAGAAAAGGAAATTACAGTTGACCTTGAACAACACGGGTTTGAACTGCACAATTTTTTCAATAAACACAGTACTGTAAATGTATTTTCTTTCTCTTACGATTTTCTTAATAACATTTCTTTTCTCTAGCTTATTTTATTGTAAGAATACAGTATATAATACACGTAACATATAAAATATATGTTTATACATTGTTTACATTATTGGTAAGACCTCTTGTCATCAGTAGACATTACTAGTTAAATTTTTGAAAACTCAAAATTATATGTGGATTTTTGACTGTGTAGTGGGGTCGGTGCCCCAAACCTCCACATAATTCAAATGTTAATTGTACTTTTCTAAAGGAAGAAAGCAGACTTTCCTTGAACAGTATTCCTAACCTCAGCTTTCTGGGGTTCAAAAGAAGCCCATTACCTACCTCTTGGCTGATTTAATGGTCTTTTTATCTAGAGATTGTCAGAAAGACATTTAATGTGGTGACACATGGAGCCATTAGCTGGACAAAGCAGAAAAATTAAATGTTTTTTTTCTTAATTCCAAAAATCCTGGGTGCCTGCTGATATTTTAAATTTATATCTATGTTTACTTAGAATTTCTGCTATGCTCTATAATGAATGCTTTATAATCTAATAGTTTGCTAGAGTCAGCTATGAAATCTAATAATCTAAAAATCTAATAATGAGATATTAGATCTAATAATCTCTCTATCTACGAACTTTGATATACTATGGGTTTTCTGTGATAGATCTTGATATGTAGTTCAAGGGATACAGGTACAATAGAGAAGATTACCTGCTTTTAACCGTTAGGAAGACCTTAAAGAAAGAAAGAAAATTATAAACAGTTTTAAATTCCCAGCTCATGGCACCATTATCATTAGTCCTCAGAAGTTTTTAACAGAAAGACTTCAGATTAGCACAGGCGAAAATCAAGTACAAAGTTTATTTCTGTGGGTTATTGAATTACAGTATCGATTGACGTCATAGTCTCATCAAATTTTTTATGTAAAAGGTACAGTGATAAAAATAGGACCCTGAAAAATAACATGATGCTATTTTGGAGGATTTGGAGGCCCTCTGAGTACCCAAACCTTGCCTATCCTCCCTTGCTGGCAGAGCATCCTCTTTGTCCCATGTGAGATCAAGATGTTCCAGGGTTTTTTTTTTTTTCACAGTTTCATTCAGACATACTCTAGATCATAAAACTACACAATTAGATGTGCATATGGACAGATGTGTGCAATAATCACACAGTCAAAAATTTTAGAACATTTTTATCTGCTGAAAAAGAAAACATGTATGAGGTTATCTAAAGTAGTCAAACTCTTAGAAAGTAGAATGTTTTTTTTTTTTGGCCTGGTCAAAGAGGAGGTGGGGGAAAGAGTTGTTTTAATGAATATAGAGTTTCAGTTCTGCAAGATGAATACGTTTAGAGATAGTTGCATGACATTTTTCATATAGTTAACACTACTGTAATGTACATTTAAAATGGATAAGATGATAAATTTTAGTTATACTTTTTACTGCAGTAAAAAAGAGAAACTATGTACACTTGAGCTATCTCCCCTCTCTTCACTCATCTTCCCAATCTTATGCATCCACTAGTCTATTTTCTGTGTCTATAGGTTTGCCTATTCTGGACATTTCATACAAAAGGATTCATATAATATGTGGTCTTTTGTGATTGTTTTTTTTAATTAGCATAATGTTTTGAAAGTGTATCTGTCTGGTAACATGTATCAGTGCTTCATTCTTTTTAATGGCTGAGAAATATATCATTGTGTGATTATACCACATTTTTTAATCTATTCATTAGTTTATGGATATTTGGGTTTTTCCACCTTTTCACCAAGATAAGTAATGCTGCTATGAACATTTATTTATCTTGTGTGTGTGTGTGTGTGTGTGTGTGTGTGTGTGTGTGTGTGTGTATAAAATGATTGGCATTGCTGAGTCATAGGGTAACTCTAATTTAACTTTGAAGAACTGTCAGCCTTTTAACATTCCCACCTGTAGTGGATGATGATTCCTACTTTTCCACATTTTAACCATTTTCCCTTTTTTTAAGTATAGCCATCCTAGTGGGTGTGAAGTGAGATCACACTGTGATTTTGATTTGCACTTCCCTGGTGTCTAATATTTGAAGACCTTTCCATAGGCTTATTGGCCTTATACACTTCTTTAAACAAATGTCCATTCAGATTCTTTGTAATTTTTTAATTTGTCTTTATTATTAATGAGTTGTATGAGGTTTTTATTTATTCTTGGTAACTGTCCTTATCAAATATATGATTTGCAAATTTTTTTTTCATTCTGTAGGCTGCCTTTTTACTTTCTTGATGGTGCTCTTTGAAGCACACATTATTAAATTTTATGCTAATAAACATTTCTATTGACAATATTTTGTAATTTAGAAGGTATAAATTATATACTGTTTTGTTAAAATTATTCCTGGGTATTTTATTATTTTGATGTTATAAATGGAATTTTTTTTTGTTAAATTCACTTACAATATTTCATCAATCTATTGAGTGTTTTTTTTTTATCATGAAAGGATTTGGGATCTTGTCAAATGCTTTTACTACAACAATGAAGTTGATCATGTGTTTTTTTGTTTTTTATTCTATTGATAACTTTGAGTTTTGTTTGTTGAACTGTCATTGAACTCTAGGATAAATCCCACTTTGTCATGAGGTATATTCTCCTTATAAGTTTCTACATTTGATTTGCTAGTATTTTGAGGATTTTTGCATTCATAATCATAAGATGTGTTTGTATGTAATTTTATTTTGTAGTGATGTCTTTATCTTGTTTTGGTGTTAGGGTTATACTAGCCTCATAGAATAAGTTGGAAATTGTTATCTTTTATTTTTGGAAGGATTTGTGAGGAATTGATCTTAACTATTCTTTAAATGTTTGATAGAATTCAGCAGCAAAACCATAGGGGCCTGAGCTTTTCTTTTCTGTAGTTTTTTTGTAGACTAATTCAATGTTTTTACTTGTTATAGGTTGATTAGATTATCTATCTCTTCCTCAGTAAATTCTAGTAGTTTGCACCTTTGTAGGCATTTGTCCAGTTCATCTGAGCTATATAATTTGTTCATTATATTTCATTATAATATTTTCCCTGTAAGGTATGTATTAATGTCCCCATTCATATTTTACTCTACAAATTTCATTCCTTTTTTTTCTTGTTCAGTCAGTTTAGCTAAGATTTGCCATTTTTTCATTTCCTTTTCCCCCATCTTATTGAAATATAATAGACAATTAGTTGCTTATATTTACATTGTACATTCAATAATTTTTTCAATTATACTTAGCATACAAAAATATAGCAGCTTCAGTTGTATAGCATAGTGATCTGAGATCCACATAACTTGCAAAGTGATCACTCCACTAAACTTGGTACCCCTCTTTTGCCTTACATATTGATTACAATATTATTAACCATCTTCCCCATGCCACACTCTACATCCCCATCTATTCTGCAACTATTCATTTGTACCTCTTAATTCCTTTGCTTTTTTTTGTCCCCACAACACCCCTCTCATCTAGTAGCCCTCAAAATTTTCTCTGTATCTATGAGCTTATTTCCACTTTTGTTTTTGTTGTTATTTTGTTCTTTAGATTCCACATGTATGTGAAATCCTGTGGTACTTGTCTATCTCTATCTGATCCATTTCATTCAGTTCAATACCCTCTAGGTCCATCAAGGCAATATTTTTTCATCCCCTTCCTTTTAGTCTGTGTGTCTTTTAATCAGAAGTGAGTCTTTTGTAGGCAGAATATGTAGGTTTTTTTTTTCTTATCCATTTAGCCACGTTATATTAGTTGGAGTACTTAACTCTTTTTTATTTGAGGTACTGTTTATAGGAATGTAGTTATTACCATTCTTTATTCCCGTTTTTTGATACATATTTTTTCTTAAAGAAGTCCCTCCAACATTTCCTAGTTTGGTGTTGATAAATTCCTGTAGCTTATTTTTTGTCTAGAAAGTTCTTTATCTGTTCTTCAACTCGAAATGATAGCTTTGCTAGATAAAATAATCTTGGTTGTAGATTCTGGGTTTTCAACACATTTAATAGCTTGTGCCAAGCCCTCTGTCCTGCATGGTTTCTTTTGAAAAATCAGCTGCCAGTCCATGGGTACTCCCCTGTAGGTAACTAACTGCTTTTCTCTTTTAGCTTTTACAATTCTCTCTTTATATTTAAACTTTGGCATTTTAATCATGATAATCTTGTGTGAGCCTCTTTAGGTTCCTGATTTGGGGGACTCTGAGCTTCCTGAGGTTGTATGCCGATTCCCTTCACCAGGTGAGGGAAGTTTTCTATCATTGTTTCTTAAAATAGCTCTTCAACATTTTTTTTTCTGGTACCCTTATGACACAGTTTTTTTTTTACATTTAATAGTGTCTCGTAGGCTTCTTAAATTATTATTATAGTCCTGGTTTCTTTTTTCTTGCTGTTCTGATTGAGTGTCTTATATAGGTCATTTGATCCTCTTCTTTATTCACTCTTTTTATTCCATCTAATTAATATACTTTTCATCTTAAATAATGTGTTCTTCGTTTCTGATTAGTTCCCTTGTATAATTTCCATTTCCATTTTTTAATGTTTTTTATATCTTTTTTTGAAGTTCTCATTGAATTCATTTATTCTTCCCTTAAGTTCATTGAACATCTTTATAACCAGTGTTTTGAACTCTGCACCTATTAGAATGGTCAACTCCATTATTTCTGGATCTCTATTCTGTTCTCTCATATGGTTTCTGCTTCTTTGTCTTCCCATCTTGGCTGCCTTTCTGTGTCTGTTTCTGTGTACCAAGTAAAGCTCTTATGTCTCCAGGTCTTATTACTGTGGCTTTGTGTAGTAGGTGTCTGGTGACACAGTTCAGCTTCAGGCTAAGTTTAGCCCCAGCCATGCCCCTCAGGGGCCACCTGTTAAGATTTAGCAAGAAATCAACAGATGTTGTGCTTATAATTGTCTCAAGAAATCACATCAGAAATCATGGACAGCTGCCACAAGTGTGAGTCTTGGTGCTGCTCAGCAAGAAATACCTGACTCACCTGAATGTGGCTTGGGTGGGGCAGCAGGTTGGGGAAGGTGGAGTTTCAGGGAATCTTTTTGGTGGAGAGACCTCTGTTATCCAGTTTGATGATGGCTCTGCTATGGCGGCACTGAGTCTGCACAATTGGTGGGGGGTGGGCTCAACAGAGGAATAATGCATAACCCCCCCCCACACACACACACACACTTCTGCCTGGAAGAAAGCCTTACCTCCAGCCCTCACTCTGACAACTTAGTGTCCTCCTGTAAGTCCCTGATGCCCTCTGAGCAGCCAACCGGGCATTGGTGCTTTTAGTGAGCAGGTCTGTGACCACAAAAGTCTGCTTGTGGACATGGCCCCTTTAAGAGGCATCTGCAGCTGCAGGGTGCCAATGCCACAGCCTCTGTCCCACTCAGCCACTTGGGACTGGGAAGCCTCATGTCCTCGCCCCATCCTATCTCCTCCCATTGCAGGGCAATTAATTATTTCTCTTCTTAGTTGTATGGCCTTTTCAACTAGATCTCAGGCAATTTTTTTAGCTGTTTGCTCTTTGTTTCTGTCACAACTTTGATTTGGTCACCAAGGGGATGTATGCCATTTTTTTCCTCTTTCAAGATTTGACATTTTTGTTGATATTTTTTTAAACAGCTTTTAGTTTGATTATCCTCAATTTTTTCTACTTTTTATTTCATTAATTTCTGTTCTAAACTTTATTGTCATCTTCATTCTGCCTGCTTTACATTTGGTTTGTTCTTCAGCTTCCATTGTCTGAAGGTAGAAGGTTAGGTTATTTGAGATATTTCATCCTTTTTAATATAGGCATTTATAGCTATAAATTTCCTTATAAACATAACCTTATCAGCATCCCATAAGGTTTGGTATATTGTGGACTTATTTTTATTCATCTAACAGTATTTTTCTAATATCTCTTTATTCTTTTTTAACCCATCATTATTTAGAAATGTATTTTTTAATGTCCACAAATTTTTTCACTTCTCAAATTTCTGTAACTCAACTCTGTTTTATTACATTGTAATTGTAGAACATAGTATTATTTCAATCATTTAATATTTATTAAAGTTTTTTGTTGTTGTCGTTCCAGTATATGGTCTATTTTGGAGAATGTTCCTTTGCATTTGAGAAGAATATATATTCTGTTCTTATTGAGTGGAAAGTTCTGGAGTTTTTTGTTAGATGTAGTTGAATTATGATATTGTCCAAGTAATTTATTTTCTTTTTTTATCAGCTTTATAGTAGTTCCATCTATTATTGAGCATGTCGTATTGAAGTTGCAGCTATCATTGCTGAATTGCCTAAATCTCATTTCTGTCATTTTTTTATTTAATCTATTTGGTACTGGGTTATTAGATGCATAAATGTTTATAATTATATCTTTCTGATGGATTATTATAAAGAGAACTACTTTATCTCAAGTAAAATTTTTTATGTTTACTTTATTTGATATTTGTATCGCTACTATAATTCTCTTGTGGTTGCTATTTCCAGAATCTGAAGTGGCCTGTAAAGCACTGTGCTACTTTGTTAGTAGTGGAATGTGTAAGATGAAAAAATTGGTTCTTCATTTTTGAGAAGAGCCCTCAACACATTCTACGTCAGTGACCCTTTCAAACTTTGCTGGTTTTTCGGGAACTTGAATCCTCATGGAGTTTCTCTTCAACACTGTTGAGTGAACATCCTTTAAAAGCGTCTCCAAAATACTTGCCATTTCTTGATAATCTGGTCTGATTAACATATCATTGATCTAGCGAACTAATATAATATTCTACAGCATTTCCAGATGGTCCAGATCTACTCTGACTGTTTTATAACAGTGGGTAAAAGTCCCTCTATTCTAGTAAATGTGAACTCTTCCTGATAGAGTTGAAAGACTGCACATCCTCCAGATTAATGGCCACGTGTATTGAGACCATGCTCATCTGCTTTAGCAAGGATAATATGTTTATATGAACAGCTGCAATCAGGGCTAATATTTGGTTGAACTTGTTTTAGTTCATTAACATATCATCTGGAATCTGTATGAATGTTGAAGGTCCAGACTAGTGAATTAAATGAAGATATGATGAAGATTACAACCACCGCAACATTTAGGTCTATATAGGTGGCACTAATCACTTACATTTCCCTCTGGGTGTTGATATATATGCATATATATTAGCATATATTTATCTATGTATCTGTGTCTATATCTATTTTACTATCACCTGGCTGGAATGAGGAAGGTGGTGGAGAAAGTTTCAGAGGGCCCACACTGTAATAGGTCTTATTCCTCAGGGGAAAAAAAAGAAAACTAGTATGGGATTTTTGCTAGTCTTCAAGTATATATATTTTGATTATACATTCAGCAAATAGGAAAACAACCACCAGGTGGGTCATTGAACCCAGTAAAAATTCTAAGCCTGACTGGATGGAACTTTACATATTACCTGGTTCCCATATACTCTTTCACCAACTAGGGTGTTATGATGATATATCAGGCCTTCAAGTATCAAAAATCTTAAACCTCATGTTCAAAAGTACTTGAATTATTTGAGTGTTTCTCTTTTCCCAGTGTATAGTTACCTAAATAAATGGATATAATTGTTTTAGGAGAGATCTAGGACAGTATTACCATGTCCTCTTGCTACCAAATCCTTTCTCCTGGGGAACCAGATTCTCTTTTAGTCAATGGATTTCTGGTCTAAAAGCTAGTTCTGGTTCAGGAACTAGGCAAGGGATCATGATATTTTTAGGGGTAATCATCCTCTGGCTTTTATTATCCAACTTTTATTTATTCTTGGTTTATAAATTGATCTATCCGTTTATTGACTTCTCATCTTTCTTACCTCTAAGAACATCATTTTCCAATAATTATCTCTATAAATCTCTGTAGGCCAGGTCACCCTTGCTGTTACTCTGATTTTCCTGTTTATTAAAATAATTGTGCTAGCCTTGCCTTTGATGTTTAAGTACAGTCGCATGGTCTCTTGTTTTGGAATCTATCATCCTCATTGTTATCAGGTAGCTTATTTCACTAACAGAATTTTCTTGTATCAGCCTTGGCAGATTGAGAATAACTACCACTGAGCTGCAAAATGATACAGTTGCCCCTCCTAATATAGCATTCCTTGCTGCTCAGGTAAAAAGAATATTATCTGGACTGCTAATATAACAACATTATCTGGTGATTTTCCATCCTTATATAGCATATCACTCTAGCATGTCCTCTTCTCAGAGACTTTTGATACTTTCTTCCACTCTCTGTCTAGCAGTTCTATCATTTCTACTTCATTCGGTATGACCCAAGAGAGCTTCTACAAAATTCTCAGAGGCTAGTAGTAATTTAGTACCTTTGCCACAGTTCTCTCTAGGGTTTTAAATTCAGTATTATGGAAAATATACTCATTCAAGTCTATGTCCAGTACTTCTATTTTCTTCACCCTGCACATTCAGGATCTAGTTCAAGTAGTACTTTTCTGGCTCTTGTTGGTATATTTTTGGCTAGACCATGCAGCAGCCATGTAACTCCATTGGGATGTGATCTCGTTCTTTCTGAGGAATCCCAACATTTCTCTAGCCATGTCATTATGGAACTTAACTCTAGTTTTTGATTTAATGGCCAGAATGAGTTGTAGAGAGAAATTTTGAAAGGGAAAACATCTTCAAGGAAAGCCAGAGTGATAGACTTTAACAAGAAAGAGCTGGTCTCTTCTGCATTCCCAAAGGATTAAGGACAATATGGAGATTCAAGATTTTTAAGTTTAGATGTAATGCATATAATACTCAGGGTCCAGCTCTTTCCATTAGGGGCCTGACCCTGGCATGGCAGACATGCTTGGGTTGAGAAAGCAAACATATCTCAGGCTCTGCTACTCTTGGCCCTGGGGTTGATCCTCAACTTGTTCTCCCCTCTTCTATAAGAAAATGAAATAGTTGTTTTATGTTGCTCATGAGGCCTTATTAGTATCAAACTTCTCCTTTAATTGTGACTAATTACTTCCAGTCTTTTAATGTCTTTCAAGTACTTATTCCCCCCTCCCTCCCAAAAAAATCTGACATCTAATTCCATCATAACTAGTATTTCCCCTATACTTATCATTGCCTGGTATGTTACCCCAGCTAGTGCATGCCATTCTATGGTACACCATCCCATTTCACCATGGGTGAAAGTTTTAATTATTGGCACAGCACCATGCACTGTCAGGGATCCATCTTCCTTCAGTGATGAAATTCTCATTGCTAGCTAAGCTGCAGGTGATCAATTCCAAAGTATCATCTTAGCATCTGTTTTCTGGCAACAATTTAGGCACCAAGTGTTCCAATTCATGTTGCCTAGAAAGGAGAGCCTGAGATCGAGGTTACCACTCACGAATTACTTTCAATATCATCAATTGTGGAGGTCTGAAATAAGTAATATTCATCAGAGGGATAAAATGGGCTGTGATAAAGTCACAGCAAAGGACTCAACCAATCCCACAAGGAACTCTGAAGTTAGGATGGGCCTGCAGGGTAGCCCTAAACTGGGAAAGTGAACCAGGCCTTTATATTTCTGCACTGATTAGTCATTAGATGTGGGTATGACCTCAGACAAGCAAAGCTCTTCAGTTGAGGGCAATAATAAAGAGAAGGATTCAACTGCAAGCTGTTACCTACAATATTCCTAACAGCTGAGGATGAGTGTTTCAGTACAGGCATACCTCCTTCTATTGCATGTGGCTTAATTACAGGCATACCTCGTTTTATTGCATGTGGCTTTATTGCGCTTCACAGGTGTGTTTTTATCAAAATAAAGGTAAGAACCCTCCATCAGCAAAAAGGGTATGAATTGCTTTATTGAGATGACCAGGAACCAAAACCGCGGTATCTCCAAGGTATGCTTGTATTGAAGATGAGATCTATTGGCAGCACCCAGTAACCACTACAATACATATTCATAATCATTCCATTTTTCTGGCAAGTTTTGTTCTTAAAGGCTATTGTATCTGTACACCTACACTGGCTTTTGGGGTTAGTAAAGTCTTATTATATCTTTATTCTATATACATTCAAACTTTCCATTTTGGGGGGGATTATTTGTGTCTCTTTTAAATAGCATACCTTTAAAAATGGTCATTCTTAAAAACCAAAAATTTTCTCGATCTATCATGTGCTAGACTCTCACCTTTCATACCGGTATTATGTTAATATTTTAAGGCTATGTTTTTATGGATGTACTGTGTCTTTTTTTTCTTTCTTAGGTATGTACCCATGTATATTTTTATTTCTTTATTTTTAAAGAGAAAACTTCACCTAGATATGTGTTAAGAATTACTGCCATATGTATTGCATTATTACTTAGAGATTTCCCCCTCTATTCTTATTTAAATAATTTACTAAAAATTTGTTTTGTTCTATGTGGCAAATTTTCTATGGTCCTGTGATTCCTAAAAATATTTTAATTATGTCATGCTTTAATGATAATTTTATTGAAAATGAAAACTTTCAGGTTCAAATTTTATATTCTTTAAGTTATTAAAAAATTATTCTCTATTTCACCTTGAAAGTTGAGTTTGGGAGTCTAATGCTGTATACGAGATCTATTTTCTCACTAAAAGATCTTGACAAATTTTCCTTTGTTGGGCATTCTTAAATTTTACTAAATTTTAGTAAATTTTTGTTTTTCTTTATGATCTTTGTCATTTGATGTATTTTGCTAATCTGACATTACATCTCTAAATTTATTTCAGAATTATACTTTATGTTACATATCCAATATTTCTTCAAATATTTCTATTTCTCTATTTTTATTTTTATTTATCCAGTATTACTATTAATTAGATTTTAGCATTTTTGCTTCTACCATCCATATGTATTTAACTCTTGTTTTATAATTTTTATTCTTTTATTCTTTTTCTCTTTCCTTCAAGGGGAGTTTCTCAGTCTAGGTTTTAAATTGACAAATATTTCTTTAGCTGTGTACATGCGACTTTTTTTTTCTTATGTCACCTATTATTACATTTTTATATTAATATTGGTTCTTTGTTATTCTATTACAAGTTCTTATTCCCTCATATTGCTAATATATTCCCTTATTTTCTTGACTACATGTATCTTGCTTATTTAGAAAGTTTAGTCCATTTGTACTCATTTTACTGTTTATTTTTCTTTTAATTTTACTCCTCCAGTGTTTCATTATTTTGGATTGTGAGCTAATATTTCTATTGGATGTATCAGCTACTGTTTCTGATAAATGGTGTACATAAAGTACTAAAGAACCTTCACCTGAAAATAATTTAAGGTGAAGGGCAGAATGGAGAAGTCTGAGGAACTTCTCACACTGTCAAGAAATTTATCATGTCTGAGCTTTACCTCCAACGCTTTAGGAAAAGCAGCATTGGGAGGATGCTGTATTTCTATAAAATAATCCACTGAACCCTTGGAGTATACTGTAGATTAGCATGAAAGTTATTGAGACATACATATTCTTTAACATTAGCTTAAATTTCTGATTTATTTTACTAAGGATCCCAAATTTTACTTGAAGGAAAATGGCCACAGGTGCAAGATACTTAGCAAAGCCACTTTTGGCTTCCCGGGGACCTGAAAGGACAGTTTACAGTGACAAGATTGTGCAAAAGAGCATCTCACCAGATCTGTTAAGTTCAATAATTATTTTTATATTTCCATTTTGTTTTCAGCATATGGATTTCCATTCAGAGAGGACTTATATGAATAATACAGAATGTATATTGATAATAATAATTGCAGGGCTCATCTACTTTTGGGTGACATTCAGCATCAACAAGAGAACATCGTTATGTGGGAAAACTATTAAGCGTCTGTACTAAGATGCCCCTGAAGAATATTGTGCATCAGGAGTGCCATGAACACTGAATGATCATTGCCCTTCAGTAGCAGTTACTGGGAATTTTGGGCATTTCATTTATTCTTAAAGTAAAACATTATTTTACTGTTTTTATTGATCTTTGAGAATTTGTATTTTAAAATGGTATGTTGAATACCATTATTGTCAGGAAAATATTTAAATATACTGATTCTCTTATTAACCAAAAATTTTTAAAAATCTTTTCTATAAGCTCCACTTCATTAATTATAAGAAATCATATTTCTCATGTGGAATAAACACTTACTGATGGAAATGAAAATATTTATTATTAAACTTTAAAATATGAAGTGTGGTTCATTGCAAAAGTAATCAGCTTCAAAAATTAGAATATATAGTATAATCGGTATTATTTTGTTAGTTTGCTTGACAGAATCTTTAAAAAAACAAATACGTGAAAACTACATTTAAAGGCTTGAAAATTATTACCTTAAAAAACTTTTCACTTAGTCCAATAAAGATTCTACTCTCAAAATACTTTGTAAAATTTCTCTTTAGTACTTACTGGGGGGAGTCAGCAATACATTCTTTGGAAGGTGCTCAATGGTTACTATCTCTCATTTCTAGAAGTTAATCTGATTCATAGAAACAATCTAAAGTACTACAGAATTTAGCCTCCTGAAAATGTGAATGATAAAGCTAACTCATGTAACTGATTTAGAGGACATGTACAGAAATTTTAAAAATATATTTTAAACAGAAGAATTTTCTTTAGATTATGAAGTGTTCAAAAATTGCTTCTTTGAAGTATAGAACTTACTTTATATATAAAAATTGTTTTATTATACATACATGGGTCATTTTTATGATCATGTTTTATACACAGCCAAAATGAAAAAAAACAATTATTAAAGAAAACTGCCATTTTCTTTTTATTTGTCTGTTTGCTTGCTTTATTTTCCTTTTCCTCTTTGATGATTTGAATTATCTAAATGATCTATTTGGATTTATTCTATTTTCATTAAAACTGGTCAATTTTGCTCATGGCAAACAAAACAGATTTTGAAGTAATTATTCTATTAATATTTTAAGAAAATTGAAAGAACATGTCATATACTTCATTGACAGAGAAATCAGGTATTTAAAAATTTTTAAATTATTTCAAATATTTAAATTACTTGACATCCAAAAACAGACTATTTATTGAAACAAAATAAAATTTCATAAGTGCCCATTTAAAAATATTTTTATAACATTATTTAGAAAAGAATACATGTCTTTTGTAATTTTTAACTAAAATATTGATTGTACAAAAAAGATATGTTATTTATCTTTAATTACAAAAAATATTTACTTCTAAGACAGTAAGTGATGCAAGGCTTCAACGAACCTTTCCATTAAATCACTTTATATGGAGATTGAGACCAGATGACTTTTATGACCTTATATTACACAATTATGATCCTGTGTTTTCATATTTTATGAGCAACAGACCCAAGAATTTCCTGAATCAAATGACTCTTTTACCATATTAGCATGATAAAATTACATTTCCAGTTAGGTATTGCTGACTATATTATTCTGATTGCGTATACTGCTGTTTAATAAGGTATTAAAGCATAATTCAAAATAAAACAAAGTTAAAGGCATCTCGGAGAAATACAAAATACCTTATTTTTTCTTGGTTTAAGATTCATAAATCACATATCCTCTATTTATCACTGTCTTTCAAAATCCACAAGCTATCTTTGTTGTACCCTATCCCAAAATTCATGATATCAATGATATTTTCAGTATTCTTGATTTTGCTTTACTTTTTTTTTTCTAATTTAGTGTTTGACTTGTAAGTTTATTTGTTGTTGTAGCCTTCCAACTGTGTAGTACTATGGGCTTTAAAAAAATTAAAAGTATGTTGCATAGCAATTATTCTATAGAATCACATCATAATGCTAATTTAAAAAAAATTAACTGCCATTTGCAGAAAGTTTTATTTTAATTCTGAATGGATTTCAGAAACTCTATGCAGGTAAAAATCCACTCCCAATTGAAATTTCAACAAGAAATTTTACTGGAATAGATTACAGGACAGAAACAATACTTAAAAAAAAGTTTTTTAAACAGAATAAATCAGCTCTTATACTGTATTCATAATATACAAAAATAAACTTATTAATTTGGCATTGTTAAGATCAATGGAGGTAGCAAAGATATTAGATCAGTTAATTTTTTTTTTCTTTTTGAAGTTTGGTGTTACCATCAAAACAAACTTTACTCTTGTTTAAATCACACACATGTAATATTTAGTTCTGTCTTTTAAATATACTTGTAGAAAAGGAATATACTATTCTCTTGTGGCTTCACATGCACCAAGATCCCATATGTAAATGGCCCTTTATACAACACTACTCAAAGCTATGAGTCAACTGATGAATATGCTAAAATAATTTTTATGCATGAAATGAGTATTTCCTTGAAACATCCATGAGGGTTGTCACATCTCAGTACAGTTAACCCTTGAACAGTGCAAGGATTAGAAGCACTGAAGCTTCTGCACAATTGAAAAATCAGTGTATAACTTTTGACTCCCCCAAAACTTACTACTTATAGCTTTCTATTGGCCTTACTGATAGCATAAACAATTGATTAACACATATTGTATTATTTTTATTATATGTATTATATACTCTATTCTTACAATAAAGTTAAAGAAAAAATGTTATTAAGAAAATTTTAAGGAATAAAAAGTACATTTATAGTATTTATTGAAAAAAATCTGCATATAAGTGGACTCATGCAATTCAAACCCATATTGTTCAAGGGTCAACTATATATAAAAATAAGTAAAAGAAAACCCTTAAGCCCATTCTGTTTAGATACAAACTAAATATATGCTAATAAAATAGCTATTATAGAATTATTCTTGCTTTTGAGCCTTGACAAAAGATAAATCACAGCAATGTGAATATTTACATTTACAAAAAGATGGATTAATCATTCCTTAAACTTGTTGACTTATTAGCAATGAAACACAATAGGACACTTGACATAGAGTTCCCTTAATAATTGAAGTTAATTGTTGATTTCCTGAAGCTTTATTTTTGAAATTTTTAATTTTTTTGATGATCACTGACCACCTTAGTAATCAGGAAAGATAAATATATAGCTCACAAAAGATAAAAAAAGATAAGATAAAAAATGTATTTCATCACATGTGCAAGTGACTAGAAACAATGTGTCTTCCAATTGTCCTGGTTGGAAATATTAACTTATTTTGTCACATACTGAAGATGAGAGACAGAGTCTTCCAAAGGAAATCCTTCCCAGCAAGCCACAAAATCCAGGAAAGATTTTATACCCAAAAAGTTAGACTTTCAAGATGAATAAGAGGGTTCTGCAGAGATGGAGTGGGGTGCAACAACGGTAGTATCTGATGAACATGAGGAAATACTGACTTTCATGTTTCCAAGATTTCTATTCAGAATTGCTGATTTATTTATAAATGCCTTGACTGAACTAATGATGATCTAGGATCTTTATCTTATGACTTAAAGGTATTTACTGGGTGTGGCCTGGAGGCCATTATTAGCAACTGGTGAAGAACTGTCAGTCTAAGATTCATAGGATATCAGGTTTAGGTCTAACTTAAGAGGTCATCTAACCAGAACATGACTCATCAGTCTATTAGTATATGTTTTATACAGTTCTTTAAGCTTGAAAAGAGAGATTTGGCATTATAAAGACTTCAGCTTTATGCAGAGGCTCCACCAATACTAGTTTTACTACCTAGAAGAGAAGATACTTGAAAAGCTCAAGTTATCAAATAAATCAGTCCCTCTTGTCTGGTATAAATAAAATTCTAAGTTGACCATAATTTTCCCAGGCTGTGGTAGATATAACACATAACACATATAATACATAAAGAACATAAATTGTAAAGGTTCAGAATTGGTCTTGATGACAGACAACTTCCAGGTAGCTTAGTGTAGGCCAAAGCATTGTAGTTGTCAAAAGTCAATCAAATAGGACAGGATGACCTACAGGACCAAACTGAAAGCATTAATTTCAACATCGTAGGAATATGTGGTTCATAACTGAAGTTTTCAGTCACCAGTTCAGATTTTCTAAGTATAGTGTAGTCATGGGTTTTCAAACAGAAGAGGCCATGAGTTACAGTAAATATTAACAATAGGTAATAGTCAAAAGAGTGTTTTACATGAAACTGTTCACAGAGCTTGATAGGGTTCAGTTTAGAGATCATTGGTCCTTTCAGCAGTGAACATCACTTAATATCTATCCACACTGGAGAAGCCTTAAGCTAAGTGGGAATCAAGTTCTTTTAACTAGGTCTGTCTAGGAAGCTTTCTGACATTCAACTTCATTTGAAGTCAGGACCCAGCTCCCAGGAACATCTCTAGAAAGTTGGAATTGTACTTCCACTATCCTTGCAATAGAATGGTTACTGCTCCCAGGAAAGACATTTGATGACTAACTTATGTGCTCTGTGGCAGAATAGGCCAAGGACACCAACCTAGCATATGCCAGCTTTGGGGCCAGCAGATTGAGTTTTCCCTGTTCAGTGACAGTGCTCTGATGAGAACCATCAGGAGCTGCAGAGAAGTATGGTTAAGTTCTGTCCCCATAGAAATCTCTATTAAATTATAAAGATTTGGAGTATAATAGGTTGGGAACAGTTCCACTAAGTCAACCAGAACTGTATTTGCAATACTAGATAATTCTAATGTGGGGTCTGGAAATGATATAAGTTCTCAGTAGATCTGGGTCCAAACCCAATTCCTATTAAAATTTATGAATGCCATTTTTGCCCATCATTTTTCTGAACCACCAAAAATATTATTTAATGATAATATGAGTAGTATGTTGATTATATGATTTATTATCCACAAGTAGGACATTTTTGAAAATGAATAGAGGCATTAAATTTCTAAAGTAAAAAATTTATTCAAACACTTTATTCAAAGGTAAAATTATTTATAAAATTATATGCACTTAAATGCAAGTATTTAAAAAGTGTATCAATTATTTAAATGTTTAATGAAATTAAATATATGAAGAAAAACAACATATTTTATTCAGTTTTATAGTTTTCTGATATTATACCACTTGTGTGTTTCTGAAATTTTAATTTTTATATGGTCTTATAATTTGTATTTTTCTTGTAACATTTTTGTTATATTTTTAAAAATTATATTTTACAGTTAGAAATTTAAACTATTTTATATTTTTAATTGAGTAGTGTGTGTAGTCCATATATTCTCATCAAAAAGTATTCTAACTGTATGTCCCTCAGTATCTTTTAAGCTTCTTCTGCTTAAGCAAATTCTACTACAGAGGATATTGACAATTTTGTTTTTATATTTAAACACATAAGCATTTCTATGCCAATGTTTCCACAGTTATTGGATTTCTGTCTCAATTTAGAATATTTATTTAAAGATACTTTTACAAATAAAAGTAAAATAACTTGTGTCTATTTACTATTATTTTGAAAGTTTCCAGATTAAAATATAGCAAACTTCTCTAATTCCTTTGCATTGCAGCACAGAATAGAAATCTAACCAATTAAAAATAGGTGACTGATCAAAAGACTGACCTCACAGGTTGAGATATTCCACAGCATTATTACAGAATTTCAGATTATCTCATAGATATTTGCATCTTACCTTATTTGTTCAATTCCTAATTGCTTTAGCAGGAAGCAATACCACTAAGATTGTAAATTTGTTTTCAGTAATTTTATTATTCTTATAGATTCAAAATATAAACTCCTTTGTTCTGCATTCATTGAACGCTCTGATTAAAAATTTTCAAATCATTTTGAACAAGACACATCTAAAATTCAATAATTTACATATTTATAAATAGGTTCAATAATTATTGTAGATACCTAAGTTGATTTACAGAGTTATAGTTTTTTTTAAAAATCAAACACTGACTTCCTGTTGAAAATAGGTAGCAAGGACAGAAAATATTGCCATGCTGAATAATTTGTATGTCTTTGACAGCAATTTTTATAAAACTTATCTCATTAATTGTGTATATAAGTAATTTCTGAATTTTGAAAACTGAAAATTCTATTTTGATCAGTAAAATACGGCATTGTTTTTGGACAGTCATAAATTAGGTTTATGCCACTAACCATCTACTAGAATACCTAAACTGAAAAAGAATGGCAGTGTTATTTTTAAATTAATTAATTTTATTGACATATAATGACATAAAAATGTGAGTTTAAGATGTGCAGTGTGTTGATTTGATATATACATATCTCTATATATATATTACAATGTGATTTTCATCATAGTTTTAGCTAACACCTCTATCCTGTTACGTCATTACCATTTCTTTCTTTTTTGTTGTTGTTGTTAAGAACAATTAAGATATAGTCTCTTAGCAACTTTTAAGTGTATGGCACAGTACTGTTGACTATAATCACTGTTGTGTATTAGATTGCCAGGATTTATTTACTTATTAGTTCTAAATTTGTACCCTTAAATAATATCTCCCCAATCCCCCTACCTCCAGCACCTTGTAACCATCATTCTCCTCTCTGTTTTAAAAGTTTGACTTTTTAAAAATTTCACATCTAAGTGATATCTTGTAGTATTTATCTTTCTCTGTCTGACTTATCTTACTTAGCATAACACCCTCGAGATCACCGTTTTTAATACTCATTCCCCTGATAACCAATGACATTGAACACATTTTAATATGTTTATTAACCATTTGTATATCTAAATTTGGTAAGTCTCAAAAGACCTGTTCTAAGTCTCTTAGCCATTTTTATATTGGACTATATGCCTTTCCAACAGACCTGTAGGAATCTTCATATATATTAAATACAAGTCTCTGTGTTTGAGGGCATTACAAGTATCTTCTTTTTCCATTCTATGGCTTACTTTTTCATGGTATTTTTCAGAAGAACAGATATTCTTAATTTTAATGTAGTCTAATTTATCCATTTTGTGTCCTATATAAGAAATATTTCTACCACCAAATAATGAAGATGTCTTTATGTCATATTTTCCCCTCAAAATTTGTTATTTTGTCTTTCATATTTAGATGTACAATACACTGGATATTAATTTTTATGAATGATGTGATTTAGTGGTAAAATTTATTTTTTATGTGGGTATTCAACTAACACAGTGTCATTTATTTAAAACAACAAACAAAAAAGACAAATCGCACTTTCTCCAGGATCTGCATAAATCTTTATCATTTTCAAATCTCCACATGTATGTGCATATTTGTTTCTTGACACTATATACTGTTTCATTGAGCTACATTTGATCTTTGGACTAAAAACACAGTGTATTAATTACAGTCTTCATACTAAATCTTAGTACCTTATAAAATGAATCTTTTCATATTATTTTCCACTTAATTTTTTTATTAGGGTTCATCTGTTACATCTCCATATAATGTTAAAAAAACAGCTTTTTAATTTTGACAACAAAAAATCCTTACAAATTTAATTGAGATGTCATTGAAAGTATATATGAATTTGTAAGAATTGACATGTGTACAATTCCTCCAATCCATCACATAATTACCCTTTACCTTTTGTGTTAAGAAAGTTTAAGAGCTATTTTCTTAGCAACTTTTAAGTATATAATACAGTATTATGAGGTATAGGTGACATGCTATACATTAGATCCCCAGAACTTACAAATCTTAGAACTGAAGTTAGTACCTTTTCTGACCAATATTTCTCCATTCCTCTCACCTCCCCGCCCCCGGTAGCCATCACCCTCTTGTCTGAGTTCATCCTTTTTCGATTTCACTTATAAGTGATAACATACACTGTTTGCCTCTCTGTCTTACCTATTTTACTTAGTATAATGCCCTTGAAGTTCATCCAAGTTGTTGAAAATGGCAGGATTTCCTTCTTCCTCATTGCTGAATAATATTCCATTGTAAATATGTGCCCTATCTTCTTTATCTAATCATATATTTATGAACAATTATGTTTACATATGTTGATTATTGTGAATAATACTGTAGTAAACATGGAATGCACATACCTCTTCAAGATCCTGTTTTCATCTCCTTTAAATATATACCCAGAAATGGGATTGCTGAATTATATCATAATTCAATTTTTAATTTTTGAGGAACTTTCATAGTGCAATTCATAGTGGTTGTACCATTTACATTTCCAGAAGTGTACTAGGGTTGCCTTTTCTCCATATCCTCACCAGTACTTGTTATGTTTTCTTGTTGATAATAGCTATTCTCACAGGTGTGAGGTGATGTCTCATTGTAGTTTGATTTGCAGTTCCCTAGCAATTAATGATGTTGAGCATCTTTTTACATATCTGTTGGTCATTTGTATGTCTTCTTTCAAAAATTTCTATTCAGATACTTTGCTCATTTTTAATTGGATTATTTATGCTTGCTATTGAGTTGTATGAGTTCTTTATATATTTTGGATATTAACTTCTTATCAGATATATAGTTTGCAAATATTTTCTCTCACTTTGTTAGTTGCCTTTTATTTTGTTGATTTCTTTTTGCTGTTCAGAAGCTTTTTAGTATGATGTAATCTCACCTATTTATTTTTGCTTTTCTTCTTATGCTTTTAGTGCCATATCCAGAAAACCGTTACCAAGACCAATGTCAAGGAGCTTTTTCCATATAGTCTCAAAGTTTTATTGTATCGAATATTATGTTTAAATCTTTAATCCATTTAGAGTTCATTATTTTGAGTGGCATAATATTGGAGTACAATTTAATTTGTCTGCATGAGGTTATCCAGTTTCACAGTACTGTTTAAAAAGGAAATTATCCTTTTCTTATGGAGTATTTTTGGCTCCCTTGTCACATGTTGGTTGACTGTATATGTGAGGTTTTATTTCTGGGCAATTAATTTTGTTCTATTGGTCGTTGTGTCTATTTCTTATACCAGTACCATACTGGTTTGATGACTATAGCTTTATAGTCTAGTTTAAAATCAGGAAGTGCAATATCTCTAACTTCGTTCTTATTTCTGAGGATTGCTTTGGCAATTGGAGCCTTTTGTGGTTCCACACATATTTTAAGATTTTTTTTCTATTTCTGTGAGAGATGTCATTACTATTTTGATAGGGATTACATTAAATCTATAGATGGCTTTGAGTAGCAGGAACATTTTAACAATATTCATTTTTTTTGATCAATAGACAGAATATTTTTTCATTTATTTTTATCTTTTTCAATTTATCAAGTCTTGTAATTTTCAGTGTACAGGCCTTTCACCTCTGGTTAAATTTATTTCTAAATATATTATTTTGATGCTATTGTGAATGGAATTGTCTTCTTTATTTCTTTTTCAGGTGTTTCGTTGTTAGTGTATAGAAACATAACTGATTTCTGTATGTTTATTTTGTATCCAACATTACTCAATTTGTTGATTAGTTCTACAGTTTTGGGGGTAGTCTTTTACCTCATTTCCCTTTGTCACTGAATAAGTTTTCATTGTCTGGTTGTACCGCAGTTTATCCATTTACCTACTAAAGCACATCTTGTTTGCTTCCAAGTTTGGACAATTATAAATAAAGTTGATATAAACACCCTCATGCAAATTTTTGTGTAGTCATAATTTTTCAAATTTTTGGATACCAAGGAGTGTGATTGCTGGGTAAAAAGATGTTTAGTTTTGTAAGACACTACCAAATTCCTTTCCAAAGTGGCTGTATCATTTTGCATTCATACTTGTAGTGAATAAGAGTTCCTGTTGCATTTGCTGTTGTCACTGTTCTGGATATTGGCCATTCTTATAGGTATGTGCATGGATCTCATTATCATTTTAATTTAATTTCTATGACATGTAATATGCAGAATCTTTTTATATGCTTATTTACTATCTATATATCTTCTTTGATGAAGTGTCTCTTAAAGTTTTTGGCCCATATTTTAATTGAGTTGATTGTTTTCTTATTTTGAGTTTTAAGTGTTCATCATGTACTCTGGATAGCAGTCCTTTGTCAGATGTGCCTTTTGAAAATATTTTTCCCATTCTGTGGCTTGTCTTCTACTTCTCTTGATACCGTCTTTCATAGAACAAAATTTTACGATTTTAATGAAGTCCACCTTTCAATTATTTTTTTCTGGATTATGTCTTTGATGTTGTCCCCAAAGAAGTCATCACCAGACCCAAGATCATCTGAATTTTCTCTTACGTTACCTTCTAGGAATCTTACAGTTTCATACTTTCCATTTAGATATGTCAGTTAAATTTTATGAAGATGTAAAGTCTGTATCATGACTCACTTTTTACATGTGTATGTCTCTTTTTGTCAAAAAGACTATTGTGTCACCTTTGCTCCTTTGTCAAAGAAGAGTGGACTATGCATACGTGAGCCTATCTCTGAGCTCTCTGTTCTGTTTCATTGATATAGAAATATAGAAATCTATTATTTTCCAATAACACACTGTCTTGGTTACTGTATCTATAGAGTATCTTGAAGTCAGATAGTATCTGTCCTCTAATTTTGTTCTCCATCAATATTGTGTTGGTTCTTCTGGGTCTTTTGCCTTTCCATATAAACTTTAGAATTAGTTTATTGAAATCTACAAAATAACTGGCTGGAGTTTTTATTGACATTGCATTGAATTTATAGATTAAGCTGCGAATAACTGATATCTTGACAATATTGAGACTTTCCTATCCATGAATATAGAATATCATTCTGTTTATTTAATTCTTCTTTGATTTTATTCATAAGATTTTAAGTTTTCTCATATGATTTCATACATATTTTGTTAGATTTAACCTAAGTATTTCATTTATCAGGGATGCTAATATAAATCATTTTTTTTTAACTTTCAAATTCTAATGGCTCATTGCTTGTATAAAGGAATTAACTTTTAAATATTTACTTTATATCTTGTAACCTTGCTGTAATTGCTTCTTAGTTCCAGGAGGGATATTTTTGTTGTTTTTTTTATTATTTCAGATTGTCAATCTGGATAATGTCATTTGTGAAGAAGGACACTTTTATTTTTTTCATCCCAACCTGTATACCTTTAATTTTCTTATTACATTAGCTACAATTTTCAGTGTGACATTGAAAGAAGTTTTGAGAGGGAACATCTCATCCTTCTTTTATATCTTGGTAGGAAAGCTTTGAGTTTCTCACCATTAATATGATAATCTGCATTTATTTTTATATTTTTAAGCTTAATAGTTTTCTGTACAAATCTTGTACACTTAAAAAAATCTTTATTCACGGTTATTTATCTATGTTATTGTAAATGGTAACTTCCAATAAAATCACTGAAATATTTATGTTAACCCTACCGTAAGCAACATTGCTTGAAGCTTTTTTGATAAACACCTGACCTTTATTCTCTAGTAAATGAGTATCAAAGCAAGTGACTGAAGCTTGGATCCTGAGATCCATTTAGGTAGTTTCTATTTAAAATCCTCATTAGAACTGCAGTTTTCTGAGATGACAGCTTTAAAGCAAACCATGAACAAATCTAAAGATTACCAACTACATAATTTTGTACTGTTCTAGCCTCTCACCAACTGAATGCACTTAGGATAAAATTTTTAAAACCTATAATATGGTCTATAAATCACTACATGATCTGACTACTAAACACTTCTTCAGCCTTATCTCTTGCTATCCTCTCTCTCCCCTGCTATACTCCAGACATATTAGTTTTTCCAACAAGTATGCACCCACCAGGGCTTCCTAATGTGTTATTTTCTTTGCCTGAATATCTCCCTTTCCTTACTTTCCACATATGATTATTTCATTAGTAGCCATATGGAATCATTTTATTATTGAATTGTGAGCTTGTCATTAGGAATATTTATGTAATAGGCACACTGTTTCTACAGTGGTCTATGATAGACTGGATTAAATCAGACATAGGATTATTACATGTTGAATTTTTAGAATTTTCTTCATCCAAAATATATTTTTCAATTCATCAATATACAAGTTTTACTTGCTCAAAATATTCTCTCTCTTGCTCTCTTCCTCTCTTTCTCCCCTCTCTCCAACTCTGTATCTATATATTGTTATTGCATAACAACTTATTCTAAAATTCAATACCTTAAAACAACCAATATTTATTATCTCACAGTTTCTAAGGGTTAGAAAACCAGGATTCTTTTTGCTAGGTGTTTTGAGCTCATGATCTCTTCCAGGGAAAAAGGGAGAAAGGGAGGAGGAGAGAAGGAAGGGAAGGAATGAGAAGGAGGGAGAAAACAGGAGAGAGACGGAGACAGAGAGAGAAAACTTAAAATGGAAGTGATTTTCTTTTAACAACTTAAACTTAGAAGTTAAGATCACTTCTGTTTTCTTGTCATTAGACAGAGTTAGTGAACCAAACTCGAGAAGAGGGGAATTATACTCCATCTATTGAAGAGATCAATGTAAAAAAAAAATTGTGAACATATTTTTAAAATCACCACAATATGTGATTTAAATAGATATAATATTTAAACCTTACAACTTTCATTTAGAAAATTATTCAATGTAAGAGTAACAAATAAAGACTTTTTATATGAAATTATTCTTAAGTTTCTTCATCTGCTTTTCTGCTATTTGATATAATGCTTTCTTTTACTGAGTGTAATACACAATACAAATATTAGTTCTGGGATTTCGATCAAGATTTTTCTGCCCCTCTAAAATAATACGATATTTTCCCAAGTTATTCATGTTTTGATGTCACCCTAAAAATCAAGGAGAAAATATGCTATTAAATTGATATATCATTAAATATTTTTTGGTCAAACTGCATCTCTGGAATATTGGAATCCTGAAGATAAATTGTTTGTTGACTTCTAGACAATATTGCCTGAAATTTCAATGAACAATATAACTGCACATCTGGATACTTTGCTTTCTAGGGACTGTAGTCTTGCTGATACTAAGTTTGGCTGGAGAATAAAAAGGTCCCAAGTCCCAAAAGTTTGTAAATATTTTGTATAATGGGTATTTTATTCATTTATTTCTGAATGAGAAAGCAAGAAAAACACTCTAAGTAGGACATAACTCTCAGCAGACATTATCCCACACAATCAAATATCTTCTTTACGGATTCATAGAGACAAGAAAAGCTGAATGAGGTATACTGCTTTATTCTTGCTCTGTGTGTCTTTTTCAATTCTAAGAGATGCTTTCCTTAGCTAATTATATTGCTATCTGTCTGCATGTGTGCATGTTTTTATGCATGCACATATGTATTCCTGTGTGTATGTATATGTGTTTATGGTGGTCTTTGCAATTTCCAGTTCACCAAAAACATTTAAATTGTTTTTGAAAAGGTTATCTGTTAATAAAATCTAGTAATCAACAATGATGATAATTTTAAGGACCAGGCATTCTGAAAATTATCTCATAGCCACGTTCCAGGCAAGATGGCAGTGTCATAAATGCTGTGCTTACCTCCATATCAAAATTACAGCTAAACTACAGAACAGTCATCGGGAGTCATCTTAAATGTAGCTGAATAGAAGTATTACAACTGGAAAGACACAGAAGAGGCCACCTCAAAACTGGTAGGAGGGGCAGAGAATGAAAAATGTCTGGTGCCACACCTGTGTGCAGTAGTTGAGAGTTTGGAAGGAGATTTTGGCTGTGGTGGTTCCCCTCTGGAGGAATGAGAGGTTCCAGCCCCACACCAGGCTCCCCAGCCCAGGGTTTCAGGGCTGAGAAGTCCTCATAACTTCTGGTTATAAAAATCCC